>LPNX010889180.1:192984-242009 GCA_001517045.1 Pseudotsuga menziesii | reverse complement strand
ATTCATTTAGAGTAATGCTTGCGTTTCATATAACAGTTAGTTATCTGATTGTTAGAATATATTTTGGTTCATGTGTTGTAAACATAAATATCAGCTACTTGTAACTGTGTTTATCATACATGGAGATAATGCATTACTCATTAATAATCTTTTCTGGCTCCCCGGGGATAGATAGTTAGGTGCTTAGATTGTGTTTGTTTTATTTCTTGATTGCATATGTGGTTTAGATGTGGTGAGCATAAGACGAGAGGTAAGAACTTGCGCAGCACATTGTGTCATTCCTTGCATCTTTATCACCCTGCATGGTCAAAATAGGCATTTGCATTGCATACATTAAGTAAAAATACAAATTCCGGTGGACTGGGCCGCAACTGGTAAACCCTTGTTGTTACTTTGACCTACGATAGCCGGACCGTAAACTGGACGGATTCCCTATTCCAAACAGTCAGCGGGCTAGTTGGGAACGCTGATTGGGGAGAATCCCTTACTATTGCTGCCTGCGAATTTCCAGGCCTCAACAGGCTCCAAACTTGTAATCTTAGTTTCCTAGTAACATCTACTTTGATATGCCTATCTTGCAATGTTATACTTATTGTACTATTGGTTATTACACATTATCAACCCACTTACTTGAATATCCAGCTGATCGATACTTTCATTTTGTAGGGAAGCTTCCAGCCTGTAAAACTTATTGTTATTATGAGTGTAATTTAGTGTAAAACAACCGCGTTGTTTCACATGGACAACTGTTTGTCTTTTACTTATTAAACCTAAGTCAATCCATGTTATTCCAATTGATTATGGACTTGAGTAAGATTATTCCATATAATTTTTCATTATTAATATAATGCTTTTCTTGTATTAAGTTATTGTCTATAACAACTTCAAAGGTAGATGTTTCCATAATGATCAACAATCTATCCTATGCTAAGCACTAGTTATCTTGTATAATCACAAAATCATCCTACCAAATAAATAGATATGGTAAATTACTAGCAGATGCCAAGTTGAGAAAACAACTATTGTCTATTAAAGTCTAGACCAATTTGAACTATGTAAAAGAATTCATAAATGTGTTCTTTTACTACACTATCCAACTTTATAGTTTATTACCATTCTATTTGTTGGTTTTAAAAGGGTTATAAACTTGTATAAACTACTATATTTATAAACATACAAGTCTATAGTTAGTTTGAAGGATTCTAAACAAGTCTAAAACCAAGTTGAACTTGTAAAGAATCCATGATTTCACTCTTTACTATGCTATCCAATTTTATAAATCATCACCACTTAAGTTGTTGGTTATTAAAAAGATTATAAATGTGCATACTTAACATTATAATGCTATCATACAAGCTTACTATAGTTTTAAAGATTCTATACCTGATCATTTTTCGAAATAAACCAAAGTTTAAGTGGTGATACCTTTTTGCTAGGTCAACGTTAACTTAACGTTGTTATCCCAATTTCAATGATGAGCTATCAAACCATAAGATAAGCAATATATATACTTTATGACGTGATAATCAAAGGCATACATTATAGTTTATGCATCATATGATAAGAATCATTGTTTAAATGATTGGAAATACTTGTAATGCAGGTGACTTTAGAACTCGACCCACGCATGGTTTGATTTTTCCTGAGACATGTGGTCATCTCTTGGCCATGCATTGGAGATATATAATCGGTACAACCCTAATCCTTTGTTATTCTTTCTTCGTAGTTCTCACTGGCCTTTGGGTTGTCTGCAAGTCTCATGGCCGTCGTGAGTATTCTCTCTGCTCCATCTTGCTCCAATGCTTAAGTATAGTGTGCTGTGGCCTCCGGTGTTCGGTCTTGTTGGCATTTCTTCGTGCCTGTGGGTTTATACTCTACAAGAGTTTGTTGGTTTCATTGCACTTGGTTTGCGGCCTGTCTATACTCCATTTTTCTCCTTCTGTGGCCTGTCACTGATGTGCGAGGCAGAGACTTTACTTGCTGTTGGAAAGTGCTTGCCGTCGTCGTAGGGTTTGGAAAACTGTGTGCATGCGTTACTGTTGGTGACAGTCTCCCCAAAAAACTGCTCGATATTCTTATGACAAGTAATTTATTAAGTATTGTTTTTAACATACAGCATGGTTTCTTTTGCAATAGCATTTACATTAATTTAAGAGTACCATGTATTGACATCTTGTATTGAAATATCTTTACAGGGACTTGATATTGCATTCATTGATCGTGAAGAAGAGTATACCCGCTGTCTTCGAAGGCCGTGGATTCAAACGGGTAAGCCATGTGGTCAATGTTTGGGTTCTTGCTCTACTTGTATCAGGGTTTTAGATTGGAGAAACCCTGAGCTTGGAAGCTCTTCTAGCTTCGTCATTAGCTGTGCAATCTCTTTTTAAAGGTTGTTGTTGTTTTAACAAGTCTTCAAACCCTCGCTAGTCGATGGGTAAGCTCGGCCGTGAGCTGGGTGTTGTATTTGGTTTAAATGTTCAGCCTTATGGCGTGTTAATGTAAGACAATATTTTTGTTAAGACAGTTCTGCCTTCGAGCTCGAATTTGGTTTACAATATTACTATTTAATACTTTGTGTACTCAAGGTTTTTACCCTATTTGAATGTGAATGAATATTATTACTATTTAATGTATTTCATAATAGATTTTTGTTAATGTACTAAGACCGTTACTCAGTCATGTATAGTTAATAAATTTTACTTGTTGCTCAGGTATACGAGCTAGGGTTGTTCTTGAAGGAAAACCTTGTTTAAATAAATTCTTCAATTTATTTTAATAGGTTCTGTTACTTTGTAAAATTTGTTTTTAATTATGGTTACAGTGACAAGTAAATTTCTAGTTAGACATTATATTTGTCTTTTTCATTTGTCCTTTATGGACTATAAACAGTCTCTATTAGTTTAAATGTTTGTCATTTGCGAAATAGTAATTTTTTAGGGTTTCGAACCTGTAGTTTACTTCTACAGGTTTAACCTATTTGTAATTTTAAAAACAGTTCTGTTCATAAACATACATTTATTTATAAGTTAGTTATTATTGTATTTGATTTTTTTTATTTAATAAATGACAGATAGGGTTTATTCAAAGTTCCTTGAAAGGATGAACATAAACTCTGTAACTTAGTTTGTTCTTTATAATTTAATTATTTTAATAACACCCTACTTGGGTTCGAATATTTCTAGACTTTGTTTAGTTCATAATATTAGTAAATAAACTAAGTATTTATAGTTTAATTCTTTATGTAGTTGAATGTAATAAAGTGGTTTGACTACGTTATTTCTAATGCATTTGCAAATAGTTATTAAATCAACACAAAGAAATATATATATATATATATATATATATCATGACACAGTTTCAACTCCAACATATTTTAACTTAAAATAAAAAGAAGAATAAGCTAATGTATGTAACCACAATATCTTAACTACTAGAGTATTTTCTTATCATAATAATTCTTTTACCTGTACTAGTTTACTGCTATTTCTTTTCCAGTAAATTTACATAAATAAACTTGTAAAAACAATAACATAGATAACCAGGTTATTGTTCTTTTTTGATAATAATCTACATACAGAAATAAATTACGTGCTATTGTAAAAATGTATAACTTATCTAATCATTTCAGTCTCTTATCATTTCCTTCATCTACTTTAAATATTCTGTCTGTGCTGGATTACGGTCTGGTCCTTCCAGACGTGGAAAAACACAGATTATAATTATTTTTCATCTATTCAAATTCATTCCTTCACTAATCCAAAAGATTACTAACTCTAACATTTTACAACTAAATATTTAACATTCATTTAACAATCAGATTCACATTTAACCATCTAACACAGTAAAACAAAAGATTGTAGAACCTGATTAGGATGGACAACAACAGCGTTAGGAGGCCATTCCTTCCTACCAACTCCTGGAGAGCGTTCAAACAACGCTTCCTCAGGACTCCCAAGCCTGTTCCTGGTCATCTTGGCTGAGAACTGGTGGAGCAAGCAAACAATAGACTAGTCCAATGACTCAATAATCACTCTGCACTCAGTAGTAAGATCCTTCAGCTGAAAAGCTGCACTAGATCACTTAGCAGTTAACCCCTCAAACTCTTTCCACAAATTCCCTTACCATTGAATTTCTCTAAAGTACATTCACCTGAATGATCACTTCTCTAGAATGAGCAGCCTTAGCTCTCTTCAATGGGCATTTTTATGAAGATTTCCTAGGTCTTTTGGGTCAGTTGTCATTAATTGAGCCACCTGCTCTGATCCCACTTTCTTGGGGGATCATGACCCCAAATGTAGGGAGGTTGCCACCTGCAATAGTTGGAAGTGGTTTGAGGATGCTACCACATGTCTGTTTTCTCTCCACCTAGTCTCCTCCACCAATTTGACCAGTAAACACTCTTTTAACAGCTCTCCTAAGCTGTTGTCTCCACCTTTATTTATTTATAATTAAAATATTCAGAATTACATTAAATATCCTTGACTCTGCCGAGTCATCAATTACAACTTAGCATAAAATTTAAGATATTGTCCTTAAATAAAATCAAATAAGATAATATTGTTTTTTGCAAAATTGGGGCATGTGACATACACACCCCATTAGAACATAACATCGTCCTCGATGTTATTTATTCTTCATCCTCAGAATTCCCCTGGAATAGAATTGGATATGCATTTCACATATTACTTTCCAATTCCCAAGTGGCTTCCTCTAGACTAAGGTGCTTCCATTGCTTCTTCACCTGTCCAATGGTGCAGTTTTGAAGTGTGATCTCCCTCTGCCCGAGGATATAGTCCGGATCCACCAGAAAATATCCTTCTGGTTCCACCTATACATCATTCCAGTTAACAACATGAGTAGCATCATGAACATATTTCTTTAATACAGAAATGTGAAAAACATTATGTACTCTTAAATTGGGTGGTAATGCTAATTGATAAGCTACTTGTCCAATCCTGGATAGAATTTCAAATGGACCACAGTAACGAGGTGCTAGTTTTGCACAAATCCCCAATCTCAGAGAGCTCTTTTTGAGCCTCACCTTGATGAACACATGTTCACCTACCTGAAACTCCTTTGGAGTTCTTTTAAGGTCTGCTTGACTTTTCTATCGATCCTGTGCCACTTTCAGATTACCTTGTACCTGCTTTACGATTTCTTCCATTTCTTTTAACAGTTCAGGAGCTAATACCAATCTATCCACCGGATTACTCCAAGAGATAGGAGTATTACACTTCCTTCCATACAGAATCTCGAAAGGACTAAATATGGTTGATGCTTGATAATTATTATTATAAGCAAATTCTACCAGATGTAAATAATCCTCCCATTTACCTGGCTGGTTTTTCACATACATTCTTAATAAATCTTCCAGTACTTGGTTTACTCTTTCAGTTTGTCCATCTGTTTGAGGATGGAACGAAGTACTAAAATTTAATGTAGTGTTTAATCCTTTAAATAGAGTTTTCCAAAAGTTACCTGTAAATTTAGGATCTCTATCTGAGATTATGACTTTCGGTACTCCATGCAGTTGAATTTTTTTTTAAGAAAGATATCAGCTATATTTGCATCTTTATATGTAGTTTTAACAAGTATAAAGTGGGCTGCTTTACTTAATTTATCGACCACTACCATGATAGAATCATTTAGATTCTGATTTCTAGGCAGTCCAGTAATAAAATCAAGACTAATTATCTCCCATTTCCAACTAGGAATGGGTAATGCCTGAAGTAATCCAGCTGGGTGTTGATGTTCAGTTTTCACCTGCTGACATTCAAAACACCTAGCAATATACTCTACTAATTCAATCTTCATATTTGGCCAAAAATATTCTTTTCTTAACATAGTTATAGTCTTTTGATAGCCTGGATGACCTGAGTATGGAGTTTTATGAATTTCATCCAAAATTAACAGCTTAACTTTAGGTACGTTAGGTACATACATTCTATATTTATACAATAAAAATTCTTTTGCATCCAGACTGTACCCTTTACTTAAGCTTTATGTTGGATTTTTTTTAGTTTTAACTTGTAAAATTTGGTAAATTTCATCTTGTTCTATTCCTACTTTAAGCTGTTCATCCAAGTCTGTAGTATAAGTGTTGATAACTGCTACAAAATTCAGCCTTGCATTCTACTTAATGCATCAACAACTTTATTTTATTTACCTTTAATGTGCTGAATTTAAAAATCATACTCGCTTAGAAAATCTAGCCACCTGGCTTGTCTGGCATTTAGATTAGGCTGATCTAATAGATACTTTAGTTCTTTATTATCAGTCATTATAATAAATTTTCTGCCAATTAGGTGATGTCGCCACATCTTTAGAGCATGTATGACAACAACTAATTCTAGATCATAAGTTGCATAGTTCTTTTTGTGAATTTTTAATTTTTTTAGACTCATAGGCAATAACATGCCCCTCTTGAGTCAAAACACCACTCAAACCATCATTGCAGGCGTCAGTGCACACTACAAATTCTTTATTTGGATCAGCTATTCTTAAAATAGGTGCGCTAGTTAATAAATTTTTTAAGTTTTTAAAGCTTTCCTTGCATTTTTGGTTCCAATCAAACTCCTTTCCTTTCTTCTGCAAAGAAGTTATCGGATTCGCCATTCTCGAAAAATCTTCAATGAACCTACAGTAGTAACCGATAATTCCCATGAAAGATCGAACATCAGTTACATCCTTAGGAACCAGCTAATCTTCGATTGCCTTTATCTTTTCGGGATCTACTGAAATCCCTTCCTTGGTCACCACATGACCTAAGTACTAAATCTTATCCTTGAAAAAATCACATTTACTAAACTTTGCAAAGAGTTGATGATCTTGTAACTCTTGCAAAACAATTTTTAAATGTTCTTTGTGTTCTTCTTCAGTTTTTGAATAGATTAAAATGTTGTCGATAAACATGATCACAAACTTATCTAAATACTTATGCATAACGTTGTTCATTAAAAACATAAAAACAGCTGGGGCATTAGTAAGCCCGAATGGCATGACGACAAACTCGTAATGGCCATATCGAGTTCTAAAAGATGTTTTAAAGATGTCTTCATCTTTAATCCTAACTTGATGATATCCAGGCCTTAAATCTATTTTTGAAAACACTGTGGCTCCATGTAGTTGATCAAACAGATCATCTATGTGGGGCAACAGGTATCGATTTTTAATGGTCATCTTATTCAACTGATGGTAATCTATGCAAAGTCGCATGGTTCTGTCCTTTTTCTTAACGAAGATGACAGGTGCCCCCCAAGGAGACACACTAGGTCGAATATACTTTTTATCAATTAATTCTTTTAATTGTGACTTTAATTCGTTAAGTTCAAGTATGTTCATTCGATAAGGGGCCTTTGAGCTAGGTACTGCACCAGGTACCAACTCAATGGCAAAATCCAATTCCCTTTTTGGAGGTAGTCCTGGAATTTCTTCCGGAAATACATCAACATATTCTCTTAAGACTGGCATGTCTTCCAACTTTAATTTATCTGTCTTATTTAGATTCTCCTTATCAGTTATTATTACTGCATAAGCTTTGCAACCCTTCCTAACAACTCTTTTAAACTGTAGAGCAAAAATATGCCTTATAGTGGTTTTTCTAGGGATTCCTTTTACACTTACTGGTTTTCCATCACTGTTTAAACACGTAAAGGTTTTATCGTAACAATTTAGAATTACCCTATGTTGTTCTAACCAATCCATACCGATGAGTAAATCATAAGAACCAAGAGGCAATACATTAATCTTTACAACAGTTTCAAAATGATCCATAACTACTGCATATTCTTTTACAAAACAAGTTACCTTTCTTTTAGCACCAGTGGCTAACTGAACTAACCAAGAATTCTCAAAATTTTCAACAGGTAACTTACATTTTTTTACCATTTTAGGTGCAATATAACTGAGACTAGCTCTTGGATCAATCAAAATAGTTATAGGGGTTTGATTTATCATACCTTCTACTTCCACCATGGAAGTTTGATATTCTGCTTGTCGATTCTCCAAGGTTGCATTGATTCTGGGCATAGTCCTTGCTAATTCTCCAACAATCATCTCCTCCTGTATGGTATGAATATTGTTGATAGTCTTTTTTCGATTAGGACAGATTGAGGCATAGTGTGGGCCATTACACTCTCGGCACTTTATAGGTTCTTTGCGCTCAAAGTTCTTGGTATAATTACCATGGTTATTAGCAAATTCTTTACCCTTGGAATTATTCTGATTGTTTGGAGAATTATTCTTATTTCCTTGGAAATTCTTGTTAGGATAATTTCTGGCCTTACTGGTCTTAGAATTTCTGTTGGGCACAAAATATTTCTTCTTTTGTTCATACTAGTTATTATTTTTCTTGGCCTTCTAGTTGGCCATGATTTCCTTCTTCTGATTCTGTTCAAAACAGAAGTTAGCTTTCCTCATAGCTTCTTCCAAAGTCTTTGGATTGTCATACTCAATCCTGTCCTTAATATGATAAGGTAGAAAACTGAGGAATCGCTGTACCTTTGGTTTCTCATCTACAAGGTATGGCACATACCTAAGCAGACTCAAAAACTTGCTGTTTAGATCTTTCATTGTCATTGATCCTAATTTAAGCTCATAAAATTCTTTTGCTCTCTCTTCATAGTATTACTCAGACATAAATTTCTTTTTAAAGTACCTCTTAAAGGTACTCCAATTTACATTCTTCTCTTTTATTCCCTTAACTCTCTTCAAGTCTTGCCACCAAATGTCAACCTTTCCTGAGATATTGTAGATAGCCATTCTAGCCTTTAGTTGGTTAGAATAGTTATATATCTGGAAGTACTTCTTCCTCCTAGATAACCAAGATTCCGCTTCCTCCCCCTTCTCAGTCTCTCCATTGAATGTTGGTGTTTTTATCTTTTTGAATTCCCCAGAAATTTCCTCATAAGGTTTGTGTTTCCTCTTTTTAGTGTAATGATTGTCATCACTACTATCACTAATAGAATGGAAATTTTGTTGTTCACCAAACACCTCTGAAGATGAACTGCTTTCATTTTTAATATGTTTCAACTTTTTAAATTTACGTTGATGACTTGTATCTTTTGATTCAGTTATTCTACCCCTACCCTCAGTTTGAAACCTTTATGTTAGGCTCTGATTTAGCTCCTACTGAGCCCTCATAATCCTTTCATTCTCTCGTTTTATAGATTCCATTTCAGATTTTAGGTCTTTTACTGTTTGTAATAGTTTTGAGGAATTGGTAGTTAATCTTTTGGTATAGGATCTCTTGGTAATTTTTCTGGTTCAGTAAATGGAAATTCCTCCTCTGCATATTCTTCTAGCCTTTCCATACCTGTTTGTTAAACTTCAGAAATAATTTCTCTGTTGAATAACATTTAAAAGAAAATACATCAGCATAATAATTCAATCTACTGTTTCATAAAAGCTAGTTGGGCTTCATCAAGGCCTAGTGTTTGAACCTTATGCTCTGATACCACATGTCACAACCCCAAATTTTCACAAAAAATTAAAATTTTGATATAACATGAAATGCTAAATCTGCGGTTTAATAACAGCTAATGGTTAAAAGAAAAAGAAACAGTTCAATGATTAGTATTAAATATTTTCAAATTATGATAACTAAAGCAGTTTCCTTTTCATAACATAATAAGGTTTACTTGCACTTTGTTTTATTTCAGTTTACTGATGAGTCTTCATTATGGCAAGTAGGTGGAATCTAACTTTGAATCCTGGGCTTACTTAGCATTTATGCTAACGCAGAAAGATTACTGGTTCTTATAGGTTTACAGGTATGATCGAACAAGTAAACGTTTTAAATTCATAAAGTATCAAGAAGTGTTTCTATTTGCAAATAAAAATGCTTAGTAGATAAGCTGATAAATTTCCAAGCAACTTCCGTGAGGTAACGTAGTTTGCTTTCTTCAGTTTTTCTTGTAAACGAAGTTTAAATAAATGAGTTCCTTACTTTATCAAACGTAGCGACAGTAAGGATACTTACTGTGGCTCCAAACTTGTAATCTTAGTTGCATAGTAACATCTACTTTGATACGCCTATCTTGCAACGTTATAATTATTGTACTATTGGTTATTACACATTATCACCCCACTTACTTGAATATCCAGCTAATTGATACTTTCATTTTGTAGGGAAGCTTCCAGCCTGCAAAAATTCTTGTTATTATGGGTGTAATTTAGTGTAAAACAACTGCGTTGTTTCACATGGACAAATGTTTGTCTTTTACTTCTTAAACCTAAGTCAATCCATGTTATTCCAATTGATTATGGACTTGAGTAAGATTATTCCATATAATTTTTCATTATTACTATAATGCTTTTCTTGTATTAAGTTACTGTCTATAATAGCTTCAAAGGTAGATGTTTCCATAATGATCAACAATCTATCCTATGATAAGCACTAGTTATCTTGTATAATCATAAAATCATCTTACCAAATAAATAGACAAGGTAAATTATTAGCAGATGCCAAGTTGAGAAAACAACTATTGTCTATTAAAGTCTAGACCAATTTGAACTATGTAAAAGAATTCATAAATGTGTTCTTTTACTCCACTATCCAACTTTATAGTTTATTACCATTCTATTTGTTGGTTTTAAAAGGGTTATAAACTTGTATAAACTACTATATTTATAAACATACAAGTCTATAGTTAGTTTGAAGGATTCTAAACAAGTCTAAAACCAAGTTGAACTTGTAAATAATCCATGATTTCACTCTTTACTATGCTATCCAATTTTATAAATTTTCACCACTTAAGTTGTTGGTTATTAACAAGATTATAAACGTGCATACTTAACATTATAATGCTAGCATACAAGCTTACTATAGTTTTAAAGATTCTATACTTGATCGTTTTTTGAAATAAACCAAAGTTTAAGTGGTGACACCTTTTTGCTAGGTCAACGCTAACTTAACGTTGTTATCCCAATTTCAATGATGAGCTATCAAACCATAATATAAGCAATATATATACTTTACGACGTGATAATCAAAGGCATACATTATGGTTTATGCATCGTATGATAATAATCATTGTTTAAATGATTGGAAATATTTGTAATGCAGGTGACTTTAGAACGCGACCCATGCATGGTTTGATTTTTCCTGAGACACGTGGTCATCTCCTGGCCATGCATTGGAGATATATAATCAGTGCAACCCTAATCCTTTGTTATTCTTTCTCCATATTTCTAGATGGCCTTCGGGATATCTGCAAGCCTCATGGCCGCTGTGAGTATTCTCTCTGCTCCATCTTGCTCCAATGCTTAAGTATAGTGTGCTGTGGCCTCCAGTGTTTGGTCTTGTTGCCATTTCTTCGTGCCTGTGGGTTTATACTCTGCAAGAGTCTGTTGGTTTCATTGCACTTGGTTTGCGGCCCATCTATACTCCATTTTTCTCCTTCCGTGGCCTGTCACTGCTGTGCGAGGCAGAGACTTTACTTGCTGTTGGAAAGTGCTTGCCATCATCGTAGGGTTTGGAAAACTGTGTGCACGCATTGCTATTTGTGACAATCTCCCCACAAAACTGCTCAACATTCTTATGACAGGTAATTTATTAAGTATTGTTTTTAAGATATAGCATGGTTGCTTTTGCAATAGCATTTACATTAATTTAAGAGTATAGTGTATTGACATCTTGTATTGAAATCTCTTTACAGGGACTTGAGATTGCATTCATTGATCGTGAAGAAGAGTTTACTAGCTGTCTTCGAAGGTCGTGGCTTCGAACGGGTAAGCCCTGTGGTCAATGTTTGGGTTCTTTACCTACTTGTATTAGGGTTTTCGATTGCAGAAACCCTGAGCTTGGAAGCTCTTCTAGCTTTGTCATTAGCTGTGCAGTCTCTTTTTAAAGGTTGTTGTTGTTTTAACAAGTCTTCAAACCCTCGCTAGTTGATGGGTAAACCGGGCCGTGAGCTGGGTGTTGTATTTGGTTTAAATGTTCAGCCTTATGGCATGTTAATGTAAGACAATAGTTTTGTTAAGACAGTTCTGCCTTCAAGCTCGGATTCGGTTTACAGTACTACTATTTAATACTCTGTGTACTCAGGGATTTTACCCTATTTGACTGTGAATGAATATTATTACTGTTTAATGTATTTCATAATATATTTTTGTTAATGTACTAAGACTGTTACTCAGTCATGGATAGTTTATAAATTTTACTTGTTGCTCAGGTATACGAGCTAGGGTTGTTCTTGAAGGAAAACCTTGTTTAAATAAATTCTTCAATTTATTTTAATAGGTTTTGTTACTTTGTTAAATTTGTTTTTAATTAGGGTTACAGTGATAAGTAAATTTCCAGTTAGACATTACATTTGTCTTTTTCATTTGTCCTTAATGGACTATAAATAGTCTCTATTAGTTTAAATGTTTGTCATTTGCGAAATAGTAATTGTTTAGGGTTTCGACCCTGTAGTTTACTTTTACAGGTTTAACCTATTTGTAATTTTAAAAACAGTTCTGTTCATAAACAAACATTTATTTATAAGTTAGTTATTATCGTATTTTATTTGTTTTATTTAATAAATGACAGATAGGGTTTATTCAGAGTTCTTTGAAAGGATGAACATAAACTCTGTAACTTAGTTTGTTCTTTATAATTTAATTATTTTAACAATACCCTACTTGGGTTCGAATATTTGTAGACTTAGTTAGTTGGTAATATTAGTAAATAAACTAAGTATTTATAGTTTAATTATTTATTTAGCAGAATGTAATTAAGTGGTTTGACTGGGTTATTTCTACTGCATTTGCAAAAAGTTATTAAATCAACACAAGGTAATATATATATCATGACATAGTTTCACCTCTAGCAAATTTTAACTTAAAATAAAAGAAGAATAAGCTACTGTATGTAACCACAATATCTTAACTGCTAGAGTATTTTCTTATCATAATAATTCTTTTACCTGTACTAGTTTCTTGCTATTTCTTTTCTAGTATATTTACATAAATAAACTTGTAAAAACAATAACATAGATAACTAGGTTATTATTCTTTTTTGATAATAATCTACATACAGAAATAAATTACTTGCTATTGTAAAAATGCATAACTTATCTAATCATTTCAGTCTCTTATCATTTCCTTCATCTACTTTAAATACTTTGTCTGTGCTGCAGTACGGTCTGGTCCTTCCAAACGTGGAAAAACACAGATTAGAATTATTTTTCATCTATTCAGATTCATTCCTTCACTAATCCAAAAGATTACTAACTCTAACATTTTACAACTAAATATTTAACATTCATTTAACAGTCAGATTCACATTTAACCATCTAACACAGTAAAACAAAAGATTGTAGAACCTGATTAGGATGGACAACAACAACGTTAGGAGCCCGTTCCTCCCTACCAACTCCTGGAGAGCGTTCAAACAATGCTTCCTCAGGACCCTCGAGCCTGTTCCTGGTCGTCTTGGTTGAGAACTGGTGGAGCAAGCAAACAATAGACTAGTCCAATGACTCAATAATCACTTTGCACTCAGCAGTAAGATCCTTCAGCTGAAAAGATGCACTAGATCACTTAGTAGTTAACCCCTCAAACTCTTTCCACAAATTCCCTTACCATTGAATTTCTCTGAAGTACATTCACCTGAATGATCACTTCTCTAGAATGAGCAGCCTCAACTCTCTTCAATGGGAATTTTTATAAAGATTGCCTAGGTCTTTTGGGTCAGTTGTCATTAATTGAGCCACCTACTCTGATCCCACTTTCTTGGGGTATCATGACCCCAAATGTAGGGAGGTTTCCACCTGCAATAGTTGAAAGTGGTTTGAGGATGTTGCCACATGTCTGTTTGCTCTCCACTCAGTCTCCTATACCAATTTGACCAGTAAACACTCTTTTAACAGCTCTCCTAAGCTGTTGTCTCCACCTTTATTTATTTATAATTAAAATATTTAGAATTACATTAAATATCCTTGACTCTACTGAGTCATCAATTACAACTTAGCATAAAATTTAACATATTGTCCTCAAATAAAATCAAATAAGATAATATTGTTTTTTGCAAAATTGGGGCATGTGACAAGGTGCCTTATGAGAATTCACAGCGTGTAAACGTTGTAGAACTGGCTCAACGTTAGGATATGTTTTTATTTCATGCTTGACAATCCAAGGATAAACCCCTAAGATATCTTCATATGACCAAGTGAACATGTCACAAAATTCCTTGAATAACTCTGTGTATGTCTGAATTGCTTTAGGTGAACAATATGCACCAATGTAAACTTTCTCCAGTTTACCAGGGGTCCTACAAATGTTGATCGAAATGGTGAGATATATTTTATCCATGTTACATTCGACATATATACCATGAGTTTCTAATGGGACCATGAGATGACCAACTTTCTCACTCAAGATCGATCAGAATTCATCCTGCTCAATCCGTTTAAGTTCCAGAAGGGAATATGATCGATGATGTATATCCTCCCAAGGATGTTTCAGACCAGTCATGGCCTCGATAATGGCTTCATCTAAAGGAAAAGTGTCCTTTCATATGCAGAGGAACCAAATTTATTGAATGATTATTGATCAATTGTCAGTATACTGGCTTCATGGGGAAAGCATATGACACAAAACACCGTCAACACAATCGCCTTCATGGCATAGATGCAGTTCCGACCCAGTAAAATATTATAGTCAAGGGGTGCATCAGCTACCTCTACTTCAATCGACATGGTATTCCCTCCCAACTGGACCTGAAGGGAAGTAATAATGCCATGCGACCTAAAGGAGCGTCCATCGAACACTGCCAACATATTTATGGATTTGGACAACACAGAAGAGCCAAGGCCATTCCAAGAAGCCAAAGACATTACAAACGTCGTAACACCATCATCAATGACTATATGCTCAATGGCATTATTCAAACACTCCACATGAACTTGAAAAGACACGTGGAAAGGTAAGCGAGGTTGGACATCATGGGTTTCAAACTTGATCATACTGGGGCCATTCAAATCAAGAACTCCTAAAGAAGTCAACACGGCTTTCCTTTGTGAGGGACAAGTTTTAAGCACTTATAAGGTCGAAATCGCATAGGGACTTTGAACCAAATCCTCTATAATAGAATAGTCCTAGTCAGCTTAGGAATTAGGATTGTGCACCGAGTTCTTAAGGACTCCTTTCAGTACGCATGGTATAGCCTCAGGCTTATAGATATGTAAAGGTACCTCCAAAGGTGGAGGCACTTTTCCCATGGTCAGTTGCGATGAACCATAATCACGTGAACAAGTCACAACATATACAACAAACATCATATTAATACAACCATGACCACCTTCATGGACTGGCATGTTTTGACTCCCACCAGAACCATTTCTGGCCGCTAGAGTCCTCGAAGCCATGTTTTGATTATGCGGAAGGGGATCCATCTACATAGCTGGAATCTGTGTGATAAAATTTGAGGCCTTGTCAATCCTAGGGCATAAGTTTGTAATATGGTATCCTTCACAAAGTTCGAATGGGAATTTGAACTTACATTTAGGTTTCTTGTCCCCACTAGCATTTTTGTTGTTGTTGTCATAATTCGCGTTCTCCTTCTTATTCCCACCCTTCTTATTATTCTTCCCTTTTTTCTATTCCATACGGGTTGTTGGTTTCCCCTTTGGTTTGATGACTGCACAAAGTGTACATTCGCCGACTGGGTGGGGGTGGACAAAGTCGTAGGTTGTCCGACCACAAATTGGTTAATAAACAATTTTTTCATTTGATTAATAACCTGGTCCATAGGTTTCACACTCGTGGAGCCAACAATGCCATCAACATGTGACCTGGATTTAAACCTAGGGTCATGATTCAACCTCAGTGCGTCGGGATGATTTCATAAAGGATCCTAGACTGAGCATAAATCAAGTATAATTGCTAAGCTCATAAAATGGCTTGTTCCTCGGTACCCACTCCAAATGTCGAAACATCCTTCGTGATATAAGGCAATAACAACGTAAGGAACCCCTCTAATAGGAATTTGTGTGGAATGTTGAACTTAATCAACCTCTTCCATCCACGCCACTCTTGAATATGGTTAGAGATGTGAGAAGCTTTATCTTTCCAAAAAGTAGACAAGATTTCTGTGTCGATGTCATAGTGAACCGATAACTGAAAGTAGTTAAGGAAGACCATGACCAAATCATTAAAAGTCCAGTATGTGCCCCCAGGAAACTCTATATACCATTTCATGGCTAAACCCATAAGGATGCATTGAAATAGTCTTAGTCAAACAAAATCATGGTTCAATGAATTCGAAGAGCATTAGAGATGAAAAGTCATAACATGATCCCCATGATCCTGACCCTTCTTACCTTAAAACTTCAAAATGTCTGAAGGAAGTCTAGTGGGGACTGGAGTCCATGATGTATCATGACACACTAGGTTGTTTGTGAGTCTAGAGAGGTTAGGAAAATTCATTGTGGCTAAAAAGGGGAGCCTAGGTTGCGACATTTGATTCCATGCCCCTTGGAAATATTGCACTTAAGGTGCTATACCCCTAGGAACTATATTAGAGACCATGGGTGGTGGAAGGTTCTGGTAAAGACCATGAACCTGAGCCATTAGATAGCATCCACCTCTGAATTGGTTCATATAAGGAAGAATAAGGATCTACATGATCGATACCCCTTGGGAGTTTAAAACGATATTTGATGGGTTTCCTAGTGGTTGAGACATGTTACCCCAGATGAAGGTGGAGGTATATAAACTCGAGACCTTGTTACCATGGAGGAGACAACCCTAGATGAGGGAAGAATCATACCACCCAAGGCATTCCCTCCCAAAGGGACACTTGAACTCAAGCTCGAAGGACGACTCACCATTATAAAAGTGTTCATAGGAATCATTATACTACTAGTACGATAAAAGATGGGATATAAGTAGTATTACCACCACTCACATGTGCACCCTCACTCGCAAAAGTATTACTACTAGCACTAGGGGTTGGTGATGAGAAATTAAATCCCCCAACAAAAGGAGTAGAAGGAGGGATGTGACCTCCTCAAACTAATACGTTGTGAAGGGAGTCATGATTCCCCTAAACTCTACACTAGTGGCACCACTAGAGAAGTGAGTAGAGGATGACATATTTCACATTCCAAACATGAATGAGTTAGTGGGAAAGAGAATAGATTACATCTCTTTATCTGACATACCCAAAGAAAAGTTATAAATATTCTCATAGGCCCATTGAGCATTGAATGGATTTTGGCCTTAGTTCTATTAAACACTGGAGTCACAGGGACCCATGAGGTAGTCATGAAGGGGTGTCCATGGACTCTCCCTTCAAATGCAGAATACGAAGTCAGAGGAGACTCTGACATTGCTGAAGTAATACTCGTGGTAAATATCTTATGGAGACCTCGATGGGAAAGAGGATGCCTGTAATGTCTATCCCTCTTAAAAAGAGGCTCTGAAGGGTGAAAAGGTGGTAATCCTGCTAACCGACGAGAGTGACGAAGCACCAAATATTGATCCATGATGACTCCAAAGATAGAGACTAAAAACAACGGTCCCTAAGTCCAACTAACGTACATGGATCACACCCGTAAATAAGTTAGGATAGATGCATGCAATCAAGGAATGAGGATAAATGAGATCTTGAATGCAACATGTATGTCTCACCTAGGAGGGCTTGAGACTCCCATACACTACAAGCAAAGGTGTGACCAATTATAGTGGCCCTCAGCTTCAACACATAAAGAGATTGTGTCGTTTGATCCCTACCTAGCCATGACACTCACAGAAAAACCTCTCTAAGTACCCCCTATGGTACCTAGAAAAAACAACTAAGGTCACCTCAATATAACCAATACTTAGGTGGATAGTCACGGTTGGGATCCACCATATGAGTAAGGTAGATAATCTCAAAGCTTGACAGCACCAAAGGTACCTCAAAATCCCCCAGATACGAATAGAATCCTGGAAATGTCTTCTACGCTCACTGGAGGTAGTGGAGGGCTATCCATGTTAGGATTATTAATCCTCCCTTGTCCAATTTGGTCATATGTCTAAATCGGGAGTCATGTCTAAATCGAGAGTCCATCCAGTCTATTTTTAGTCACTAGCACCATTGGGTCCACTTAGATTAATTGGGGAACACTAATTGAGGCCTACTACCACTGATTGCACTTGCATGCATCAGTTTGGGAGCCTCCTAGATCAATTCCTACAATTTAGGAGCCACTGGGAGTGCTGATACCAACCTTCAACAGTTGAGTTCAGTTAGTGACTAGTCAAGCTGAGTTAGGAGTCAGTTACATTTAGTTCTAGTCCTCTGCATTTAGTTAATTCTAGGTTTGCATGGCTGCATGCAGGAGAGGCACATTTCTCACCTACCACAGTTAGTTAGCCTCAGTCAACACTGAACTAGACACTTCAGTTGTGTTTTAGAACTCCGTTGAACTCTAGTAATGGTTTAGATGAGGTCAGTTAACTATTGAGTCCTCCGATAATGATTTAGACAAGGTCTTAGTTACCTACAGTCAAGTAGAGTCTAATCAATTCGAATTTCCTCATGTGGATTCGAATTGCATGTGGCTATTTAAGCCATTATACTTCATTGTAATTATTCATCTAATTACTCTTTGATTAATGAAAAGCATTCACAGCTGCAAGCCATTTTTGCACTGTTTCATTCTTCAATAACTAAGTAAATTGTGTGATCTATCTTGTGAGTTGTGTGTTTTTCCACATATATATGTGCTCAATTTAATATGGTATCAGAGCCTCAATGGAAAAGGCACTTCTCCTCCTCAGATCTCCTACTGGATCATTTTTGAGCAAAATTGCTCCTTCCAACTCTGCACCAGAAGCAAAAGTTTTACCACTTAATACCCCAAGTTAAGGAATTGTTGATCAAGCTTGATCAACTATGTTGGGTGTGATGAAAACCTGAAATGTGCAAGCTGTGCGACATTACGGTGCCCTTTTTTTGTGTTTTACAGGTACAACTTCGAAATGAGTTCATCAGTTCCTCTTCTCACCCGATCCTCAGACTATTTTGAATGGAAGGTGAAGATGTTTGTATTTATGAATAGACAAGATCTCTATTGGGTGTTTGATGGATTCGGTAGAGAGTCTTTTGAGAGTGAGAATGACTGGCTAAATGCAAAGGATGCAGCTTTTGAAATAATGAAACTGGCTCTTTCTCCTAGCTTGCGCTACCTCAGTAGATCTATTAAAGATCCACAGGAACTTTGGACAATATTGGACAAAACCTTTGGAATGATTGATCAGGATCATAATAGAACTTTAGAGAGCACATCCAACACCATAAACATCCCTGATCCAAAAATCTTGGCCTCCACTCTCTTTGATGAAGTTGTTCAAGATGAAGAAGCAGAAGCTTCTACACAGCCAATTTGAATTGAAGACAATCTCCATGCAGTGACTCCTTCTCCTGATGCTTCAGAAGTTTATGAGATCTCTGATATCTCATCTCCTCATATGGCTGAAATAGAAGAAGACATTCGAATCTCTGATATTGAATAAAAATACTGCTGCACTTCCATGCAAACATTCACCGATGATTTTCCTTTGAATTATGTGCAAAATTTACCAGTAATTGCTTCCGAAAGTGAAGAGAAATTTTATTTTTCTCCCTCTAATGTTGTTGCTGGTGTGAAAATATGTAATACCTTGGATATTTTGGAAGAAATATCATATTACCAGAGGGAACCATTTGCTCCTCATGATCTAGATCTTCCAGCAAATTCCTGCAGGATTGCATGCACCAAAATTCAGAATTTTGAAGAAGAAGAAAGCTGTGCATCCATCGTATTGGTTAACCATTTATTTGAATATGATATTAACCTTATTAGATCTTATATGATATTATTTATATCTAATCTGATATTTCTTGGTTTAATATATCAAATTCATAATCTTTCAGTACTGCTTGTAGTTGTTCTCATCAACGGTGTGAAGAAACAAGTACTGCTAGGGATTTGATTTGATTTCATAGTTTTGGATCTGTTGTGAAATTATTTAGATCTGATTTACTTTCTGATATGATATTATTTGGTTCAAATTTTAAAATCCAAGAGCCTTCACTCATGCTTGTAGCTTCTCTCACCAATTTCGGTGTGAAAAATCAAGTACCGCACTTTCTCTTCAAAATTGCTGATGGGGATTTGGTGATAGTTTCCTCTTATGAGGTTGCTGATATTTTATTATGTGATTCATTAGATATTTCAGAAGCTATATCAGACTATGGAGCTCAAGCATTCACTCTCAACAGTCCCAATGCTTCTCTACCATTGATCACATGCTCATCTCCTCACAGAATCGATAAAGAGGAAGATTTTCTGCATTCGCCTGAACACTTGCTCCTAACACTTGGGGATGTTATTACCACTCATGGTTTGATGTTCATGGCTACAACATATCAGTTTCTTGAGTGTTCCTCGCCTGTTCTAAATCCTCAAGAACCTTTTCTCACTTATCAGTTGACTTCAGTTGCTCTACATGGGTCCAGTCTTCATCCGACAACTGTCTATATTTCTGATTTAGTTGAGCATATCATTCTTCTTCCAAAGAGGAAGATTCCTCCAAACATAATGATGGATAGGTTCACATGCCAAGCCCCAGGATACCTATGCACAGAAGAACCAGATTGATCTTGATTCTACCTGCTTAATTAGAGCGGGGGGCTTTTTTCCCCAACTCCTTGTTTTTGAGCAGTTACTTTAATTTATTTGATGTAATGGGTGACCTATGGTATTAGTTACCAGGGCCCACATATTTTCCAAGTTAGAATTCGGGGGGGTGTTAGGATTATTAATCCTCCCTTGTCCAATTTGGTCATATGTCTAAATCGGGAGTCATGTCTAAATCGGGAGTCCATCCAGTCTATTTTTAGTCACTAGCACCATTGGGTCCACTTGGACTAATTGGGGCACATGTTCCAATTAATAAAGTGTGGGGAACACTAACTGAGGCCTACTACCACTGATTTCACTTGCATGCATAAGTTTGGGAGCCTCCTAGATCAATTCCTACAATTTAGGAGCCACTGGGAGTGTCGACACCAACCTTCAGCAATTGAGTCCAGTTAGTGACTAGTCAAGTTGAGTTAGGAGTTAGTTACATTCAGTTATAGTCCTCTACATTTAGTTAATGCTAGGTTTGCATGAATGCATGCAGGAGAGGCGCATTTCTCACCTACCACAGTCAGTTAGCCTCAGTCAACGCTGAAGTAGACACTTGAGTTGTGTTTTAGAACTCCGTTGAACTCCGATAATGGTTTAGATGAGGTTAGTTAACGATTGAGTCCTCCGACAGTGATTTAGACAAGGTATTAGTTACCTACCGTCAAGTAGAATCTAATCAATTCGAATTTCCCCATGTGGATTCGAATTGCATGTGGCTATTTAAACAATTATACTTCATTGTAATGATTCATCGAATTACTCTTTGATTAATGAAAAGCATTCACAGCTGCAAGCCATTTTTGCACTGTTTCATTCTTCAATAACTGAGTAAATTGTGTGATCTATCTTGTGAGTTGGGTGTTTGTCCACATATCTATGTGCTCAATTTAATAATCCCTACCATCAATGTTCATTTTGCCTCGTGATTGACTCATGTGTAAGAGGAGCTTCTTGAAAACACCAATTATATCAAATATTTCTCCTCTCCCTGTCAGACACCTAATTGTTTCTATTTTATAGTCTTGGAGAAGTTTACCCACACAATCCTATTCCAATACTCTAAATCCTAAGCTTCTTGGTGCACCCTATAAAATAAAATCGTTCTAATCAATTTTAAATTAAATGTTCATTTTAATGAGTTGTGCTTACTCAAGGGATATGGCCGTGAAATTAATGATGTTATGACTCATTAAGAAAAGTAAAGATGCACACCTAAAAACATGCCAAGTACTTGTTTTTGAAATGAAAAGGTGGTATGCCACTAAATGAAATGCAAAATAATTTCTTTCCCTTCAAATACACATGCATTCTTTCTTAAATGAAATCATAGACTACTTCCATTCCAAGCAAAACCAATGTAAGTGCTTATTTTAATGCAAAATGAAAAATGCACATGGACATGCAATAATGCAAGTATTTTTGTATTTTCAAAATGAATGAATGAAAAGTCAATATAGAACCACTAAAATCTCATCCCCTGTGGAAAGTATACAAAAAAAGACCAGGAAGACACCAAGACCCAATGATTCATGCACTAAAAGAAAAACAAAAAGGGAGAAAATGACAAGAAGAACTTCCCTACAAAACTAATAAAAAAAAAGTTTCCAATCACAATAAAAGCAACCAACCAATATAAGGATCCTAGAAGACTCAACAACATTCACAACCCACCAACCAATTACTCCGATCAAGATATCAAGCAAAAAATGAGTTGTACACAACTATTCATAAAAAAGTAGCACATGTACGTGAATTACAAAAGGACATCCCGCGTATATACGTGACTGTCAAAACTTTCACCTGCGTATACAAAATAAAGGAGGGAAAAAATCAAGTTTGAATCGAAATCACTCCAAGGGACTGCCAATAGATGACTATACTAATAAATGAGACATAGAAACGTAAAGAAACATATAGCAATTTAAGCAAAAATGCACCCAAAAACCCCAACAAAAAGGATAATTCCCCAATGGATTCGCCAATTTTGTTACAGAGAGAATCTTCCTATGGTTTGGGGTGGACAATAATAGATAGGATGACACCAGAAATCAACGCTAATCCAAAATATGCTATATGAAAGTGAATGATAACATTGAAAATAAACATTTGTACCTCAACTGGAAGTTCGGAGAAGTCCACCGTTGAGCTTTCAAGCCAATTCTTGGACCCTGCAGCTTGTCCTTGACAACAAATACATCCAAGCATATAATATATTCATGAAAGATTAGCACCTACGCTATGTAGTATCCCTTATATGATTTACATATAAGAATATTAACTTGCTGCAATTTTTTTTTAATTAAAAATTCTAAAATTGAATTAATTCAGACAAAGCCTTCTCGGACTGGGCAAATCAGGGATTTCTTCTGGGAAATTTTGCAAGCAAAAGGAGTGAGCAGTGGGAAGCAACCAAAGATAGTTCAGACATAGAATTTCCTCTTCCCTAACACATTTATATCTGATTCCATTTAGGGTTCAGAGTCCGCTCCGCGGAAACCTAGCTACTACCACACTTATGGGCAGTCAAACCGTGAAACTAAGAAGAGTAGTTCGGTCTGTTTCAACCAGGGGCTTCTAGAAACTTGAAGAGGGTTGTTACAAAATTAATTTAACATAATAAATAGTTTTGGACAGTTTTCATAAGTTCTGGAAAGTTCTAAGTAGTTTCGAAGAAATGTTGGTTTTTTCGATAGTTTTGGCCTAGTTAAATACAGCGCAGTGGAGGATCCAAAAATGAATTATATTCCAAAATAAAAATGGTTCTATAGGTATATAAGAGAAGGTGAGTCTTTCAGTGACCCAAAGGAACAAACGGGGCTCAGTTTGAGTTAGCAGAACTCATTTTACATCAAATTTGGCAAGACTAGTCATTGAAAGCTAGCAATCTAGCTAGGGTCTAAATTTAAGCAGTTAATTCGTGTAAATTTAATTTTTGAGATACATATGGATTATGGAAGAGATAAATAAAATCCCACTGAACATATAAAATATCTTCATACAATCCCCCAACCTTGCATATTTCTCATAGCACTCTGATTCATCAATTTCCCCCCATACAGTGATAAAATAAGCTTTTTTGAGGAAACTGAAGACATAATTCTTTATGAAAAAATATATTTCAAACTGATATATATAAATTACAGAGTAATATGATGCTACAGGTCAGAAATCATATACTAAACTGACCATTACAGGGAGACTCCAAAATAAAGGGGCAGGAGGCCCAGAACATGACCGACAAAAGTGGCTGTGAGCATAGGTGAAGCATGGGCTTCACTGGATCTCAACCTGAACGTGTTGGAGGATGAAAATAACTCTAATCATACTTCAATGGCTGTAATGTAGTGCTCCATACCTGCAATAGAAGAGAAAGGGAGATGGAAGAGAAGGGGAATGGAAGGCTGGGGCTCATCTCCCAGTAGTCTGAGGCACAACACTCAGAAGTAATGCTCACATAAGCATTCAGCAATAAAATAATCAACCAAACTGAAGC
The DNA here is from genome assembly GCA_001517045.1 of Pseudotsuga menziesii. Taxonomy (NCBI): domain Eukaryota; kingdom Viridiplantae; phylum Streptophyta; class Pinopsida; order Pinales; family Pinaceae; genus Pseudotsuga; species Pseudotsuga menziesii. The sequence continues at coordinate 217,871 of LPNX010889180.1, read as the reverse complement.
AATGGGTTTGAATTTATTTTTTATAGACTTATGGATGACCTGCTTAGTAAGTTGAGGCCAATGGTGACCTGTAAGAGCAAGTCAACCTCATGGGTGACCTAACCCTAGCCACAAAAGCGCCCCCTTTGGGAAATTAGGCAAGTAGGACCATGTAGAATTGTTTCTAATTCCAAATCATCCTTCACAATTAGAAACTGCACCCCCCCTTAGTCAAAAGATGCCTCTTTTGAGTTATGACAACTTTCTGCTTTTCCTGGCTCATAAGGAAACTCTTTCTTTCCTTAAAAAACTTTCCTGCTTTTACCTCTTTCTGCTTTTTCTACTTTTAGGAAACTTCCCTTTATCCTCTTTCTTGCTTTTGTCATGGACTTTCTTATTTTTACCAAGGAAAGTTGACTAGCTTTCCCCAATGCACTCTCCTGGCATGGCAGCCTTAATTCCACATCATTATTGTGCATAATAAATAAAATTGTTGAAATAAAATTAAATACATGCCTTAGAACAATTATTAGTAAAAATTTATCCTAGGAGGAATAATTAATAACAACTTGAGCCCCTGGGAACTTAGCATGGTCAACACTTTTAATGGTCAATTTGAGGGAACATGACACGCTAGCACAATCCATTTAAACGTGTATTAAGCAAACATACCCATGGAAACATATATAACATTTGCACATGAAATTGGAGAAGAAAATAGTTATTATATTAATTCAAACAAAAGAACAAAGTGGCAACCTTTGCGGGTAACTCATTGGAACCGAGAAACCAATTTCCTCTTCCTGGGCCTCCACCACTTCCAATCCTTCATAACAAGGAAAGCTCACAAAGGCAAGGGAGAGCTTAGGAGATGAACATAAAGAGTTATTGATCCGGATTTATGTGGGAACAAAAATGAAAGAACAAATAGATAATCATAAACACAACCATTTTGCAAAGATAATAGAGATACATAAAACACAGATTCTATTAAATAGTGAAAATAGAACAAACCTTAAATACAACAGCTAGAATGGTCATTAGAGGAAATCTGGGGTGTAAAATGGGCCTTATAAGGAAAATAATAAAAAAAGCCACATCACACTACAAATATGCCATGTCAAATTAAATCTAATAAAAGTCAACCTAAATCGTCTCATTAATGGTAGTTGACAACTATATTGAGTTAATGTAGAGTTAAGAGATATTGGTTAAAAATATTAATGAAATATTTAGATTCTTGTGCACACATAATAAATGATAGGAAACTTTTGAATTTTATATTATTATTTTTTTAAATGAATAGACCACTACTTTTTATATATTTAATAAATGTAAAACTCAAATATATTCATTTATAATGAAAAATATAATTATAATAGTATTAAAAAAATAAAAAAATCACTATTATTTTTTTAAATAATTTTATATTAATTAATATAAAAAATATTACATCACATAAAATAAAAAACAATAAACTATGTATATTCATATTATTTTTTATATTAATATAAAAAAAATTTGTGGTTTAATAGGTAGGCAGGCAAGAAAGAAAAAAGGTAAAATCAAATTTTATTATAATTTTAGTAACATTAAAAATAATTTTTATTTTTAATTTTGTTAGTATTTAAATGTTTTATTTATTTTTGGATGTAATAATTAAATATATTTATTTTTTAAATATCATTTAATAATATTAAAAATACTAAATATCTTTTATTTAGTATTTCAAGATAAGTCTATTTAAAATTAAATATTATTTAGTTTTCTTTTTAAAAAACTGATTAATAAATGTTTTTAGTATTTCAAAATGCTTCCACTACAATTTTAATTAATGCGAAGGTTATGTTTTTGAGAAGTTGGAAGTAGTAATCAAATAAAATATTCTATATTTATTAGTTAAAGTTTATTTATCTTATTTCGAGATGATTTTTTCAAGAACTTAACCAAGGTGAGGTTGATATGGAGTTAGCTATTGTCAAATAAAAATATGACACATATGCATTATTTGTCCAACTCAACCATTATCTGAAATTCTATTGGTTTAAAAATTCAACTCAATCTAGCTCATCCATGGCACAGTTTTTTATAAGGCCCATTTTAGACCCCAAATTTCCTCTAATGGGTAGCTATCTTTGAGAAGAGATGTGGCTGCTACGCTCATCTATGCCAAGATGAATACAAACTGAGGCCAAAATGGACTATTTATAATAAGCATGAGGAAGAGAACCCCAAAAGTACAAAACATAACCTTAGAAGATGAACCGTCATAAAGTTTGTGGCCTGAAGGTGGTACGGTTGAACAGTCAACTTCGTGGGGTCATAAATTTTGCATACAATCTCTGATTTGGGTGCTTGATAGCCCATTGGAAAGGTCTATCTGAGATTTACATCTTTAGACTAGGTACAAATGCATGAATTTGGAAACCATGTTACCTCTCGAGTCGCCAGAAAACATCGTTTAGGGCCCCAAAACAACCCCAGAAGTTTGGGACTCAAAAAATCGTAGAAAAATAACTAGGAAACTGGCATAATGGACAATTGTTTTGAGTCAGTGGAATAGGTGGGTGGCCAATGATCTCCATCTGGATAAATCCCCCCTCCTTAGGAATCAATGTTCTCCATTGCGTCAAATCCTGTATCATATCTCGAACTGTGTGTTGAGATGATCTCCTAGTGCGACATTTGCTAAAGTGAAGAGGATGCCTTTCTTTGACATCCCGAGAGGGCTGTAATTGCTGTATGGATGATTTGTTCCTAGAGGAGCACCTTAAATGCATGGTATTGCATTATAGAGGTACTTGGATAGATGAGACAACAAGGACTCTATTTTCTTCTTGTTTATGTTGCATAGAGACAACCTTCTTGTTTATGTTGCATAGAGACAACCTGTGTAAAGGGTGTGTAGGTCTCTGTGATTTGATGTTTACCTTTAGAGGCAATTGTGAGGTGGCGTAATTTCTTGGTGTGGGATCTTATCTTCCTACCCTGCGAGATGGTGGTAAGTGCAACTGTCTATGGTATCCGATAGAGTTTTCCTCCCAAAGTGACAATGACACTGCGAGGTCACGACTCAGATACATCATGACGCTTCCACATATATGGTTGTCCTAAAAGAACATCATCGACTTCAAGTGGAGCCACATCACATAGTACCTCATATTTGAAAGGTTTGATGCCATATGGTAGGAGGCATCGTTGAGTAATGTGGATCCCTCGTCCTTGGCTTAGACAACCAATGTTTTAGGGTTGTGGGTGTGGTGTTGTCGGAACTTGGAAGCTCAAATCTCTCGATGACTTCTTCGGAGATCAGGTTCTTTTGGTTGCCGTTGTTAACAACAAAATGTAGTGGGATTCCCTTCCCCCACATCTATGAGTGGAAGAGGCACTCCTCTGCCTCTAACTCTTCATGCTTCTCTGGTTGAATTTGTGTGGTAGCAACAGTGGTAGTGGGTTCTGCATCAATGATTTTATTCCCATGGTCTGCGCCTGTGACATTGGGTTATGAATCAGAAGCAGGGTCTGATTTTGAAAATTTGATCTCGGCTACCAATGACTGCTTTGAGCGACATTCATTAGTGTTGTTCCAGGGGATTTTTTGGAACTCGCACCACTTCCCAGTGTCCTTATTTGTCATTTCATTCCCCTTCTTTGCTTGTGGTGGGGATTGGTTGTCCTTTCCTTGTCCCGTGTTTTGCGGGCTAGGATTTCGCTTTCCTTGCTTCTACGGTGGGTTTACAGGTACAAAGTTTCACTTGTTCTTCTGTTGAAATTTCTCCTTGATTTTGACAACATACCGATAGGCAGATCCAAGTGAAGAGATGTCGAGGAATTCCATCTTGTTTTGCATGTACCCATATAGGCTGCTGTGATATTTCAGTATCTGGTGCCGCTCAGAGTCCTTGATACCCATATTTTTACGCAAAGTATGAAAGTTGTTGGTGTACTCCAACACCATCTGGTCCCTCTCTTGATGCATACTGGTCCATTTTGTGTACTGGTCATCATAGTTTTCCATAAGGTAATATTGTTCCTTGACGACATTTATGAAAGAGGACCAAGTGGGATTTGCCTCAAACATTCCAAACTAGTACGATTAGTTTTGATCCCAATAAGTACCCCACCAATTTTAGACATGCGGGACTGCCTCAAGGAGCGAAAATGTGATATTTTTTCTGTCAAAAAAATTATGGATAGAGAAATACCCTTCTAGAACATTCAACCACTTATTTAGGTCATCAACATCGATTTATCCTTCAAGTAAAGGAATATCAAAGTTAACTTGTACCTTGAATGAGGTTTCCTCTCCGAAATGCTTGCTTGTTGAAGGTGAAATCGCCACCGTTGACATTCGTAGAAGGATTTGGGAGAAACTATCCATCATCTCGTTCCTTTGTCACTCGGGGGCTTCTTCGAGATATGAATTGATAAGATCTCTTGCTCCATCGTCTCTCTTTTATTACGTCATGGGATGTCGTTTGGGACGACAATATTGATCTTCCTCAAGTGAAACTAGTTCAAGACCCAACTCTCTATACCTTGCCCTCGTAAAGGACATGCACTGAGAAACAATCAAAGAGAAGATTGCTCTGATACCACTGATCTAGATTTATGTGGGAACAAAATGAAAGAACAACTAGATAATCATAAACACAACCATGTTGCAAAGATAGCAGAGATACAATAAACACAGATTCTATCAAGTAGCAAAAATAGAACAACCTGTAAATACAACAACTATAATGGTGGTAGCTATCTCTGAGAAGAGATGTGGATGCTACGCTCATTCGTTCCAAGTTGAATACAAAATGAGGACAAAATGGGTTGTTTATAATAATAAAGAGGGAGAGAATCCCAAAAGTCCAAAACATAACCCTAGAAGATCAACCGTCATAAAGTTTGTGGCCCCAAGGTGGTTAGTTGAATAGTCAACTTCCCGGGGTCATAACTTTTGCATACGATCTCCGATTTGGGCGCTTGATAGCCCATTGGAAAGGTATATCTGAGATTTACATATTTCGAAGGGAGGAAAATGTATTCCATTGGAAACTATTCCCCCCCCCCACCCCCCCCCAAGAATCACCAAAAAATGTTGTTTAGGGGCCTCAAAATGACCCCAAAATTTTGGGACCCAAAAAATCGTAGAAAAAAAACTAGGAAACTACCACAATGGACAATTGTTTTGAGCCAGTGGAATAGGTGGGTGGCCATTGATCTCCATTTGGATAAATCCTCCCTACTTAGGAAGTAATGGTCTCCATTGCTTCAAATCCTGTATCATATCTCAAACTATGTGTTGAGATGATCTCATGGTGCGACATTTGCTGAAGTGAAGAGGTTGTCTTTCTTTGACATCCCGAGAGGGCTGTAATTCCTGTATGGATGATTTGTTTCTTGAGGAGCACCTTGAATGCGTGGTCTTGCACTATAGAGGTGCTCGGATAGATGATGCAACAAGGACTCTGTTTTCTTCTTATTTCTACTGCGTAGAGACACACACCCTGTGCAAAGGGTGTGGAGGTCTCTATGATTTGATGTTCACCTTCAGAGGCAATTATGAGGAGGGATAATTTCCTGGTGTGGGAACTTATCTTCCTACCCTGCAAGACGATGGTAGGTGCAACTATATCTGGTATCTAATATATTTTTTTCTCCCAAAGTGACAATGACACTGCAAGGTCACGACTCATATACATCATGACGCTTCCACATATATGGTTGTCCTAAAATAACGTCAACGAGTTCAAGTGGGGCCACATTAAACAGTACCTCATCTTTGAAAGGATTAATGCCATATGGTAGGAGGCATTGTTGAGTAATCCAGATCCCTCATCCTTGGCTTATCCAATGGATGTTGTAGGGTTGCGGGTGTGGTGTTGTAGGAATCTCCAATCTCTTGATTACTTGTGTTGAGATTAGGTTCTTTTGGTTGCCATTGTCAACAACAAAATGTAGTGGGATTCCCTTCACCCACATCTGCGAGTGGAAGAGGCGCTCCTCTGCCTCTAACTCTTCATGCTCCTCTAGTTGAATATGTGTGGTAGAAACAATGGCAGTGGTTTCTGCATTAATGATCTGCTTCTTATGGTTTGCGGTTGTGACATTGGGTTCTGAATCAGGATCGGGGTTTGATTCGGAAAATTTGATCTCGGCTACCAATGACTGCTTTGAGTGACATTCATTAGTGTTGTGCCAGGGGATTTTTTGGAACTCACACCACTTCATGGTGTCCTTCTTTGTCTTTCCATTCCCCTTCTTTGCTTGTGGTGGGGACTGGTTGTTCTTTCCTTATCTTGTGTTTTGCGGGCCAGGGTTTCCCTTTCCTTGCTTCTGCGATGGGTTCATAGGTCCAAAGTTTCACTTGTTATTCTGTTGAAATTTCCTCGATTTTGACAGCATATCGATAGGTAGATCCAAGTGAAGAGATGTCGAGGAAGTCCATCTTGGTTCGGATGTACCGATGTAGGCCACTGCGATATTTCAGTATAAGGTGCTGCTCGGAGTCCTTGATACCCAACTTTATATGCAAATGAAAGTTGTTGTTGTACTCCGACACTGTCGAGCCCCTCTCTTGACGCATAATGGTCCATTTTGTGTACCGATCATCATAGTTTACCACAGGTTAATACCTTTTCTTGACGACATCTATGAAAGAGACCCAAGTAGAATTTATCTCAAACATTCCAAACTAGTCTGATGAGTTTTGCTCCCAATAAGTACCCCACCAATTTTGGGCATGGGGGACTGCTTGAAGGAGCGCAAAGGTTATTTTTTCCTTGTAGGAAAAATTGTGGATAGAGAAATACCCTTCTAGAACATTCAACCACTTATCTAGGGCATCAACATCAATTTGGCCTTCAAATAAAGGAATATCAAAGTTAACTTGTACCTTGAATGGGGTTTCATCTCCGAAACGCTTGCTCGTTGAAGGTGAGTTCGCCATTGCCGACATTCATAGAAGGATTTGGGCGAAACTATCCATCATCTCAATCCTTTGTCGCTTGAGGGCTTCCTCGAGCAGCAACGGATCTCCTGATTCACCGTCTCTCTTTTCTTGTGCCATGGGAGGCCATTTGGGATGGCGAGAGTGATATTCCCCAAGTGAAACTAGTTCAAGACCGAACTCTCTATACCATGACCTCGTCAGGGACGTGCACTGAGAAACAATCAAAGAGCAAATTGCTTTGCTACCATTGATCTGGATTTATGTGGGAACGAAATGAAAGAATAGAAAAATAGCTAGGAAACTGCCACAATGGACAATTGTTTTGAGCTAGTGGAATAGGGGGTTGCCATCAATCTCCATCTAGATCAGTTATATCAACAAGGATCAAGGGATGTAGACTCAAGCATATGACAACGGGGCAAAACTTTGATATAGTTTCCTTACTCTCAAAGTTTTTCCTTGTCCAATGCTTCACAATGGCTCAATATATAGCTCTCAAATGGGAAATGGAGGGTTGAATCAGAGCATTTTCAAGCATATGGAAGGCCAAGGTTCAATCTATTTGTTACTTGATGAGGAAAAATCCAAATATTTTTTTGTTTTGTTTTTTAGCATAAAACCCGATGTAAGCGGGTTGTAAAGGTGCAAGCTGAATATATGTGAGTTGCAAAGCTGTTCACCCATGTGTGTTTTCAAAAGTGTCCTTTTAAGGGTCATACTGAAGCATTAAGACTATACTGAGTAAGGGGGGTATAGTAAGTCTGCATAGGGATAGGGTAAGTCCATCAAGGCATGTTGCATGAGGTGTGGCAAATCAATCTATAACACACTTAAGGTATGTATTGAAAAAAAAGTCTTTGTTTTTCATTTTATCAAGCAGAGATTAGTCGCCTATATGTGTGTTAATCCTTATAAATTTTATATGGCTATAAATACTCTTTGTATATGCTTTTTTATATTTATATTTATATTTATATGTTGAGTTTATTTTGGATGATGAGTTATGAAATTTTGATTTATTTATAATATTGTTTTTTCTTCAAAAGTTGAATTTTTGGAAAGGAATATCATTGTTTTTATTTACCTTAAATATGATAAAAGTTTAATAGTACAACTCAATTTGTTGTGAGATGGAGTGTTATGTTCTATGCTCAAATTTTATCTTCGTAAGTGGCATATTAAGTTCATAATGACTATATTATTGTAATGGCTTAGAACCTTGTTGACTTGGCTTTATACTCTTACACATTACACCTTTATCCACAATTCTTGTTTTTTTGGGTAAGTAAGAAAGAGTGATATTATATACCAACAAGAGAGATACATATTGTTGCTGTAAAAAAAGTTTTGCAACCCTTCAACCTGAATACCCCATCCATACTAAACATAATTTCATCAACAATTCATAACTCCAAAACTACCCCTACTCCATGGGGGAAAACATTGGTTTTTACTATGATCTATACCAATCAACATAAAAAGAAGGACCAGGCTTATAGTTTTAACTATCGATAATAAATATGAAAACAACACAATCTATACTCTCTCTCTCTCTCTCTCTCTCTCTCTCTATATATATATATATATATATATATATATATAAGACATGAAAAAGACCTATCGATTGAGAAATGAATAATAGTTCATAGAACTTGGTGACCATCCTACATCCCTTCCTTTCCAGCTTGCGTCACATTGGTGACAATGCCACCATCAACAACCTGCCTAGGAACAAGCTGGATGCCCACTTTATTGGAGATTACATCAACTTACTTGTGCATGAGGAGGGAGTTTGTATGATGCTCCTTCCAGATCACATAGGCGCCTCATCACCCTTTTCTTTCTCCACAAGATCCCACAACACACCAGCTAGGAGCCCCTTCATTACCTAGAACATTGTCACCACCCACTCATATAGGGCCAATCACGCTCAAGTCATACTAGGGTCTTGGATCCACTCCTCCAAAGCCACAAAGTAATCCACAGGCTGAGCATATTCCAACTCTTCCTAGAGGCCCTTCTATGCTTCCTCAATTTCCTCTTGAATTGTCTGTGCAACCATTGCCTTGTAAATCCAAGCAGCTTGAGTTTCCTTGATTTGTTCCATGTTGGCATGCATCGAGCAAGATTTTTATTTCCACTTCAAATCTCTGTGTGTCTCCATCACCTCAAGCTCCTAGCTCCCAAAGTCTCTTGAATTCACAACGACTTCCTTCTCTAGGGATTCCCCAAAGGTTGGCGTTATCAACATCAACACTCTGCACCTTCCCATCATAAACTTATTTGAGGAAATTTCATAAGCTCCTTGAATTTTGATGATTACTTTGCCTAGTTTCCACGAGCCAAATCTACTTCCCGCACCGATGGGAAATCCTCAACCCTTTTGAGAAATTATTCCCCATGAACAACACTTATAGTCCCACTAGTTTCATATCTACGCTATAATCCTCCTAACTACCACTGTACTGCCTTCCCTGGTTTGTGGACACCTCATAACATCACAGTGGGTCGACGCACAACCTCCATCTCTCAGCATTTATCTTGAGTCTTTCACCACGTGACTACTCTCGTTCACCATGTGTTCCGCTCTCGATCTGTTAACACTCGCATCTGGGGTTCTTGTTAATTATTATCTTTTGACTTAAATTTTTTAAAAGTTATCGACTAAAAAGGATTGTCCCCTCAAAAGAGTTTCTCTTAAATGGATACCACAGTTTATCTTAGTTTTAAAAAATGATGTATAGTTTGATTTTTTGTCCTAATTTTATATTTATTAAACATTATTATTTTTAAATGATTTACATTTTTTTGTAAGTAAGAAGCCATGGAGTTTCGAATTGGTGACCTTACGCAAGGAGTGCCTTAACAATTACCCATTTACTATCTATTCTACGCCATGTGGGAAAATGATATACAAAATTTTAATTACTTTTTTTTTCAATTAAAATGGATCTATGTTAATTTATATAGAAGAAGGCTAAACTAGTGGGTCTAGTTTGAGTGGTTTAGAGGAGTGTTATCATCCCTATATATGTTTAATTCCCACAAGTGTCATGTTGAGATCTTAAGTACCATCCTTAGAATAAGAAGAAGCGCCTAGGGGTTTTCCTTGGGATATGTTACCTAGAAAAAAAAGAAGGCTAAACATATTACAAATTTGAACTTTTTTTGGTTGTCATCATCATCATCAAAATCTAACCATGCAATCGTTGCCAAAATTGTAATTTTGAATTGATGCAATTGTTGTTTTTAATGAAGAAGTATATTGAACACCCTCGAATACTCCTATTACGATAAAATTGTACAACGTTAGCTTTATATATTTGCAATTTCATTAATCCAAAATAATTATTGTCAAATTTCATATTTAAATAATCGATTTTTCTTCATGTTATTTGAACGACTTAAAGAAAAGACAATTTTGTAAAATATTTAAACTACAACAATTTGCTTAGTTTTATTATTCCTTTTACATTACCTATATTTTTCTTTTTACAATTCATAAAACTAGATTGTTTAGCAATGGTATCAAGATATATTTTCCTTTCAGAGTACATAAAATTGCATTGTATAACAAGAGCAACATGGATGCAATGTCCCTGCTGAGAGTTTTAGGAACGAACAACCTTGCAATGAGCATATTTGCAATTATAGAAACTATATAAAAGCATGAAGCCAAAATTCCCAATAATTTCTAGTTTGCATCTAATAAAGGATGCATGCTTTGCATTAACATAAGACTACATAGGCCCTATTGATTTTGTAGTACACTTATTTTGCAAAGGACATATTGTTTGGAAACAATTTATTATTATTATTATTGGAAACATAATCAACATATGATTTTGTATGTGTAGTTAGCATATATTAGACTAAGAAACATTAGATCTAGCTGAAGAATATGAACATAAAAAACACATCTATATCAATTCCATCACTATCTTCTGAAGCAACAACAATGTCAAAATGATATTGACTAAGAGGATTCTTTAGCTTTGCCGTGTCTCTTGCAAACTCCATAACTATTCTATGCAATTCAACTCTAGACAGACTGATCTATAGTGTTATGCTAAACTTTGTGCTAATATAATCGTATAAACTTATAAATATAGTATACTAGTGGCCATTGCACTTGTAGTTGCAGTTGCACAGATTATTTGCTCATATATGAATCTACTTTTTTTTTTTGCAAAGAGAAAAAACAACATAGAAAATGGGAAGAAACACTATGTCGAAAACATATAATTTCGTATTTTATGTTGCAAATATACTAAGAACATATTATTGGCCATTATCAAATACCATTTTCTTTTAAATAGATGTGAAAAATCAGCCCATATGGCTTGGACACCATAATCTAGTCAAAGAAAAAAAATATTGGTCATTTGTTTTATATCACTGGAAAACAGTTGTTAGTAATCAGCGATGGCCTAATTTTTTCCCCTGTCCAAAAGAAAGCCTATTTGATATATATATTTATTACTAGGCACCAACTATATAATTGTTGATTTTTGAGCAAATATGAAAAGATTTTAATTGAAGCACACATTGAGGCTTTAACTGAAGCTTAGTAACTTGAGTTCATCTTAGTCATCTCATGTGCAATTGAAATTCTCTCTTTCTCTATGCATTATCTCTTTATCTTTAGTGCATGGTCTATGTGTTAACTTTATTTATCTATCATATCACATTATACTTAGAAGAATTGTCACATGTTATGATCATATTTTATTACTCTCATACCATATAGTTATATGCTAAAGTAATTCAGTCTAAAGGTGGCCAGACTCTAGAGGAGACTTAATAGATTTATCCATCTCGAATTACCATGGTTAGTAATATATCCCATAACATTTATGCTTCAACATGCAAAGCATTTTACCTCTATAACTGGAGGCTAACCCCAAGCATACCTGTTATAACCGGGGTTTCCCATGATAATCATGACTTGATATACTCACAATTCTAGACCCTTGTACTACAAGACTTTACAACATCACCACCTCAACACACGAGGAATATGACTTGATATACTCACAAGTCCGGAGAATGACTCTTAATGCTATACATTTTAACAATAACATTCTGTTATCTTCTATAGGCATCTTTCCAAAGCACTAACAAAACAAGGGAAATTCTTTCTATCTTGTATAAGCAACCTGTTACAATACTGAAATAGTAAGAAAACATAAAACAATATTAGTATCAATAAAATTGTTTATAAAATTGTATTTAAAGGACCAATAGACATTTAAAAAGTAAAGGAAAAACATACTTATATCTCTTAGAAACATGCAAGGAAATCATAGTGTTTTTTATTCTATTTTGTTTGCGAAGCCAATGCAATAAGAGAGGCGATGGCTTTAACACCTGAATGAACCTGGGAAAACAAAATCTTCCATGTTTTTTGCTAAAAAAATGATGATATAAGGGCGGACAAATAATGTGCATAAGAAAATCAAATTTTAATCTAGAAATCACCAGAAACACTACATTCGCAAACGGTATGAACCTAGATTGGAATCATGAGACCAATGGTAGAAAGAACTAGTTTTTTTAATAAAAAAACGAAAAATGATACTAATTTATTTTACTAAGTAGAAGCCTAATTAATTTAACTAACTAAGTCATTCAATTAATTCAACAACATACACCATGAATCTACATCACATTAACGAGATGAATGTTAGAAAAGAACAGTGTTTCAATAAAGAACAAAGACATGATATTTCATTTAACCAAGCAGGAGCATAAAACCAAGCACTAGACAAGTGCAAAGCCTATTTATTAAAGCTTACCAACACATGTTTAAATTGCAATCAAGAATTTATGGTCTTCACCTCATATTTAACGTGTTTTGTTATTTGTTTGTAATGAAATGCAATCAAGCTTTTCAATTTAAATTTATTTTATGCAACAACAAAATTATTATGATGTGTTTTTCTTTTCTTTTCCATTGTTGTTTTTGGGTCACTCTTTGCAGCATTTGATAGCATTTGATACACAAGTTTTTTGCTAAGGATATAACCATCTGTAAAACTAGTTTAGTAAATGATCGACTAATCAAATGCAAATTTGTAAGGAATACAATATTTCAAAAGAGCAAAAGAAAAGGCTGAAAACAATGAAAGCAAGAGAATGCAAAAAAGGGCAACCAAAAATGAAAATCAATTGAAGAGACTTTGTTTAAAGATCTTATAGGTAGTTTTGTTTATGTTCACAATTTTTGCTTGGTATAGGCTCAATGGTTCACTATTAAAAGAATATATTACAAGAGATTTAAAAGAAAATAGGATTGCCGAAAATTTCAAGGGAGATATTTTACTATGCTATGAAACTTGAACAAATGTGGAAGAAACTTATTGCAAGAAGGTTTGTGCTCAAAATTTTTCTACAAAAATCACAATCCAGTTGACCAAACAAAGCCCATGACGTTAACAAAATCATATATCCCTTGCCACAATTAATAATACTTTCCATGCTTTTAGTTCAACCCTAAATTTAATGAGGTTTGGACTAGAGCCAAGCATAGACCAAATTAAGAATTGGACTAGAGCCAACAAACAATTCTGCATTTTCCAATTATTTTCTTTTGAATGCTATATCCATTTGCTAAAATGGTTTTAGAGGAAGAAATTGTAATGGATCAAAAAAGAAGAAGTGCACAACAATAACATAATACTATAACAATTTAATTTCCCATGAAAACATCCTACCTAAGCCCTAGCAAATCTTCATTTCTAGGAAAATTTTATAATCATTTAAAAAAGACAAACAAGAACCTAGAAAAGTGAATGAAACTTTTGAGAACAAGCTTTTACAATTTGTTGTGTGACAATTTCTCTAAGCACAACTATTGTCAGATTTAACATTACATGCAAACCACTTGGAAGACGATTCAAAACATTTGCCTCAAGAACAACCAACTTCTAATCATTTAACAAACTTGTAATCAAAGCCTTCACCAGGTCAATCAAATTATTAGCATAACTTTTGGAAGTAGCATAAGGGAAACGCCCATATTCATGAACAAACACATTAAGAGCCCACAAAGGCAAGGGCGGAATTGGAGGGGAATCAAATTTGGAGAATTGATTCAAAAGAAATTGACCAGGTTTGTATCTTGCTTTGCTCAATAGTTTAATGTTGAACATTCTTAGTTGCTTTACTTGAGAAACAATTCCACCTTTCTCATGGGATCCAAACATCATTGGCTTCTCATCTAGCAAGGAATAATTTAGTTTTGCATTTTATTTTTATTTTTTTAAGCTCCCTATGGTTGAAGATGGTCATACCTTGTACTTCAATAACCACATTGGAATTACTATGCTGCAATCTAAAGTTTTTATCATAAACATATGATGTAGGAAGGGAATTATCATTGTCAATAGAATGAATGATACCTTTGTGTGGTTCACCATCATTTATATTAATTACAACAAACTCTGCCCTCAAATCATGAAGCATTCTGCTATTCAGATCAACGGAAGCATAATACACAATCTTGTATCCAACAAACATGAACAAGTATTAAAACAACCTTTGCAAAGTCTATAACATAAGAGAAAATCATGAAAATGATTTAGGAAAGGTAGTTCAAAGACATCAACTATTCATACCAACATACTAATTACTAAGTAGTAGTTTCAAGCATAGCAATAAACCACATCATAGTTTAAAGACTTTCAATTATCTATCTTAATATATTAATTAGTTCATATTGGATGTAATATCCCCTCATCTACCTCGATTCTTCCATATCGGAAAATACAAATGAATGTGTATAATGTATAAATTAATGGCGAGGATCCCAAGGCCATGGTTCCACCAATCAAGCACTGTAAGTACTATTATGTATTTTCTAAGTTGTAATATGAATTTATAGACTTAGGAAATTGAAGGACTTGACACAAGTAAATGATGGGGGCATGAATCACTAAGAGGAGAGGTTAAATGGTTGGAAATCCATGAGGACCTAAGTTTCTAATCGATGTAATCTTAGTGTCTAATGTATTGAAGCAAAGTGAACAGTGGGTGTTCACTTGAGGGCCTAAGTTATAGGTTTATGTTCTAAGGAAGAGTAATTATCCGCTGTAAGTTAATAGTGGACTTTTATGGCTGATTTAATAGAATATAGCTAAGTATTATTAAATGACCTTAACTAAGTGATCTTGCTAGATAGTATTAATATCTTATCTTTGACGAAAAATGTCAAAATAATGTTCTTAAAAGTTCCAAATGCTTAGTAGACTAGACTCTCCCCATTTTCACCTTTAGTAAAAAGTATGAGGGATATTATTCTAAAAAGAAATATTATGACTTATTTTACAAATACAGGTTTTTGCGTATACATAATTGTTGTTGTTTGTATACAAAAATATTAGTATATTAGAAATTAAAGAAGTGAATTACAATAATTGTATTACTATCATAAAATACTTTTAGTTATAAATTAAATAAGATTTTTAAAAATAATTATAAAGAATTAGATAGGGTTTATAGAGCATTTTAGAGTTATTTTATAATGGCATATGAAGATTAATTACTTAAGTAAAGACACTTTTTAAAAAAACATAATTAATAGATATATCTAAGATTTATTAAGATATCGAGATAATTGTTTATAACCAGTTGGGGTTCTCTGTGAAAGGGGGTAATTGACCTCCTCATGGGGAATGACACATTCAATAAGAGAGAAGCTACACTCATAACTTGAATATATACCTGGGGAGGCACAGACCTTTGAGAATAACAATGTGTGTGACCTTGAGGAAGAAAGGATGTTGGAACTGTGTACATTGTGCTAGAGAAAAAGGAAGGGTCGTCACTCTATTCCTATGGAAGGAAGTTTAAAGAACTTATCCCATGTCCTTTTAATGCTTTGGTTGCAGCGAATGAAGGTTCAAACTTAGGTTTGGAAATACATTGGTTGTTTTTCTTTCATGTGTTACAATTAACACTATATAAAAAGCAATTCATGTTTAGAGATTGTATTTCAATCTTATTTTTTATTTACATAGCTAAAAGTTATGGCAAGGATTGGCCTCTTGGCATGGGAAGCCAACACTATTATATGAATATGAAAAGTAAATCTTATGTAGATTGACACTGTCATAAGTTGTATATAAGTGGTGTCAAACTTGGTCTGGCCCTTTGGTGGGAAGAGCTAGTGTTATTTCTATGAACCTTGGCCTGGACTCTCAGTGTGGAGAGCCAAGTCCTTTATTGTTGTTTTATATAGTTGTAAAACTCGATTTAGTTCTCAGTGGAGAGCCAACACTTCCTTTTTATGGATATTAATGTGTGCCAAACTTGTAGCTTGGTCTCTCGATGGAGATCCATGCTTATCTTTCATACATACAACTGATTGTTAATTATACAAAAGGACTTGATCTTGGGAACAAGATTTAGCACATACAGATATTTTGCTTATATTATATAGAGATGAGTATTATGCAAATAATAGATTCTCTAAACCCTTAGTTATAAGAGCTATGAAGCTCTTTTGTTTATGCCTTAATGGGTAAGGATTAATAATTAAGAATCAAACCTCTAATCTTTAAGCTTTAAGACAAATATTAGTTGGTAGTCGAGAATCTCGCGAAAGAGTTAGTGCTAGAGTGTAGCTATGGTTGAAAGCTTATTACTCAATCTATCGGTTAAATCTTAATAAAAGATTCATACTATCTCTACTACCCTTATGGATTCGTGCCCAACTTGGGGGTGGTCTCTTAGTGTAAGAATATACACCTGTCAGAGAGACAAAAGATTTGGTGGAGAGTTGTAGTCAAGCCTTTAGTCACACTAGTCTACATAAACCAGATACATATTATTTAGTTGTATTTTATTAAAATGATGTCAAGATTTATGATGAAATATTCCAGTTATGTTGAGTTATTTGAATGACTAAGGGTTTATAAATATTCTCTCTTCACATAAGATTTAGTGTAATGAGGTAAATTGATATTATCTTTCAAATAAGTATGACTAACAATTATGTGATTAATCTGTAAAGATATATTCATAATAAATTATGTTAATAGAATTCATTAGAGATGTTTAATATTCTTTCATTCAAGTAAATTGTAATATTATGGACTCCATAATTATTCTCAATCTTCATAGGAATATTGATTGATCCCTTATTATAGAAAAGTAACTCCTACTAGTATTTACATGTACTTAAGTTCATGAGCGATAACTCCTCACTGACAAACAAGAAATTATCTCATAAATAAAGTATGACATGTATAGACCAAGGAGTGGAAATTGTACAAGAATGAATGGATTGTATCATTATATCTAGAAACATATTATGAATCTCATAAGTCGAAGGGTGTTGCTTTTATATACCAAGAGTGGAACAAGCTTTGGCTAGAATAATATATACAAACGTGTGGAAAAGCACATCTTGCACATCTTATTGACAATAAAAGGTGATCACTATTTTAATTATTGGTCTCCAAATGAAAAATAACTATGGCGTTGATAAAATTATAAGTATATAATGGTATATGCAAGTTTTCTCGTAATAATATTAACCAAAATATTTGGAAAGATAACTATGGCGTTGATAAAATTATAAGTATATAATGGTATTTGCAAGTTTTTTCGTAATAATATTAACGAAATGTTTTGGAATCCTTCTTATACTTTTGGATATAGTGGTTAATATTGGAATTATTATATTTATGCAATTAAGTGTTGATGTTATTATAAATGAGTAGGGTATTCTAGATTACAGAACTCTACTATTTAACATGAATTTTTGACATGAACTTAGGTCATTAACCATGTTTGATAAAGATGTAAACTATGGATGAAGGCTTAAGGATTCAAATGGTAGAATAACCAAGTACTTATAAAAGTGTTATGCATGGTCTTAGTTTGGTTGGATTGATTCACATATTTCTTGTATGGGAATGTACTAATCCTTAACATAACATTGGATAATTAATGAAACTAACTAAATGCGTCTAATAGAATGAATACTCCTTTCCACAAAAATAGTAATGTGGAAGTTAGGTACATTATATTGGACCTAACAACTGTAGACAAAATTTGTAAAAGAATCTAAAAGAGTCTCAATAACTGTAAAAGGCACTCAATCCAATGACAATGCCTAAAGCTGAAGAATCCTTTTGATGCAAATAACTAAACTAGAAAGTAATGTAAGTTGAGAAGAATGAGCTAAATATGAAAACAATATATATGTGTTTTAGTAGTTACAACAGTTTCACTTGATGACAGTCCTTCCTCTGGAGTTCAAGCCTTTCATCATATGATATAATACACATCATTCAAGTATTTTTTTCCATTATTTTGGTTTCGTCATGTTGCAAATGCTCTTTAGTTGTTGTTGTCTTGTGCTGTAAATTTGTATCCAAATATTCGCATTGGTCCATTTAAAGAAAGGAAATATGTAAAAGCATTTAATGCATCCATATATTCGCATTAGTCAATCTACAATAATTGGAATGTTTTGACAGCTGGAAAAGGAAACATCAATTGTAACAAAAATTTAGAATTTCAATGTTCAATTTGTAGTTGCTAGTGAATGAAGTAATTGGCAATATCAATGAATAATGCTTACTTTGCCCATTAATTGTCATGGCTATGAAATTAAACCGAACTTCTTTTAATTGAATTGCATATAAACTAGCAGGAAACTTTATTCTGAATTCAAAGCACAACATAGTAAGCAAAATAAGAATAATGTATGAACCTATGGCAGGATCTTTTATCAGTGACAATAACAAATTTCATACCATCAACAATTTTGGAACAGTTGCAAATTTTCCCCACTTTCGAATATAATGGAAACTTTCAAAGCAAAAGAAAATATTCATAGAAAAAGACTCTGGAAAAAGCAAATAATAATTCTTACTAATAAAAAAACTTCGGATTTTGTGAAGCCACATATTTGAATCTGATTTACTGCCTTTTGCATCTCCTGGAATGTTGGACGATAAAAATTTGCTTCTAGCTATCTCGAAAACATATAGTGGCATGTCAAAATACGCAATATTCTGAAAGATATATGGTATCATATTGGAATATGTAATATTATAAAAGTAATGTGAGGTGTATATCTATCCAAAGGACACTTTTTGCTAGAAACTTGTCTATTTAATATACCTTTCTATGTTTCCTTACACATAGATAATCTGTGAAGAAGGATTGAAGGTCCTTTGCTTCATGTGATTTTATGCACAATGCCAACAATTTTCTTCAGCATGTTTATGCTACAACCCTAGCAACAAGAGTGTAATATCGTCAATTAAATTTCACATTACTATTTTGGCCAAATTCTTGATAAGACAATTTTTTTAATGTAATTACAAAAATTAAAAAAATAATAGAAAGCGTGTTACTTCAGATGCCATTATAGGTATTGTCCACATATAAGAAATCCATACACAATTGGAAGGGACTACATATAATTATTGGGAATACAAAATATAGTAAAACACTTACCAAACAATTGCTTTATTTTGTTTCAATAATGATCTCATTTTGCTAATCATTCTCCCCCCCTCTCTGCAGGTCAAAAGTTGTGGCTGCAGTAGAAGCATGTTTTTTTGTTTTTGTTTTGCACGACAAGTGTGAATGCTAATTAACAAAAACACAAAACAAATTTCTCTTTGATTTTCTTTTTTTTTTACATAGTCGGAACATACCATAGAAAATGAGGAAATGCATTTGCTTTCCTTAACCAATTAAAGGAAATGCGTTCTTGAGTGTTATTGGTAAATGTGTGGTTGTTGTGTATGCTAGAAATGGAGAAAGAAGAATAGTAGATGAATTGTATTATGTACCGGGTTTGAAGTGTAATTTGCAAGTGTTGGACAACTCATGGAGAAGAAATACAGTGTCATTGAAGGACAAAATTTGCACAATTCTAGATAAGTATCCATGTAACCAGCTAATAGTTAGGATGGAGAGAGCTAAGAGTCTGGAAATGACATATTCTATTAATGCATACAGAGCTAAGAGTCTGGATCAGTCCTAGTTATGGTATCTAAGGCACGGACACCTGCATTTTGAAAGTCTAGATTTGTTGTAGAAAAAACAAATGGTGAAAGGGTTTCCTTGTATTCAGCAACAAGCATGCTCTTATGAGAGTTGCATACTTGCAAAGCATCACAGGGAGAAGTTTGTATCTAGAGTTTCATATAGAGCCAAAGCGCCCTTGGAACTCGTGCACATAGACTTGTGTGGACCAATGCAAACACCAACTTTGGCAGGAAATCTTTATTTCTTGACTTTTATAGATGATTACAGTCGAAAGACTTGGGTTTATTTACCGAAGGAGAAGTCTAAAACTTTTGGTGTATTCAAGAATTTTAAAGCCATGGTTGAAAAAGAAAGTGGCCAGTACATTAAAGTGTTGAGATCAGACGGGTGGATAATACAAATTAAATGATTTTATTGAATTTTGAAACTATCATGAAATTAATAGGAGTAAACCACAAGATATACTCCAAAAATAGAATGGAGTGACTGAGAGGAAGAATTGAACCGTTATGAATATAGATCGAAGTATGCTAAAAGAGAAACATTTGTCGAATGATTATTGGGAGAAGCAATAGCTTGTTTGGTATATATTGCTAAATTTTCATATGCTTAGCTAAGACATCAGTATTTTATTACATTTTCATAACAAAAGCATATAAAGAAGATCACTGAAAGATAGACAAGCACAACCATACAAAAGGAACAGAAAGATTTATCCTGGGAAAACCCTAAAGGGAAAAACCCAGCAAAAGCTTCCTCAATATAGATGCTCCAAAAAGATAAAAGATAAAACCAGCAATGAGATCAAAGCCTGATCCTCCTCCTTCTCCAGCTACTTCTCTTCTCCACTAATGCGCTACACAAGTGAGAGTATGTGTTCAAATGAGGAGAGCTACACCTCTATTTATATTCATCCGTTCACTTCAATTAACTCATTCGACATGTAGGCTCGAGTTACACATGTAGGCTCAAGTAACCACACTGGAGTGCTAATGACCCACCTTTACAATTAGAGGGGACAACCTCATGACTCTTATTAGTTCTTTCGATTAGAAGCATCGGGGTACAAGATAATACAAGTGGTTCTCCCGGTAGGGCCATTGGGGACCACAAAAGATACATATAGAATATTCTTCGAAGTTACAATATTTCAACACTCCCCCTTAACGAGAAGGGTATTCTACAACAACATCAACAACAACAATAGTAGGAGAGAAATGGAGGACATCATCAACATCATCAGGGTAATACATCTATAAATCATTGGAAGCTTTTCAACATTATGTAGTCTTCATCTTCAATCTTCAGTCTTCATCATCATTAATACTTATACTGCTTCGATCAACAACATCTTCAGCACTTTGACCTTTCGATCAGCAACATCATCTTCAGCACTTTGACTTTTCGATTAGCAACATCATCTTCAGCGCTTTGACCTTTCGATCAGCAACATCATCTTCAGCGCTTTGAACTTTCGATCAGCAACATCATCTTCAGCACTTTGACCTTTCGATCAGCAACATCATCTTGAAAATATCATCATCACCAAAACATCATTATCATCAAAACATCAACATCATCAAAACATCAACATGATCCTTCCTTTCGGAATTACGGGATCAACATGCCTGTGGTACTCAGACGATCCTTCCTGTCGGAATTACGGGATCAACACATCTTTGAAGCTTAGATTATCCTTCCTTTCGGAATTACGGGATCAAGTCTTTACGGAGCTACTAACGATCCTTCCTTTCAGAATTACGGGATCAAGTCTTTATGGAGCTACTAACGATCCTTCCTTTCAGAATTATGGGATTTAGGTCTTTACGGAGTTGCTAACGATCCTTCCTTTCGGAATTACGGGATTAACACATTTGTGGAACTCAGACAATCCTTCCTATTGGAATTACGGGATCAACACATTTGTGGAACTCAGACAATCCTTCCTGTTGGAATTACGGGATCAAGTCTTTATGGAGCTACCAACTATCCTTCCTTTCGGAATTACGAGATTTAGGTCTTTACAGAGTTACTAACAATCCTTCCTTTCGGAATTACGGGATCGACACATCTGTGGAACTCAAACAATCCTTCCTATTGGAATTACGAGATCAAGTCAATGATCCTTCCTTTCGGAATTACGGGATTTAGGTCTTTACGGAGTTACTAATGATCCTTCCTTTCGGAATTACGGGATTTAGGTCTTTACGGAGTTACTAATGATCCTTCCTTTCGGAATTACGGGATCAACACATCTGTGGAACTCAAACAATCCTTCCTATTGGAATTACGAGATCAAGTCAATGATCCTTCCTTTCGGAATTATGGGATTTAGGTCTTTACGGAGTTACTAATGATCCTTCCTTTCGGAATTACGGGATCAACACAGTTGTGGAACTCAGACAATCCTTCCTATTGGAATTACGGGATCAACACATCTGTGGAACTCAAACAATCCTTCCTATTGGAATTACGGGATCAAGTCAATGATCCTTCCTTTCAGAATTACGGGATTTAGGTCTTTACGGAGCTACTAATGATCCTTCCTTTCGGAATTACGGGATCAACACATATGTGGAACTCAGACAATCCTTCCTCTAGGAATTACGGGATCAACACACGTTCTCGAGTACCGAAGTCACCGGATCCGTTCTGAACCGAAGTTCAAGGATGATACAATCCTACCACATTCACGGGGACCGAGGTCTCCGGATACATTTTGAACCGAGGTTCAGGGATGATGCAATCCACCACTTTCACGGGGGCCTAGACCTCCGGATACATTTTGAACCGAGATTCAGGGATGACGCAATCCACCACTTTCACGGGGGCCGAGACCTCCAGATACATTTTGAACCGAAGTTCAGGGATGATGCAATCCTACCACTTTCACGGGGGCCGAGACCTTCGAATACATTTTGAACCAAGGTTCATGGATGATGCAATCCACCACTTTCACGGAGGCCGAGACCTCCGGATACATTTTGAACCGAAGTTTAGGGATGATGCAATCCTACCACATTTACGGGGGCCAAGACCTCCGGATACATTTTGAACCGAAGTTCAGGGATGATGCAATCCTACCACATTCACGGGGGCCGAGACCTCCGGATACATTTTGAACCGAAGTTCAGGGATGATGCAATCCCACCACATTCACGAGGGCCGAGACCTCCGGATACATTTTGAACCGAAGTTCAGGGATGATGCAATCCCACCACATTCACGAAGACCGAAGTCATTGGATCTATTTTGGACAGATGTCCCAGGATGATACAATCCCTCTTCATTCTCGAGGATCGAGGTCACCGGATCACTTTTGGACAGATGTCCCGGGATGATACAATCCCTCTTCATTCTCGAGGACCAAGGTCTTCGGATCACTTTAGGGCAAGTGCCCAGGGATGATACAATCCCATTGCAACATCACTACTCCCCTTTCGAGGAAGGTCTTTTCGAACAACGCCAAGCTTGTCTCGAAAGTGTTCGAACTTTACCCGAGACAAAGGCTTCATTAGTACATCATCATTCAAACCATCATCATCTACATCTTCAGTATGTGAATACTGAACTATCACCATATGTATCTTCTAGTATGTGAATACTGAAAGCATCATCATCTATATCTTCAATATAGAAATACTGAAAATATCATCATCTCTATATTCAATATAGAAATACGGAATCATCATCATCTGCATCTACAGTATGTAAATACTGAAACATCATCTATATCTTTAGTATGGGAATACTGAAACATAATCATCTGCATCTTATCTCGTATGTAGAAATACCGATTTTTTATGTGTTACAATCGGAACACAGGGTTCTCTGTCATCACAAATCTGGTTATCACATAGAATCATTGTAGTATCCATCTTCAGGTCAAAGAGACCTGATATCAGCTTCCGAAGCCATATGACTTCACAACTTAGCAGAGCAATCTGCTATGTATTTTGCTTCAGCCGTGCTATGAGAAACACTGGACTATTTCCTGCTAAACCATGAACTCATAGCAGACCCCAAACAAAAGCATCTACCTAATGTGCTTTTCTTGTCTGAGATACTTCCAGCCCAATCTGCATCTGTGTAGCCATACAATCTATAATCATGGCTACCATCATAGTATAGACCAAAGTCTATAGTCCCTTTCAGATATCTCATCATATGTTTTGCGGTTACTAGGTGAACCCGTCTTGGTTGAACAAGATATTGACTTAAGGTGTTCACAGCAAAACAAATGTCTGGTCTGGAATTTGTTAAGTACATTAATGACCCAATGATCTATCTGTAATGAGTCACATCCATTAACTCTGATGAGTCATCAGCTAACA
The DNA here is from genome assembly GCA_001517045.1 of Pseudotsuga menziesii. NCBI lineage: Eukaryota > Viridiplantae > Streptophyta > Pinopsida > Pinales > Pinaceae > Pseudotsuga > Pseudotsuga menziesii. Next base: position 193,595 of record LPNX010889180.1, on the reverse strand, counting down.
GCTTCAGGTTGGAGTCCATGGGTGTGGCCATGGCTTTGCATTCCAACATATCAAATCTTTTCAAACTTTACACTACATACTTTCCCTGATTGAGAAAGATTCCTTCATATTTCCGGACCTAGGAAATAAAGTATTAGACCAATGTCTAAATTCTTCAGCGGACTTCTTCTTGCATTCTACGATTTGTTTCTCATTCCCTGTCAGAAATAGGTCATCCACATATAATAACAGGATGACAAGTTCATCTTCTACAACCTTGAGATAAAGGTTAGGATCGACTTTACTCTTGGCAAATCCCATGCTCGTCAGGAAACTATCTATTCTTCCATACCAAGCTCTGGGAGCTTGCTTCAGGCCATAGAGGGCCTTCTTCAACTTGCATACGTGAGTCCATCTGTCTTCAACTTCAAATCCTTGTGACTATTCGATGTAAAACTCTTCTTCAATCATACCATTAAGGAAGGCTTGTCTTTACTTCATCATGGGAGAAACTACCATGATAGTTCTGAAGAAAGTATACCTTGCTTCTTGAGTAAGTGTCTCTTCAGAATTAATTCCCTCTTTCTGAGAGAAGCCACAAGTCTTTCCTTACTTCTATCAGTAGCATATTT
>LPNX010889180.1:174441-192346 GCA_001517045.1 Pseudotsuga menziesii | reverse complement strand
CATCTTCTTCATTCATGACATCATCATTTCTTATCCAAATGATAAGATGGATAAGAGGTTCTTCAAGAATTGAGTTCTTCACATTACTCATTGCTTGAGAGATCTTCTTTGAATGGTGAGAGCTTGATCTTCAATTGCTCCCACCTTCTTTTTCTTTTCTTATGAGTCGAGATTCTTCTTCTTCCCAGAGTCTGTTGAAAGTAATTACTTCCTTCTGGCACACATTTCTTGAATGAATGAATTCTATGATCCTGGGAGACCATTCAAGGTGGCTATCACCACTTCTGCATTCTCCAATTCTTCTTCTACCGCTTCAAGATGTTCTGCATTCTGGATCTTCACATTCTTCAACTGTTTTCTCAAATCCATCTTCTGATTAATGTTCTTATCTTCAAATATCTTGATCAAGGAATCAAACATCTTCGGTGTCTTTAGGGAAGACACTTGTGGTACAAGTTGATCCGTGATTGAATCAATAATGATCTTCTTGGCCTTGATCAAGTTCTTCTTGTGTAAGGCTTTGAGCCTCATCTCCTTCTGGAACTGGAACCTCTCTACTCATGAAGGTCTCCAATTCATTTTCTTCAGAGAGATCAAATGCTTCCATGCTTGGAAGTTGACAACTTCACCAAGCTTATCATCAAGCTGATGTGATATATCAATTTGAAATGAGAACCTCAAATGCAAATAACAAAGGATTAGATCTTAACGATTTGAGGTGTTCGTCCTGGTTCGGGAGCTGGCTGACCTAGGGTTTACCATGCTTGGAAGTTGACAACTTCACCAAGCTTATCATCAAGCTGATGTGATATATCAATTTGAAATGAGAACCTCAAATGCAAATAACAAAGGATTAGATCTTACCGATTTGAGGTGTTCGTCCTGGTTCCAGAGCTGGCTGATCTAGGGTTTGCCACAGAAACCCTAATTTTCAAAACTTGAAATATTTCAGATCTGATTGGATAGAAATATAGATCTCTTCAAATGGAGCTGTCCAAAGTACTCCTTTTCTGAAAACAGTGGAGGGAAGCTCCCGGAACAGGAAGCCCTAGTTTTCCAATTTCTTCTATAGAAATGCATGTCACTGTTTCTGTGATATCTCCAAAATTACTGCTCCTCTGTGTCTGAAATTTTGCATTGAGGTAACCTTGCATGTCCTTGATCCAACACCACAGGTTTCATAAGAATTGGTTTCACCAATTGGGATTTATGATCATTTTCCCAAGGTGCCTTGTTACAGGACTGTTCCGAACAGCGAAGTTGTACGGATTGCCACGTGTCACTGTTTCATATTCTAAGTCTGCAGTTCGAACCATGAGAAGTATAGTCCGTGCCCTTTTTGGAACATCTTTAGGAATTCCATTTGGATCTCTGTAGCCCAAGATATTGAAATTCTCCCCAGGTGTCCTGTTTAGGGATGAATTCTGGAAGAGGCTGGAACCCTAACTTGGAGGGATCATATATCTCAGATATAGCGAATCTGAGGCTGAATTTTGGACACAGTGTACATAAGGATTTTATCTTCGGTCTCTGCAATTTTCATCTCCTGAACCTTCTCCAATCTCGGGATATAGCGAATGTACCAAAACTTAGCAGTTTTAGTATTTAGGGTTTTTCTAGCTCGGGGTCAAACTAGGGTTTGACTTTCTCGGAGTTTCACCCAACCAAAAATCTTGATTCAGGTCTCTAAACTTCGATTTTGATGAGGAGAGCAATCATACGCTGGACTCACTCAAAAATTCTTCTTCTGCAAGAAGCCCTAACTTTCCGCACCGAAAACTGAAAATGCTTGGAATCGAATTCCGCTTCGACAGAAAGATGCGCCCTTTAATGGAGAGTCAACCTAGCCTTCTTTTGTTGATCGATTGTGGAGAGAACCAAAAAGTAAGAAGCCCTAGATTCTGTAGCTGCACAATGCCTTCTTTCAAGGTGGCTCTGATACCATGTTAAATTTTCATACGCTTAGCTAAGACATCAGTATTTCATTACATTTTCATAACAAAAGCATATAAACAGGATCACTGAAAAATAGCCAAGCACAACCATACAAAATGAACACAAAGATTTATCCTGGGAAAACCCTAAAGGGAAAAACCCAGCAAAAGCTTCCTCAATATAGATGTCCCAAAAAGATAAAAGATAAAACCAGCAAGGAGATCAAAGCCTGATCCTCCTCCTTCTCTAGCTACTTCTCTTCTCCACTAATGCGCTACATAAGTGAGAGTATGTGTTCAAATAAGGAGAGCTACACCTCTATTTATATTCATCCGTTCACTTCAATTAACTCATCCGACATGTAGGCTCAAGTAACCACACTGGGGTGCTAATGACCCACCTTTACAATTAGAGGGGACAACCTCATGACTCTTATTAGTTCTTCCGATTAGAAGCATCGAGGTACAAGATAATACAAGTGGTTCTCCCGGTAGGACCATCGGGGACCACAAAAGATACATATAGAATATTCTTCGAAGTTACAATATTTCAACATATATTATGAACAGGAGTCTGACTAAAAGTGTGCAAGACAGAGTTACTAAAGAAGCATGTACTGGTAGGAGCTACATGGTTTCTCATCTGATAATGTCCGGGTGTGTGGCTTATGCCCATGTACCTAAACAAAAAAGGGAGAAGCTTGATGATAGAAGTGAGAAGTGTATCCTCATTGGGTACAATGATGAGTCTAAAGCTTATAGGCTCTAAAATCCCATCACCAAGAAATGTGTAATCAACAGAGATTACGAGTTCAAGGAAGAAGAAGCTTAGGATAGAAGTATTGATAAAATTGTTGCAGGGGAAGTTACATTCAGTCAAGATAATGATGAAGGTGTTGAGCAGGAAGTTCAGGGTAGACAATAAAACCCACAACTGACTACACCTGTTGCAAATGTGCCAAGAAGGAAGACACATGGTGCAAGTCCATCACGATTTACAACGCCTAGAACATAGGAGAGTGGAGAGCCATCTAGCTATGGAAGACAACAAACTCCTGTATATGAGATAAGCAGTGATTCCAAACCAACTCTTCCCACAATGAGAAACAAAATTAGAGGTCAGAATACTAGAAGTTTAAGGGAATAGTATGAACAAGAAGATGAAGTAGATCAAGTTTCTATCTTTGTTTTAATTGCATATGATCCAATGAATTTTGAGGAAGTTGTTAAAGAGGAATTTTGGGTGAAGAAATAACACTTGGGAACTCGTAGATTTACCTGAAGATAAGGATTGTATTGGTGTGAAGTGGTGTTGTTGACAATGTAACTTCAAAAGATATTCTTCATTGTACTATTTGTAATATTATTATTATACTGTATTGTATTGTTATTGTACCTCCTTTTGAGGATGTTTTCCCTCCGATCGGGGATGTCATTATTGTAATTGGTCATGCAAAGAGTCGAGGTAAAACCTCTGTTGTAAGTCGAGGCAATAGTCCCCAAGAAAATAATGTAAAATGTAATTTTAGTCTCCCACAAGGACAAGTCGGCCCAGTCAGGTCCAAAATTGGCCTTGTCAAACCAAAAGGTCACACAACTAAAGAATATAAATAGGGAGGCGCCCTTCTTCATTTGGACACACTGCAAGCTCAAGCAAGTTCACTCCTAGAGTGAGAAAGACAAGTTTGTTGGTGAAGAAGAAGAAGAAGCGGAAAACATATTATCTTTGGGTTTTCTATCTCCATCTGAAATTGTACTAAGTGACGAATCTATACAGAAGAAGTTGTTGGGTTTTCTCCCTTGTGGTTTCCCAGGATAACATTCTTGTGTCTTTCTTTTGTGTTGCACTTGTGTACCTTTCAGTGATCCTATTGCATATGGTTATGATGTTAAGATGCTAAATATTTTAAGATCTTGTATAACCATTAAAACTCTAACATGGTATCAGAGCCACCTTGAAAGAAGTCTTTGTGTAGCCGAACCACTGCTACAACTGTAGCTAATGGAGATTAGGGTTTCATGCTTGAAAACACTAGAAGGCAAAAGATGAAATATTTAGCAAAGGCTTGATGTACTTTGTGTGAGAGTTTCAGCCTCAGATTCGTTGTACATCAGGAGATATGATCCCTCCAAATTAGGGTTCCAGCCTGTTGTCCGCTGATTGCACACCAGCAGTAGAAACTTTCCAAAAGTTGTCTCCTCACTTAGGAAAGTGGGAGATGCGTGACCTTGGGGGAAAGCACAGAGCTAGGTACTGTCACCTACTCCTAGCTCCTTCGTTTAGGGTTAACTCCTAACGAAGCCAATGGGGGTAGTCTCTAACAAAGAGTTTTCTAAGGCTCAATGTGGTTAAAGTGTTTTGATTGGTTACAGATGCGGATGGGTGTTGTTTAGGAGTTATTATGATTAGAACTGTTTATTTATTCCAAGTATGACACATAAATCAAAAGCAATCCACGTTGCTAGCAAGAGATTAAAAGATAAGAATGATTCCAGACTTAGTTAATTATGCATTCACAGATAGAAATTATAATAGGCCACAGACAATTGATCAAAATAAAATACTTATGCAAATTAAAAAAAGGACCAGTGCTTTATGGAGTCACAATATTGAAATGCGCAAAGAATTAAATAACAAATCTAGAAATCAAACTAGTGAATATTATATTGTGCAAGTGCTCTTGGTAGGTTTTAAGAATTGTATGTCCTCTTGATTAGGGTGTCAATGAAGGTTTGTAAAAAAAAAAGTCGGGAGAATATTCCAAGTTCACTCCGTTGAAGACATGTCGGGCCCGCTCAGTATCCCAGGCTGGTATCACGGGATTGACCGGCTAGCTGAGAAGCTTAGACAATGGGGGTTCTGACGCCTCTACTAGGAAGTACTTCAGAAAATTCCCTACAACGCCGATGCGTTGGTTACAGGGTTTTAAATTTTATTAAGTTATTCTTGCAAGATTAGAGATCCAGTGCCGTTTCTGGGTATTTCGATTTTGAGATCGGTCAGAGCATACTCCGGCAAGGAGAGAATGAAGTTAATTAATTAGGGGGTGGGTGTTGTAAATTTTATTAAATCAATTAATTAGGACTCTCCGATAGAGAGCACTCTTGACACCGTCTTATGACAGTGGTTCAAAAGACTTAGCTAATCTAAGATGCCTAATGCAAGGGTATGCAGTTCTAAGTATGCTCTCTGATAAAGAGTGCTCTTGACTTGTGTTATTGCAAGTTTAAGAGTCTTAATTAATTCGTTAAACTTGAAAGAGATAGAAACATAAAAAATCTAACTACCCAAGAGTCTCTTTCAGGCTTTTTAGGGCCCTAATCGAGAAAGCAAAGGGGGTAAGTGAACAGAAAAGAAATTATGCAACGTTTAAGTAAACAATCAAATCAACATTTTCTTCATTTTCAAAAAACATAAACTAACATACTTAAGATTATGCAGTTATCCTATCCTATTCTACCATTAGCAGTTTATTTAAAAAAAAAAGGAAAAAAGCATGAAAATGGGACGATACAAGCTTGCCCCAAATGGAGGAAAAGGAGTGTGGGAGCCGTAATCCCACTCGCTCTTTATTAATTTTTACAATTTTTGATGACTTTGCTTTTGCCATTTTCCTGAAAAAACAGGGAGAGAAAGGGACGGAAAGAAGAGAGAAAATTTGTCTTTTTTGCTTCTTGCTTGCCTTTATCTTTTGGGCTTTTCTTGATTCTTCTTGCAAGTAAGAGCTTTAAAGAATTCAAACGTTATATGTTAATAAAAAATTAAAGAAATAAGACTACAAACTAAACTCTCAAAGAGGGGTAAAAAACAAATGGTGAAAGAGGAGGAAAGAGAGGAGAAAGACCAAGACAAGGGAGAGAGAAAAGGTTAAAAAGAGGGCTGTCCAAAGGCAAAAAGAGGGCTGTAAAACAGTAAGAAAGAAGGCAGAAAAGGTAAGAAAGAGGGCTGTCCAAAAGGTAAAAAGAGGGTTGCAAAACAATGAAAAAGAGGGCTGTCCAAAGGCAAAAAGAGGGCAACAAACTGAATGAAGACAAAGGAAAACAGGGCAGCGAAGAGGAAGGAGGACAATCAAGTCAAATAAGGCAATGGAAGGGAAGCCAAAGGATAGAAAGAGGTAAGCCAGGGCTTCCTAAAGTAACCAGTAACAAAAATAATTTTATCTTGTGGATGGAACACAAGAGAGAGAGAGTTACTCCCAGCTTTCTTTTTGTAGCAAAAGATAACGAACACTGTAGGTCCCGCAATTACAAAGTGTTAAACTCAAAATGGTTGTTTTGAAGCATGGGATAGAAGCAGCTGAGCTCACACCCTTCTACAATCTGTGAAGCCTGAATCACACCAAAACTCAATACAAGAAGTGAGATAAAAATTATATGCTAGTATGCTAGGAAAATCAAATCAAGATCAACATTTCGTATTATTGACTACTCATGTCCATCTAGATATTAATCTACTTTGCATAAATAACCAAATTGAGACAACAAATGCCTATTCTACTGTGCCAACAATGGCCTTCTTGAGCTAGCAAAATAATTAATCACATACAAGTATTAAAAGAAAGGAGTTAGAGACAATATCACCTCAACCATGAGGAATTCACCACAATCAAAAGCCCATGGACCTCCAAAGTCAAATATCTTTATTAACAATTCCAAAGCAAATGCTTGATACAATTTTCTCAGAGTAACTTTAACCCAAAAGTTCCATCCCAATAGAGCTAAAGAAGCCTCTATTTATACAATGAGAGAAGAACCCAAACCCTAAAACCAGAAAACCAGACCTAAGCAGATCGACACATAACTGAGAGCTCCAAACCGAAACCGAAGAGTTAAGAGTGAGGGGAGGCCTCCACCTAGGCAAGGCGCCCCCACTCCAACCCTAAGCACTGAAAACAAGCCATTAATGAGCCCACACGTGTGATGACGCCTCTGTGGAGAGAGTGGGGCGTCAGCATGAGGAGAGGGCGTGAGCTGTTAGGTGAAGGCGCCTCGTAGGTATGGAGGAGCCACTACCAATAGATCATAATGTAATCACCAGTTCCTGCCTTGATCAAATCATCAAACCAATGAGTGCTCTCCATTTCATCCAATTCGGGAGTTTAGCTGGAGATGACAAGACCGTTAACTGAATATATCTTTAATGCTGACTGAATGCTAACTGAAGCTGAGTTATGATAACTCCAATCATCATAAATGCCCATTGACATGTCACTCTACATTTCATTTCACTGAATTTGGATTAATTTGGAGAGTTTTGGATTTTCTCCAAAATAATCATTTTTTAATAAAATTTCAATTTTTTCTCCCAAAAAATGACTTTTTTTGAGAGAATATGCGTTATGTGTCTGATTGATGATCTGAAAGTTGGATCTAACTGGCTAGCCGATCAAGAATGATTTTTGGCTTAAGCTTAGAGCTTTCAATCACTGAATTCGGGATTCGGATGACTAACTTATTACAAATTGAATTTTTCCATTTAATTTATGCAAAATTTTAATTAAAAACTTAGGAAATAATTAAAAAAGAATTTTTGACGCGTCCGGTAAAAATTTTTCAGAATTTTTTTTTATGGTTCTATTGACTTAGGACATGACCATGCTCTATTCTAATAATGACTAGTAGGTTTATATACACTTAGTTGGGCTCTAATAACCCGTCAATGCCCAAAATTCAAAATCAGGCATTCCAGCTTTGGAGGAAGTGGGAGAAAACCTCGTCAATTATACTCGGCTATAGGCAAAGCATAATTGTTAAGGGCAAAATACTCCTTGGAATACCTTAGTTGAAATTCTACGTCTTAGGAGATCGAACCACTCAAAACACCCTACTAGGACATTTTATTACAAACCCCACGGAGCCATGGTCAAAATTATTCAAATAAAAAACTGGCTAGACATAAAGACGTATCAACTGACACACTGGAATCAAACATTGGACATGTTTGACAACTGGCGGCTCCTCAGGTAACCCAACTATGGTACAAAAAAGTTGGTAACATCTGCCTCCAACTGTGGGACAGGTACTTGCTTGATCTATTGATAAAAAAGAGTGCCTGAGAATCCAAGAATCTCCGGTATCTACATGTAAACAAAAGTGTCTCAAGCCCATGTATATAATAAAAATATGCCATGATGAAATACCAGAAAAATATTTTTGCTTTTTCAAAATAAAGTACATGAAATAAACTTTTTTTTCTTCAGCATACGTAAGTGAAATATAATACAAATGCTAATATACAAAAAATAATAAACTTTGATACAACATTCTACATGGATATGATACATAATATATGATACAAAAATACAACAAGGATGAGTTTAGAAAAGCCTTGGGATGACCCCTTGGTCATCTTGGAGGTTGTTTCGATAAAAGGGCTTCAAGTGTTGGCCATTCATGGGTAGGTTTAATATTTCTCCATCCATGGTGTTAAGGAGAAAAGAATTGGTGCCAACCATGTCGCGGATGATAAACGGGCCTTTCCAAAGGCTGTCAAATTTTCCATGCTTTACAGGCTTCTCCCTTCTCTTATCCCATAAGAGAACAGTATCTCCTATTTGGAAAGCTCTCGGCCTAATTGACTTATCAAAAGTGCCCTTCATGCTCTCTTGATGTCTAAGTGATTGATCAAGGGCGGCTCTTCGAGATTCATCCAACTCTATGATCTGATTGATCCTCTGCTCCATTTCTGATTGTTCTGTGCCATACTCACTCAACATCCTAAAGATCGGAATCTGCATGCGGACTGAAAGGGTGGTTGTGAGTCCATACACCAGCTCAAAAGGTGACTTTCCAGTTGAGTTCTTGTTAGTGATCCTATCTACCCACACAGCATACTTAATCTTGCTATCCCATGATCTCTTATTATCCCCCATAGTCTTTTTAAGGATAGCCATCAAATTTTTATTAGTGGACTCAGCAAGTCCATTGCCCTGTGGATAATAATCAGATGAGTGGGATAGGATAATGCCATATTTGAAACATAAGTCATTCACTTTTTTGGAACTAAAAGATTTGGCATTATCGGTTGTTATTTTTAGGGGAGTTCCGAATTTGGTGATGATTCTTTCCTCGATGAAATCTATAACAACCTTTTCAGTGGCAGTTTTACTGGGTATAGCCTCTACCCACTTGGTGAAATAATCGGTTGCTATGAGAATCCAACAAAAACCATTGCTAGAGTTGTCCTTGAAATTTCCAATAAAATTAATGTAATATCCCAAACTGATATTTTCCTGTTTATGTGTATACTGTAGATGGCTAATAGACTTACTCCTTAATCAAATAGGAAAGCAAACCCCGAACTTTGCATGCATGCAATTGCATGCAAATATGTGCGATAGAAAAATACTGAGATGCTATAAAATAGGAGAAATCAATGCATGTACATATCAGTATATAGATTAGTTGATTGTGAAGAGACTGGTCCCAGCATGCAAGGATTCTGCCAGAGTAACAAGGAGATACACCAAATCGTCCTCCACAGGTGAATGCGCCCTCCTCTCAAACTGTATAAGCTCCAGAATAATAAATAAGCTGCTGCTGGAAGCCCGGATGATGTGCCCTGAGTATCTTGAGGATATCTTGACCCTCCTGAATCCACTCCTTGGCCTTGGCGGCCCTGGTATCGCCAAATATCCGGTCTGCAAGAGTGGAAGCATCATACCCATACAGGGCTCGGAAAGGGGTCATCCTAATGGTCATATGGTAGGTGGTGTTGTAACAATGTTCACCCAAGTGTAACCATTTGATCCATGTCCTCTGCTGACCTGATACGTAATTTCTCAAGTATCCCTCAATCTATTTATTAACAATCTCTGTTTGCCCGTCACTCTGCGGATGATAACTTGTGCTCATGGCTAACTCGGTCCCCACTAACCGGAAAAGCTCTTACCAAAAGGCTCCTGTGAATTTGCTGTCCCTGTCATTGACAATGGTCTTGGGTAACCCATGGAATCTAAATACCTCTTTGAAAAATAGTTCTGCTATCTGTGCTGCTGAATAATCTGATGATTTGGCAAAGAAGTGAGCAAACTTAGTCAATCTGTCCACTACTATGTACAAGCAGTCTCTGCCTTGGACCTTGGGCAGCCCAGTAATGAAGTCCATAGAAATGCTCTCCCATTTTTGCTCGGGAATAGGTAAGGGATGTAGTAAACTAGCCGGGTGGATGTGCTCTATTTTGTTTTGTTGGCACCAACTGCACTCCCTCACATGTTGTATCACATCTTTCTTGAGGCCCTTCCATGAGAACCTTTCTCTAATCTGTCTGTAGGTTTTGAGAAACCCCTGATGCCCTGCTAATGGTGAATCGTGCGATGCCTGTAAGATTTTCTTCTTGAGGGGAGACTCTGGAACCAAGAAGATTCTGTTTTTGTAGTATATGATATCATCAATGACCCTATACCTATCATCTTGAATCTGTCCATCCAATAGCTCGCAAGCAAACTTATCTTTGGAGTAGTCAACCAAAAGATGAGACCTCCAATCTGATGAGATGCTCATAAGGGATAAAGTAGCTGGTTGTCTAGAAAGTGCATCGGCCACTACATTGCTCTTTCCCTTTACATACTCAATCCCAAAGTCATAAGCCTAAATTTTACTTACCCATTTTTGTTGTCTCTCGTTTAGCTCTTTCTACTCTAGGAAGTATTTCAGGCTGTTGTGATCTGTCTTAACCTTGAACCTGGCACCTACTAAGTACTGTCTGAACTTGGTTAGCGCATGGAGGATAGCTAACATCTCTTTGTCATATATCGAAGAGTGGCGCTCATAGTCTTTGAGCTTCCTGCTCTCAAATGCAATGGGGTGGTTGTTCTGCATCAAAACTGCCCCAATTCCCTCTCCTTAAGCATCACATTCTAACACAAAGGATTGAGAAAAGTTTGGTAAAGCTAATACTGGGCATGAATTCATTACCTCCTTTATTTTCTTGAATGTTTGTTGTGCTGCCTCCGACCAACTAAATGCTCCCTTCTTGGTAAGATCTGTGAGGGGTGCGGTCATCTGTGAGAATTCGTCGACATACCTCGTCGACATAACTAAGTCAACCTGCTCTCTGATATATCTATGACTATGATTGCTATCCTTTGAAACTCAGAAATAAAAGCATCTGCACTCCCTGTCTGCTTGAGCTATGCTAGCTCCCTAAAGTGTACCTCTGGATCCTTTTGATCAAACCGCTCAATGAGTCTCTGTGTAAAATCTATGTATGAGGTGATGGTGTTGTGACCCAGTGTCGCTAACCCGTGGTACCACCACTCATGTGTTTCTTCGTCCAAATGCAAAGTAGCCAATTTAATGGTATCTGTCTCAATCATGGGGTTGAGCTGGAAGTATGTATCCAACTTCTGCACCCAATTCCTAGCTGGGCCACCTCGGGTGCCCTCAAAGGTAGGGATAGTCAGTTTCCCTATGGTGCGTTGTAACTCATAGTTCTAGGTGAATGGCCTATTGTAAGCTTTGGGTTTGTTCTTACTTTTAAAGTGGCAGAAGTTAGTGAAGGTCATGGCTGAATGGAAGTCCTCTCCTAAAGCCCTATATTCTCTCAGATAGGCACTCATGGGTTCTTCTGGTTCTGCTTCTGCTAGAGGCACTGTAGCTGGACTATCTAAGAATTGAGGCATGGTAGGTCGAAAAGGCTTGTATATATGGGGATGGCTCTGCATGCTGGTATGTAAGTGCTCCCTACTACTGCTGGTGGATACCCTATCATTGTTGGGAAATAAGGGATTGTGTGGGGTGGGCCCATTCTTCTCAGTCATTTGCCTTAAGGTGCTCATCATTTCTTTTTGCCCAATGGTGAGTTCTTTTATGGCTGATATGAGACTATTGAAAGTTATTTTATCATCATCGGCCATTGTTTCTTTGCCTTTTTCAAACTGGTACTTTGTTCCCCAAATCTATGTCCTCTAACTCCTCTTCTCTGTCTCTATACCTCTGTCTCCTGTGAGTAATGTTGTATGGGTCTACTAGATTCATTTATAATTTTTGCATGCCCACAGCTGGCAAGGAAAATAGCTCTGATACCGCTGTAATATCCCAAACTGATATTTTCCTGTTTATGTGTATACTGTAGATGGCTAATAGACTTACTCCTTAATCAAATAGGAAAGCAAACCCCGAACTTTGCATGCATGCAGTTGCATGCAAACATGTGCCCTAGAAAAATACTGAGATGCTATAAAATAGGAGAAATCAATGCATGTACATACCAGTATATAGATCAACTGATGGTGAAGACACTGGTCCCAGCATGCAAGGATTTTGCCGGAGGAATAACGAGATACACCAAATCGTCCTCCACAGGTGAATGCGCCCTCCTCTCAAATTGTATAAGCTCCAGAATAATAAATAAGCTGCTGCTGGAAGCCCGGATGATGTGCACTAGGGTTATAATACCCCTCTGATGATGATGGAAGCAGCATGCGGAAGTTCTGAACCTTGTAGGTAGGAAAACAAATTGTTTTGTCTCTAATCACGATGACACGATGTGACGGTGAAACCCTCTGGATGGATGAATTATCAACTTCCCGGAATCACTGCTGAATGTAACCTGATGATGAACTAGGGCAGATAGATTTCGCTGCCGAAATACACCAGTTAGCTGAGCATGCGTTCAACCCCAACTTAGCTCACCGAGCTCTCCAATTCGACTCCACAAATCAATTATCACATAAGTGACTTCTCCCTTCACTTTATCTTTCTTTTATAACTTTCAACTGCTAAAACCCTAACTTTTGACCTAATTAGGTCACTTTATCTTCTAATTCGCAGTTGACTTGCATGCATGCGCATGGAGACTTAATCGGGTGCATGCATCATTAAATCATGCCCGGATGTCATGTATGCAAGTGGCCTTTGGCTCTAGTGGCCCTCTTCGACCCAATGGTGATATAATATTGATGCCCTAGATCTTCTATATATGGCATCAGTCTTTGACTGATTCCTTGACTGTCAGTACCTGCTTGAACCTATAGGAATCACATAGGTTAGCGGGTTGGGCCTCAAATGCCTAAGCAGAAGAGGACATTACAATCAAGCCTCCATTGCTGAAAAGGGGCAAGGACCACAACCGGAGTAAGGGGAAGAGCAGCCAACTTCTGCTTCCCAGTGAAAAGCTAGCACTCCTGGCAACACTTGACATGCTTGTGAGCATCTGCAAAAATGGTGGGCCAATAATATCTAGCTCTCAAGATTTTGTGGGCAGTTGTATTTGCTGCATAATGGCCTCCACAAAATCCTGAGTGAGACTCTGCTAAGATCTTCTTGGAATCCTGTTCGTTGATGCACCTAAGTATGATACCATCTGGGTTCCTCCAACCCAGACCCTCTTAGGTAAGGCAATACCTAGCAGTCTTAAGTCTCAAAGCCCTACGCTTGTGACTTTTGAGGTGATTCAGGCAAGTGAGATGGAGAAGAAAGAAGATGATGTCGGAATACCAATGATTGTCAAAGTCTTGAAGGGCAGGAGTCATGGCAGGCTGAGGGATGTCATTTTCTGCAATCATCTCAATGACTTCTTCATTATTCTGAGTAAGCATTCTAGCAAGGCCTTGTCCCTTGATTAATTTGGTGGGCTTTATCTCAAGGTCATACTCCTGGATATTGGACACCCATGTACCCCTTATTCCTAAACAATTCTTTTGAGACAAGATATCTTTTACAGCAGTATGGGGAACATATCCAATAACCTTAGAATACCCAATATAGGTTCTGAAATGTTTTAATGATTTAACCAAGGCATAAACCTGCTTCTCCATGATGGTATATTTTATTTCAGAGTTCTGCAAGGCTCTACTCATAAAAGCAATAGGTTGCTCGAACCCTTTGAAGATCTTTTGGAGTAACACACCAGCAATGGTGTCTTCTGAAGCAAAGGAAAAGATCATGAAATCTTTTTCGTAATCAGGGCTGACTAAGACTGGAGACCTGGTAATGGCATTCTTTATAGAATCAAAGGCTTTTCTTCCTTCAGTGGTCCACACAAACTTGGTATTTTTCTTAAGTAGGGCCTGCATAGGTTTCATTAATTTGGCCAAGTTTGGAATGAATCTTCTAATAAAATTTATATGACCATTGACGGATTGGAGGGCTTTAACATTCTTAGGAAGGGGAATCTTTCTTATGGCCTCTACTCTTTCAGGATCAATTTTGACACCATCCTTATTGATGATGTGTCCTAAGAGTTTTCCCTCTTCTATGCCCAAAACCGACTTAGCCGGATTCAAAGAAATGCCATACTTCCTACATCGCTCGAAAATCTGCCTGAGATGACCAACATGGCTAGATCTTTCTTTCGAAAAAAATAGTGAGATCATCTTGATGGATTTCAATGATTTTACCAATCAACTCCTTGAAAGCATAATCCATGGCCCTTTGGAATGTAGCCAGAAAAACCATCCAACATCGACATCATGCTTGATCCAGTGACCCGTTGGAGGAGGGTCTCCATGTTGGGGAGGGGGTAATTGTCTTTCTGACATGCTATGTTTAGATTTCTGAAATCTATACATATCCTTAAACTCCTGTTCTTCTTTCTAACTATCACCAAGTTAGAACACCATGTTGAATGTCTAGTAGGAGCTATTATTCTTGCTGCTAACATATTTTCTAACTCCTTTTTAATGATCGGTGCTAACTTAAGATTTATTTTCCTAAGTTTTTGTCTGAAAGGCTTGCCTTTTTGACATTCTGGTTTCAAGGGAATAGTATGTTGAAATACATGTTCCCTATAGGCTTTGAGCTCGGCATAAGTAAAGGCAAATACATCCCTATACTCTTTGACCAAGTGTATGAGGCTGTTCCTTTCTTTTTCGGAAGTACCTTTTCCAATTTTTATAATCTTAGGTTCTGTTTCCGTCCCAATGTTGATTTCAATGTAATCTCCCGGTTTCATTTGCTCAATATTGCTCTTTTTTGTCCTGTCTGTCAAAGATGTTTTCTAAGGCAACTAGACCATGTGGGACAGGATTGTTAAATTGGTCACCTTCTCCGTACTATTCTTTATTCTCCTCCTGATCATTTACTTTAAAGTTTAGGAATTCACCGACATTATGAATGAATCTCAAAATTTGCTTATCATCTTTGAAGACTTGCCAATGTTCTACATTATTAGGAACAGAAGGTTTGAAGTTAATCTCTAAAGGATAATCCCCCTCTAACATCTCAACCGATGGCTGAGGAGTTGACGTTGAAACTGCAAGCTTATCGAAGGCACTATTCTGATTTCTAGGGACTGCTTCTATGTTAAGGGCATCAAAGAATTCCATTGTATCCCAGATTGCATTTCTATATTTTTTAAGTCTTTG
This sequence comes from Pseudotsuga menziesii, assembly GCA_001517045.1. NCBI lineage: Eukaryota > Viridiplantae > Streptophyta > Pinopsida > Pinales > Pinaceae > Pseudotsuga > Pseudotsuga menziesii. The sequence continues at coordinate 177,105 of LPNX010889180.1, read as the reverse complement.
ACACTTACATGCAAACCGACCCTTAACTTGTTGGACAATTAAGTCAGAGTCCCCTTTAATATTAAGCAACTTGATCCCCATGTCCTTGGCAATCTCAATGCCTAGTAGAAGTGCCTCATACTCTGCCACATTATTAGTTGCTTCAAATTCCAATCTGAAAGCAAAGTTGAAAACCTTACCCTCTGGGGAAATAATGACAACACCAGCCCCCTTGCCCGTTCTAGAGTAAGCACCATCAAAATTCATTCTCCATAATTCACTAAGTTTTTCAGTCTTTATCTCTTCTTGGAGGGGTTCCAAGAAGGTGGAGTTTATTTGATAGGTGCCATTTTCATCAGTGTGGTAAGCATACTCATTCAATGGTCTTTGAGGGTTTCCAACATGGTGTCTTTTTTCCTTTTCAGAATACAACTTAACAAGTGAAAACTCCGATGCTGGTACGGTGGCATAGGTCCAATCCATCTAGATTGATCCTCCCAAAGTGGCACCCCATTTCCTAGAAAGCAACATCCCCCACTTGTCCGGAACGTCAATAACAAGGATGTCCATGGTGATTTGGATATCCAGATATTTAGCCAATCTAACTAACTGGTTCTCGATCATCCATTCAACTTTAACCGGTCTAGAGTCCCGTTGGCAGTCAGCAACAACCCCTTCATTTTTCATTAAGATGAAGGGAGATCAGCTCTCTTTTATGATTTACTTATTAAAAATTATAAAGAGTGCCTTCAGAATCTTCGATTCTGAAAGTACTCTCAATTATAGAAAAGCCAGTGACATATTAGAAGCTGATGAAACCATTTTTTGATAATTAGCAGCTGTCAGTTCCATAAATTTTTATATAATCAATTCATTGTTAATTAATCTATTTGATTATATATATGATTTAAGAAATTTAAAGAGATAGTATGCTAATTGGGGTTCAACGAAAACACATTTTGGATTTGTTTGAAGCTGGTTATTGATAAGATATTTCAAGTTCTGAAAATCCTAGAACTAAAGATGAATTGTTAAAGTAAAAGTCTTATTAAAACTAAAGGTTCATATCCCATTTGTAACTTAATATCTTATCATTATTTTATGAAATTGTATATATATAGTTAGTGAAAAGCAAATAGATGAGTATCATTTGAAATTTTCATATGTATAGTTTTGTCAAAATTTCTGATGTTTCGGCGGCTAGAACGTCTAATTCCCTCCGCCGTTCATCGGCGGTCGAATGCCCTGGTCATCGGAAGGACAGTCTACTAAACATCTGCAACGGCGGATAGCGATCCCACTACGAGTTCCGCGGATCATAAACTCATCGGCGATTGAAACAACTAAATTTTTCCGACGCACTTGTCTCCATCGGCTAACTTTTGGTTTTCACATCAAAACATTTTGTTACTACTTTCTTCGCAGTTGCGGACGGCAAGCTACGAAGCCCCCCCGATTAATTTGACCTTTTAAGCTCCGCTTTGTTGTTTCGTCGATCCTTGGCTTTTACGTTCTGCCGTTGCGGCTGCAGAAAGAACAACCTTTCCGATACTTTAGTTGTTTTCTCTTCCGATTCAGACCTTGCATGGCGGGGCGTGATGTCCTTTACGTTCCGCCGTTGCAGCTCCCAAAGCAACTAATCACCCGAAATGTAAAGCACGCCGCCCACCGATGCGGGCTGGTCTTTTAGTCGCATGACCGTAGTCTTTTATCTTCCGCCGTTGCGGCTGTGCAAAGCACTCGTCTACCGATGTCTATGTCCTTCCGACTTCCGATTGGAAACTTTCCCGCCCATATTTTAGGTCATATTTTTTCCGACCCCGATCGACGAAGTGGTTGATTTGTAAAAGAGAGCTTAATGATTATTTCCATTTTCGGTTACATGATTTACAGGTAATGACAGCCTGTTATAAATAGTTTTTAATAAGATGCTGTTGTTTGTTTGAAATAGGTGGGCATGTCATCGCTATCCTGCACAGTTTCAGGACGTGTCTAATATCTTGGATTTCAGTTGGAAGACGTGGCTGTTCATTAGAGACTGGAATTTCGAACCAGCCACGGATTGGCCAGTCCCTTTAAGCCAGCAAATGTTTCAGTTGTTCCAAAATCGAATGATCTAGATGCTAGATGTCAAATAACAGTTCTTGCATGGACAAATTGACATTTGAAGATAAGAAAGCAGTTACAGAATCGATGATTCAGATGGCAGGTGCACTATTGAAGAAGACGATAATTAAAAGCATTAAGTCCTAGATGTTCGATAGTTAATGGACTTGATGGTTTAATTTTAGCCTTAGTTGCATAGAATGAGGAAAAGCAATTATTAGCCTTTGTTATAAAACTCTGAAAAACTTATTGTAAAGGGAGGATGGAGTGACTGAAGTAAAAATACTTGAAATACTATTTTGATGCTAGTTTTGTTCCTGGCTGAAGTTTTATCTTTGGATATGGGATGTGACTAGAAGTCTCCAAGTTGATATCGTGACTGGTATTGTTTTGGATACTCTTTATATTTCAGTATATGATCTTCTATTTTAATATAAATACAGTGTACTTGGTTATGCTTGTGATTATTAATCAGTATTTCACTTTGTCAGCCCAATATTATATTTGAATTAATATGTCGTTGTGACTGAATTTACTAGTGTTTCTACTGTAAATTCAAGATATAAAGATATATATTTG
>LPNX010889180.1:146430-174142 GCA_001517045.1 Pseudotsuga menziesii | reverse complement strand
CTCTTAAAAAATCAAAGACTTTCCTTAAGAAAGCATTTGTAAGATACCTTAGGTAGTTGAAAATAATTTTTAGAGTTTAGTTAGACAGAAATAACATTAGGATAGATTTTTGCTGGATTTAAGTTTCTCCTTAAGAGAAAAATTCAATTGGTAGCATGACCATAACCTGCGAGATTTTGCTACTCCAAACACACCGGACGCTGCTTTAAACTGATTGTGTGGGCATAATCTCCTTGTTGGCCTAGGTCAAAAAATCAGGCCAACAAGTCCATGGCACATACATTCTAGTATGGCCTAGTAGTTCTTAAGTCAAGCTGCATGACTTTTTTGGTCATGATGCTGGAACTAGATCCCGAGTCTAACATACAATTGTGTAGAAGAAGATCACCCATCATCAATGATACATAAAAAGGGGGATGATCTTCTTTTCTTGGGTCCCTAGTATGCAGAACTATAGGCAGATTGACAAAAACATTATTTGAAGTTCGCTCCACGGTATCAGAAAAAGTGACCTTTTTAGGGGTAAGGGGCTTTACAGGACTTTCTTCAGTTTGAGGATCAACATTAGTTGGAGGATCTAGGATTTTCAAAAGTCTTTCTCTTTGGCCAGGGATTTTACATAATTCAAGGACTAGAACAGGGACTTTTGTATTAGCTAGCCAATTAACTAAGTCAAAACTTAAATCAACAATTTCTTTAGTTTCTACTTCTTTGGGAGGATTAAGAGCTGTTACCTTAGGAATATTCTGTGCAGAAGACCCTTTTCTTTGATAAGTTATTCCTTTGAAATTTTGAGTGTTGTTGATCTGCTCGGCTAAAGGCATCTCACCATAGTACTGAGTTAAGTTGTCAATTTTCTTTTCATAATGATTGACCTGTGGCCAATTTCCTATGGAGGTGCTAGGGATGTCATCTATGTTGTTGATAAAATCAGGCTTGCTTGTCGACATATTAGGACCACAACCTTCAAGGTGACCATGCTCCTGAACATAGCACGCATAGTGGCAACCAGATTCCTCATGGAAATCTCTGCATGCTTTGCAAAATGGTTTATACTACTCAACCATGTTAGCGGCCTCTAGCTGATGAGGGGGGCCCTACTCATGGTTGGGAGGCTTTCTTTGCCAAGTTGGCTTGGCAGGAAAGGTTCTAGGAGCAGGCTGAGTTTGAGTTCTTTCCATTGTTATCACCCTATTTTGTATCTCCTTCAACTGCGCTAAGCGTTTCTGTTCTGCTTTCTCCATATTTTTCTTCATTTCCCTTTTCATTTCAATCATCTGCTTTTCATAGGCATCCTTCATAGCTGATAAATGATCCTTGTCTTTAGGTTCATTAATTTTCAAAGGAGTTGAGGACCTTGAATAACCTTGGAGGTTAGATTCACCAGATGATTGCATGTTCAAATCAATTTTAATTGCCATTTCCTGAGCTTGGAGTAAGTTAGCAGGCTCCTTGTCTCTTATATGGTATTGCATTTTGCCAGTGAGTGCCTTGATGTAATAGACCAGAATGGTTGGTACAGTTGGGGCATAAGCGGTAGGAATGGCTTTTGACAATTCAGTGAACCTAGTATTGAACTCGCCCATTGTTTCTGTATCCTTCTTTTTTATGTTGGTCAGGGACGCAAGTTGATGCCGAGGTTCTTTCTTTTCACCGAACTTGTTGGTGAAAGCGGTTTTGAAGGCAGCTAAAGTATCAAAAGCATTATCCAGCAAATTGCTATACCAGTCTCCGACCTTTCCATCCAAAGATGGAGCAAATAACTTCATGTATACATCATCATGTTGGCTAACAGGATCACTGATATAAGCATTGATGCATCTAGAAAATTTCCTGAGGTGCCCAACAGAGGTAGTGGCATTAGTGCCGGTATACATCGGGAGATTCTCGATAGTTTTGTCTGGAAGACGGTGGGGTTGACTTGCTATCTGAGAAAAGTCGAGCTGAATAAAACACTCACCCATTATGTCGGAAATAGAGGTATTAATGTTTACTTGAGAATTAGTGTCTAGAAATAAACTATGGATATCTGATAAAGACTGAGATCTAAGATCTTCAAGGATCCTACGTGAAGCAAGTTTATTTAGCCTCCTCCTATAAACCTTCTCAGGCTCAGGGATAAGCCTAAGTAAACCTTCAGAGTTTCTTCTGGTTGAATACCTTGGTAAAATTAAAGACAGTGGAGTCGCCAGATGGATTTCAAGTCTAAGATCAACGAGGTGATTAAACTGAAAAATCTATCAAAAAGGTAATAACTAGAAAAAACTAAGGTCGTCCAGGAACAAAAATTTTTGTCCCCGGAAATGGCGCCAAAAGATGTTGTCCATTGATTGCACACCAGCAGCAGAAACTTTCTGAAAGTTGTCTCCTCATTTAGGAAAGTGGGAGAAGTGTGACCTTGGGGGCAAGCACAGAGCTAGGTACTGTCACCTGCTCCTAGCTCCTCCGTTTAGGCTAACCCCTAACGAAGCCAAGGGGGGTAGTCCCTAATAAAGAGTTTTCTAAGGCACAATGTGGTTAAAGTGTTCTGATTGGTTACGGATGCGGATGGGTGTTGTTTAGAATTATTATGATTAGAAGTGTTTATTTATTCTGAGTATGACACATAAATCAAAAGCAATCCACGTTGCTAGCAGGAGATTAAAAGATAAGAATGATTCCAGACTTAGTTAATTATGCATTCACAAATAGAAATTATAACAGGCCACAGAAAATTGATCAAAATAAAATAATTATGCAGATTAAAAAAAGGACCAGTGCCTTATGGAGTCACAATACTGAAATGCACAAAGAATTAAATAACATGTCTAGAAATCAAACTGGTGAATATTAGATTGTGCAAGTGCTCTTGGTAGGTTTTAAGAATTTTATGTGCTCTTGGTTAGGGTGTCAACGAAGGTTTGTAAAAAATAAAAGCTGGGAGAATATTCCAAGTTCACTCCGTTGAAGACATGTATTGCCCGCCCAGTATCCCAGGCTGGTATCGCGGGAATTGACCAGCTAGCTGAGAAGCTTAGACAGCAGGGGTTCCAATGCCTCTACTAAGAAGTACTTCAGAAAATTCCCTACAACGCCGGTGTGTTGGTTACGGGGTTTTAAATTTTATTAAGTTATTCTTGCAAGATTAGAGATCCAGCGCCGTTTCTGGGTACTCTGATTTTGAGATCAGTCAAAGCATACTCTGGCAAGGAGAGAACGAAGTTAATTAATTAGGGGGTGTGAGTTTGTAAATTTTATTAAATCAATTAATTAGGACTCTCCGACAGAGAGCGCTCTTGACCCCGTCTTATGACAGTGGTTCAAGAGACTTAGCTAATCTAAGATGCCTAATGCAAGGGTATGTAGTTCTAAGTATGTTCTTCGATAGAGAGTGCTCTTGACTTATGTTACTGCAAGTTTAAGAGTCTTAATTAATTCGTTAAACTTGAAAGAGATAGAAACATAAAAAATCTAACTACCCAAGAGTCTCTTTCAGGCTTTTTAGGGCAATAATCGGAAAAGCAAAGGGGCAAGTGAACAGAAAAGAAATTATGCAACATTTAAGCAAACAATCAAATCAATATTTTCTTTATTTTCAAAAAACATAAACTAACATACTTAAGATTATGCAATTATCCTATCCTATTCTACCATTAAAAGTTTTATTAAACAAAAAAGGAAAAAAGCATGAAAATCGGACGATACAAGCTTCCCCCAAATGGGGGAAGAGGGGTATGGGAGTCGTAATCCCACTCGCTCTTTATTATTTTTTACAATTTTTTTATGACTTTGCTTTTGCCCTTTTCCTGAAAGAACAGGGAGAGAGAGGGATGGAAAGAAGAGGGAAAAATTGTCTTTTTTGCTTCTTGCTTGCTTCCTTGCTTGCCTTTAGCCTTTGGGCTTTTCTCGATTCTTCCTACAAGTAAGAGCTTTAAACAATTCAAACGTTATATGTTAATAAAAAATTAAACAAATAAGACTACAAACTAAACTCTCAAAGAGGGGTAAAAAACCAGCGGTGAAAGAGGAGGAAAGAGAGAAGAAAGACCAAGAAAAGGGAGAGAGAAAAGGTAAAAAAGAGGGCTGTCCAAAGGCAAAAAGAGGGCTGTCCAAAGGCAAAAAGAGGGCAGAAAAGGTAAGAAAGAGGGCTGTCCAAAAGGTAAAAAGAGGGCTGTCCAAAAGGTAAAAAGAGGGCTACAAAACAGTGAAAAAGAGGGCTGTCCAAAGGCAAAAAGAGGGCAGCAAACTGAATGAAGACAAAAGAAAAGAGGGCAACGAGGAGGAAGGAGGACAAGCAAGTCAAATAAGACAATGGAAGGGAAGCCAAAGGATGGAAAGAGGTAAGCCAGGGCTTCCTAAAGTAACCAGTAACAAAAATAATTTTATCTTGTGGATGGAACACGAGAGAGAGACTTACTCCCAGCTTTCTTTTTGTAGCAAAAGATAACAAACCGTGTAGGTCCTGCAATTACAAAGTGTTAAACTCAAAATCGTTGTTTTGAAGCATGGGATAGAAGTGGCTGAGCTCACACCCTTCTACAATCTGTGAAGCCTGAATCACACCAAAACTCAATATAAGAAGTAAGATAAAAATCATATGCTAGTATGCTAGGAAAATCAAATCAAGATCAACATTTCGTATTACTCACTACTCATTTCCATCTAGATATTAATCTACTTTGCATAAATAACCAAATTGAGACAACAAATGGCTATTCTACTGTGCCAACAATGGCCTTCTTGAGCTAGCAAAATAATTAATCACATACAAGTATTAAAAGAAAGGAGTTAGAGACAATATCACCTCAACCATGAGGTATTCACCACAATCAAAAGCCCAGGGACCTCCAAAGTCAAATATCTTTATTAACAATTCCAAACAAATGCTTGATACAATTTTCTCAGAGTAACTTTAACCCAAAAGTTCCATCCCAATAGAGCTAAAGAAGCCTCTATTTATACAATGAGAGAAGAACCCAAACCCTAAAACCAGAAAACCAGACCTAACCGGATCGGCACATAACTGAGAGCTCCAAACCGAAACTGAAGAGTTAAGAGTGAGGGGAGGCCTCCACCTAGGCAAGGCGCCCCCACTCCAACCCTAAGCACTGAAAACAAGCCATTAATGAGCCCACACGTGTGATGATGCCTCTGTGGAGAGAGAGGGGCGTGAGCATGAGGAGAGGGTGTGAGCTGTTAGGTGAAGGCGCCTCTTAGGTATGTAGGAGCCGCAGCTTAGGTATGGAGGAGCCACTGCCAATAGATCATAATGTAATCACCAGTTCCTGCCTCGATCAAATCATCAAACCAATGAGTGCTCTCCATCTCATCCAATTCGGGAGTTTAGTTGGAGATGACAAGACCATTAACCGAATATATCTTTAATGCTCACTGAATGCTGACTGAAGCTGAGTTATGATAACTCCAATCATCATAAATGCCCATTGACATGTTACTTTGCATTTCATTTCACTGAATTTGGATTAATTTGGAGAGTTTTGGATTTTCTCCAAAATAATCATTTTTTAAAAAATAACCAATTTTTTCCCCAAAAATGACTTTTTTTGAGAAAATATGCGTTATGTGTCCGATTGATGATCTGAAAGTTGGATCTGACTGGCTGGCCGGTCAAGAATGATTTTTGGCTTAAGGTTAGAGCCTTCAATCACTGAATTTGGGGTCTGGATGACTAACTTACTAGAAATTGAATTTTTCTATTTAATTTATGGAAAATTTTAATTAAAAACTTAGGAAATAATTAAAAGACTAAAAAATTAAAAAATAATTTTTTGACGCATCTAGTAAAAATTTTTCGGAATTTTTTTTGATGGTCCTATTGACTCAGGACATGACCATGCTCTATTCTAATAATGCCTAGTAGGTTTATATACACTTAGTTGGGCTCTAATAACCCCCCAAGGCCCAAAATTCAAAATCGGGCATTCCAGCTTTGGAGGAAGCGGAGAAAGCCTCGTCAATTATAATCGGTTATAGGCAAAGCATAATTGTCAAGGGCAAAAAACTCCCTGGAATACCTTAGTTGAAATTGTACGTCTTAGGAGACCGAACCACTCAAAACACCCTACTAGCACATTTTATTACAAACCCCACGGAGCCATAGTCAAAATTATTCAAATAAAAAACTGACTAGCCAAAACTGGCTAGACATAAAGACGGATCAACTAATACACTGGAATCAAACATTGGACATGTTTGACAACTGGCGGCTCCTCAGGTAACCCAACTATGGTACAAAAATGTTGCTAACATAGCCTCTTCTAGAATTCAGTCTTAAACAGGAAACCTAGAGAGAATTGTTGTATCTCAGGATAAGAAGATCTAAATTGAATTTCATAAGATGTTGAAGATATGATACAGACCGTAGTTTCTATGGTGCGGGTTTTAGACCCCGATGTTGAAATAGTGACACATGGAAGTCTGTACAAGTTCACTATACTTAACTAGTCCACAAACAGGTCACCTTGGGAAACTGAGCATAAGTTCCACTTGGTGAATCAAATCTTGCTATAACCTATGGGGTTGGAAAGAAGACATATACGACTACCTTAGGACGAAGTTTCAGACTTTGAGGATCAGAAATTTCGGACATACATTAGAATTAAAACAAGACAATTTTGCAGAAGAAATCGAAGAAAACAGGGCATCAAATATTTTAAAGTTCTGTCCACAGTTTTGGGAAAAGGAGTAGACTGATCAGCTCACCTTGAGAAGGCACAACTTTCTATCCAATCAGAGCTGCAAGACACCAAAGTTGAAAAATTAGGGTTTCTCTATCAAACCCTAGGTTCACCAAAAGTAGTCTTTCAGAAAAGCATTGAAGCAAGCATTCAATTGAAGCAATCTCATTGGTACGTTCTATTCTCTCTATCCCCATGTGAGGTTCTCACTTTATCATGATGACAAATAGTACCAAGCTTGAGCACAAACTTGAAGGAATTGAGAACTTCCGGGCATAGAATTATAAAGTGCTTCTCATACAGAAGAGCATGACTTGGAAGACTATGTCAAAGGAGAAGTTGCAAATCCATAAAGAGATGAAGACAAAGCTAAGCATAAGAAGAACCTAGTCAAAGCCAAGAAGATTATTGCAGATTCCATCAAGGACCATTTGATCTCATATGTATTCTCTTTGAAGAATCCCAAGGAGATGTTCGATGCATTGACCATCTTGTACGAAGGAAAGAACATCAACAAGAAGATGACCTTGAGAACTCAACTCAAGGGTGTGAAGATGATGATGTCAAAAAGCATTCAATACTACTTCACAAGGGTCTCCCAGATCAAGGAGCAACTAGAAGCCATTGGAGACAATGTCGAGGAAGCAAAAATAGTGATGACCACCTTGAATAGTCTCCCAAGATCATGGAAATAATTCTTTCAAGGAAGTTGTTCCAGAAGAGAAGATGGGTGAAGATGACAATCAAACCCTAACATCTCATGCCGCCGAAGATGATGAACCAGCTAAGAAGAGAACAAGGGAAGATTCCTCAAGTGATAAGGAACATGTACTTTGATCCAGAAGGATTCAGCCCAAGATGAAGAAGTACCTCTTATCCATTTCAACATTGGATAAGGGATGCGGTCATGGATAAAGAAGAAGGGATAGGTCCATGTGATCTACGGTAGAAGAATTGCCCAACATTGTTGATCATGAGCAAGAAAAACACAGGTCCTCAGAATCAGATGATGGAGAAAAACACATTGTTAGAGACTCCAGTAATTCTTGCAAGGAGAAAAATATCAAAAGGGAGCCTACCAAACAAACAAAGATAAGTGTTTAAATTGTCATGTCCTGTATATCTAGTTACTTAAATGATATTGTTCAGTTGTTCATCATTATGTTCCTAGATTTAGGAAATGTATTATGCATGTTAGAAAGTTTGCACTCATGAACATTATACTACTAATATGCATTTGATGGGTAAGTGGCCTATGTTGTTGTACAACATTCCATTGCTACTTATCTAGAATGAAACCTCTTTGTAGTGCACACTCTTAATAATGTTTTGGTAGAGATGGAAGACATCTACAAATACCATATATGATGAATGTTGTAGCATTGGCTAAGATAGTTGCATGATTGTGTGACATATATCTTTATGCATAAGAATAGGTTGTTATGAAATGTTTCTAGTCATGCAACTAAATTTGACTTGTAGGAAGGATTGTATGCAATCACCTTCAAGAGAAGAATGATGAGGCTTGTTCTGAAGAACAAGTGACGACGGTTAAACCATAACACTCAAAGAAGATTCACTTCAACAAAATGAAGAGGAACTTGAAGCTCCCAGGGTGAGAGACATTGTGACGAAAGAAAGAGCTTAAGAAGAATATGAGAATCATGATATGACCGAGCCACAGAGAGAGGTAGATTCACCTCAAGAGGTGAACACATACAAGAGAAGACCAGCTTGGGCATGAAAGATCATCCAAGATGAAGAAAAGCATGGTTCTCCAGACGAGACTTCCAAAGAAAGTAAGCGGCCTTAGACACACTCCAGTTATGTGGCACCGTTGTGTGACATCATTGATGCAGATCCTTCCAGTTATGAAGAAGCAACCAAGAAGAAAGAATGGAAGGAGGCTATGATCAAAGAGTACCAGAATGATGTCCAAGATGCAGTTCTAAGACCTTAAGGGAAGTCCATAGTGTCTTCCATGTGGATCTACAAGATCAAGTATGCAGCAGATGGCAGCATCGAGAAATACAAAGCAACGTTTGTGGTTTTTCTCAGAAGGAGGGATTCGATTATGGCGAGATGTTTGCTCCATTGAACAAACACACTTCTTTAGTAAAGTAGAACTGCATATCGAGAAGTGGTTGTTGTGTATGCTAGAAATGGAGAAAGAAGAATAGTAGATGAATTGTATTATGTACCGGGTTTGAAGTGTAATTTGTAAGTGTTGGACAACTCATGGAGAAGAAATACAGTGTCATTGAAGGACAAAATTTGCACAATTCTAGATAAGTATCCATGTAACTAGCTAATAGTTAGGATGGAGAGAGCTAAGAGTCCTGAAATGACATATTCTATTAATGCATACAGGGCTAAGAGTCTAGATCAGTCCTAGTTATGGTATCTAAGGCACGGACGCCTGCATTTTGAAAGTCTAGATTTGTTGTAGAAAAACAAATGGTGAAAGGGTTTCCTTGTATTCAGCAACAAGCATGCTCTTATGAGAGTTGCATACTTGCAAAGCATCACAGGGAGAAGTTTGTATCTGGAGTTTCATATAGAGCCAAAGCGCCCTTGGAACTCGTGCACATAGACTTGTGTGGACCAATGCAAACACCAACTTTGGCAGGAAATCTTTATTTCTTGACTTTTATAGATGATTACAGTCGAAAGACTTGGGTTTATTTACAGAAGGAGAAGTCTAGAACTTTTGATGTATTCAAGAATTTTAAAGCCATGGTTGAAAAAGAAAGTGGCCAGTACATTAAAGTGTTGAGATCAAACAAGAGTGGATAATACAAATTAAATGATTTTATTGAATTTTGAAACTATCATGAAATTAATTGGAGTAAACCACAAGATATACTCCAAAAATAGAGTGGAGTGACTGAGAGGAAGAATCGAACCATTCTGAATATAGATCGAAGTATGCTAAAAGAGAAACATTTGTAGAATGATTATTGGGAGAAGCAATAGCTTGTTCGGTATATATTATCAACAGGAGTCTGACTAAAAGTGTGCAGGACAGAGTTACTAAAGAAGCATGTACTGGTAGGAGCTACATGGTTTCTCATCTGATAATTTCCGGGTGTGTGGCTTATGCCCATGTACCTAAACAAAAAAGGGAGAAGCTTGATGATAGAAGTGAGAAGTGTATCCTCATTGGGTACAATGATGAGTCTAAAGCTTATAGGCTCTAAAATCCCATCACCAAGAAATGTGTAATCAACAGAGATTATGAGTTCAAGGAAGAAGAAGCTTAGGATAGAAGTATTGATAAAATTGTTGCAGGGGAAGTTACATTCAATCAAGATAATGATGAAGGTGTTGAGCAGGAAGTTCAGGGTAGACAATAAAAACCACAACTGACTACACCTGTTGCAAATGTGCCAAGAAGGAAGACACATGGTGCAAATCCATCGCGATTTACAACGCCTAGAACATAGGAGAGTGGAGAGCCATCTAGCTATGGAAGACAGCAAACTCCCGGATATGAGATAAGCAGTGATTCCAATCCAGCTCTTCCCACAATGACAAACAAAATTAGAGGGAATAGTAAGAACAAGAAGATGAAGTAGATCAAGTTTTTATCTTTGCTTTAATTGCATATGATCCAATGAATTTTGACGAAGTTGTTAAAGAGGAATTTTGGGTGAAGAAACAACACTTGGTAACGCGTAGATTTACCTGAAGATAAGGATTGTATTGGTGTGAAGTGGTGTTGTTGACAATGTAACTTCAAAAGATATTCTTCATTGTACTATTTGTAATATTATTATTATAATGTATTGTATTGTTATTGTACCTCCTTTCGGGGATGTTTTCCCTCCGATCGGGGATGCCATTATTGTAATTGATCATGTAAAGAGTTGAGGTAAAACCTCTGTTGTAAGTCAAGGCAATAGTCCCCAAGAAAATAATGTAAAATGTAATTTTGGTCTCCCACAAGGACAAGTCGGCCCATTCAAGTCCAAAAGTCAGCATTGTTGGACCAAAAGGTCACACAACTAAACAATATAAATAGGGAGGCGCCCTTCCCCATTTGCACACATTGCAACCTCAAGCAAGTTCATTCCTAGAGTGAGAAAGACAAGTTTGTTGGTGAAGAAGAAGAAGAAGCGGAAGACATATTATCTTTGGGTTTTCTATCTCCATCTGAAATTGTACTAAGTGACGAATCTATACAGAAGAAGTTGTTGGGTTTTCTCCCTTGTGGTTTCCCAGGATAACATTCTTGTGTCTTTCTTTTGTGTTGCACTTGTGTATCTTTCAGTGATCCTATTGCATATGGTTATGATGCTAAATATTTTAAGATCTTGTATAACCATTAAAACTCTAACATGGTATCAGAGCCACCTTGAAAGAAGTCTTTGTGTAGCCGAAACACTGCTCCAACTGTAGCTAATGGAGATTAGGGTGTAATATCCCAAATCCCGATATTTTCTATTTCTAAGCAAATATGCTGATACAACTGGGCATGCAAACTGCCATGCAAAAATCCCTATTTTATAGCAAAAATTAGGGTTAGGGTTTGTGGGACAGAATGAACACTTACCACTGATAAGCCGGCTAGACTGCTCTTCAGATAGTATGCAAGCACCAAGAACTGGATCGGAGATGGGCAGATCTCTTCTGCTTCTGGTGAAACCCCAGCAATAAGAACCCCAGTCAGAAAAGGGTGACGCTTTCAGTGGAGGAGGTGTCCGATGATGCTGCCGATTTGCAGGACTGATAGCCTTCCCGTGTCGAAGAGAATGCCTGGTACATGCGGGATTTCTGAGATCTCTAGGCAGGATAGCGACTTGCTCCAGAGAGACCGCTGCTCACACCCCCTGGATCCCGAAATTGCTGATAACTACTCCGGATGAGCACGGACGGATCTGATAATCACCGGGTACCAGAGTATGATGCTGATGATGAGAATGGTGCCTGAGTTTCGGAGTAAAGCTGAGATCTGAAGGCCCTGCAACTGATTAGGGCTTTCTGGCTGAAAACCCCCCCTTACGGCTGCACACGTGTCCCTGCAACGATCTATACCATATACTGGATAACTTATGAATGAATGTAAGAACAAATGGTGAACCTGTATGGCTTATCCGGAATGAGACTAGGACAGATGTTTCCCTGCCGAAATCCCGTTAGCTGAAGACTCCGTCTCCAACCCCAACTGCTGTGCGGCACGCTGTGCTGCTATCCCAGAGCTCCCAAAATAATAATAATCAAAACTGAAGTCTCCTTTCACTTTATCCCTCTTTTATAACTTTCAACTGCGAAAACCCTAATCTTTGGCCTAATTAGGTCACTTTATCTTCTAATTTGCAGTTGACTTGCATGCATGCGGATGAAGACTTAAAGAGTGCATGCATCATTAAATAATGCTTGGATGGCATGCACGAAGGTGGCCTTTGGCCCTGGTGGCCCTTCTTGACCAATGATGATGCCCTAGATCTTCTATGGATGCCATCAGTCCTCAGTTGATTCCCTAGCTGTCAGTAACCGCTCGAACCCACAGGAATCACATAGGTTAGCGGTTTTGGGCCTCAAGGCCTAATCGAAAGAGGACATTACAATCCTCCCCGCTTGAGATTGCTTGTCCTCAAGCAACTTCAAACTGGGATGTTGCAATACCTGTTCACCTTCCCAGGTGGCATTCTCTGGCGGTAGTTCTTTCCATTGAACCAAGTATTCTCTGATTACCCTGTTCCTGAGCTTCCTTTCTCTAGTCTGTATGATCCGTTCGGGAATCAGTATCAGCAGTCCTTCATCATCTAAAGGAGGCAATTCGGTAGATGGAGCAATGTGTTGCCCAAGGGTTTTCTTCAAATTAGATACATGGAACACATTGTGAATTTTGCTTCCCTATGGAAGTTCTAGTTCGTATGCCACCTCTCCCACCTTCCTGTTTATTCTGTATGGTCCATAGAAGCGGGGTTTTAACTTCTCTGCTCCTTTCTTCTTAAGTGAGGACTGTCTGTAAGGCTGGAGCCTTAAGTATACTAAATCCCCTACCTCAAAGCTCCGCTCAATCCTGTGTTTGTCGGCATACAACTTCTGTTGATTCTGGGCTGTTTGTAAATTCTCTTGCAATATTTTCAGAATGTCCTGACTGTCCTGTATCCAATCCTTAGCCTTAGGAAACCCTACTATCTCCAAATGCCAAATCTGCATAGTCCAAGGCCTCGTAACCATATAATGCCTTAAAAGGAGTCATCCTAATAGACATGTGATAGATAGTATTGTAGCAATACTCTCCTAGGTGTAGCCATTTGATCCAGGTTCGCTGCTACATAGTTCCTTAAATATCCTTCGATCCACTTGTTGACTATTTCCGTTTCCCATCACTCTGGGGATGATAACTCGTACTAGTAGCCAGTTCGGCCCCCATCAATCTGAACAGTTCCTGCTAGAAGGCACCCGTGAATCTGCTATCCCGATCACTGACAATGGTCTTAGGTAACCCGTGTAACCTAAAGACCTCCCTGAAGAATAACTCAGCCACTTGAGCTGCCGAGTAGTCTGATGATATCGAGAAGAAATGTGCAAACTTGGTCAGTCTGTCAACTACTACATATAAACAATCTCGCCCTTGGATCTTGGGCAAGCCTGAAATGAAGTCCATGGAGATGCTTTCCCACTTCTGCTCTGGAATCGATAGTGGCTGGAGTAACCCTGCTGGATGGGTGTTCTCAATTTTGTTCTACTGACAGATGCTACATTCCCGGACATGCTGCATAATTTCCCCCTTGAGGCCCTTCCATGAGAACCTCTCCCTGATCTGCCTGTAGGTCTTTAAGAAACCTTGATGCCCTGATAAAGGAGAATCGTGGGCTGCCTGAATGATCTTTTTCCTCAATGTGGATTCTGGAACGAGGTATATCTTGTTTTTGTAATAGATGATGTCATCCACAATCCTGTACCTGTCATCCTGAATTTCCCCGTCCAATAATTCGCAAGGGAATTTATTTTTGGAGTATTCCACTAAGAGAAGTGCCCTCCAATCCATGGATATACTACTGAGAGATAATGGGGCTGGACGCCTGGATAATGCATCAACTACTACATTATTCTTACCTTTTACATACTCGATCTCGAAATCGTAGGCTTGTACTTTGCTGACCCATTTCTGCTGTCGCTCATTCAGTTCCTTCTACTTGAGGAAATACTTGAGGCTGTTATGATCGGTTTTGATTTTGAACTTACTGCCCACCAGGTACTGTCTGAATTTTGTGAGAGCATGCAAGATGGCTAGCATCTCTTTGTCATATATGGAGTAATGGCGCTCATAGTTCTTCAGTTTACGGCTCTCAAATGCAATAGGGTGATTATTCTGCATCAACACTGCTCCTAACCCTTCCCCTGAGGCATCACATTCTACTACAAAGGGTTGTGAGGAGTCTAGTAATGCTAGAACTGAACAAGAACTCATAATAACCTTCATCTCCTCGAAAGTTTTCTGTGCTAAGTCTGTCCAAGTGAACGCTCCTTTCTTGGTGAGATCTGTGAGGGGAGATGCAAATTGGGAGAATCCCTTAACGTACCATCGGTAATAAGTGCACAGACCTAAGAAACCTCTCAATTTTGTAACTATTTTTGGCGCAGGCCAATCTCTGATAGCTCGGATTTTCTCCATGTCAACCTGTACTCCTTCTGCATTGATTATGTGTCCTAAATACAGCATTTCCTTCATGCCAAACTCACACTTGGACATTTTCGCATAAAGCGAATGTTCTTCTAAAATACTCAATGCTTCGTCCAGGTGTTTCAGATGCTCTTCCCATGTTTTGTTGTAAATCAGGATGTCATCAAAGAATACGAGCAAAAACTTACGTAGCTGTGCTCTGAAGGTGTGGTTCATGCATGACTGAAAAGTGGTCGGAGCATTGGTAAGTCCAAAGGGCATGACCAAAAACTCATAGTGACCATAGTGACAGCGAAAAGCTGTTTTGGAGATGTCCTAGTCCCTTACCCTAGTTTGATGGTATCTCGAGCGAAGATCGATCTTGGATAAGTATTGAGCTCCCCGAAGCTCATCCATGAGTTCGTCAATTCTGGGAATGGGATACCTGTTCTTAATGGTCTTTTTGTTGAGTGCTCGATAATCGATGCACATTCGCAGTGTACCATCCTTCTTTTTGACCAGTACTACTGAGGATGCAAAGGGGCTAGAACTGGGCCGAATATATCCAAGCTCCAGTAATTCTTTGATTGTTTTCTCAATCTCATCCTTGTACCTTTTGGGATGCCTGTAAGGAGTGGTGATGACTGCTTGTGTCCCCTCCTCTAGCTCGATGATGTGTTCAAAACCACGGTCTGGTGGTCTACCTGATGGAAGGTCCCGAAAAACCTTTTCATGTTTCTGTAGCAAGGTTTGAATGTCACTTGGGTGTTGTGTGCTGGTCTCTAGGGGTTTCCTGAAGGTGACCAAACATTCTACAGCCCGTTCTATATCATCCTGTCGAAGTACAGCCTCCATCCTCTGTGACGAGAGCGGTTTTGGGGGATAAGTGTTCATGCCCCTCAAAACTACCCGTTTGTCGTCTAGCCCCTGAAACTCCATTTCCATTGCCCTGTAGTTTGAAGTGTATTTCCCTATAGAATAAAGCCATTGAACACCCAATACCACATGAGTATCTGCTACATCCACTACATAGAAAGAGTTTGTCATCTGATAGTTACCTAAGGCGACATTCAATTTTGGGATCCAGTAGTTGCACTCCATGTTGGAGTTCCCGGCTACTGCTACAGTGAATCCTTCAAACTTTTCGGTCTGAATACCTCTCTTGGCTACCCAAGCGGAGTCAATGAAATTGTGGGTGGCTCCCCCATCAATCAATACTCCTACTCTGTGACCCTGTACTACTCCCCTGACCCAGAGAGTATGGAATCTTGGTACTCCAGATAATGTAGCAATGACCCCCTATGGTGTATCACCCTGGTGTGATTCCTCCTCAGCTGTCCGTAGTTCTTCTGTGGCTTCCTGCTCAGAGTCGTCCTCATCACTGTTTGAATATACCTCAATGTAGTGAGCCTTTGCCTTCCCTGCACATCTGTGTCCTGGTACCCATGGTTCTTGACAGGTGAAGCATAGTTTCTTCCTTCTTAGATCTTTCCTAGTGTCCTCGTCTAACCAGGTTTTCTTGGGCACATCCTGCTAGAAAGGTTTCCTGTCCTTGTCCCTAACAGGAAAATTGGTTTTCAGTGGGAATTTGTTTTTGGGGACTAAATCCTGAAGATCTCTTACTTTGCTAATGGCATCCTACAGAGTGAGGGGTTTGTAGGCTTTCACCCATCCCCATAGTGGCTCTGTGAGGGCCTCAGTGAATAACATAGTCAATCTGCTTTCTGACACGTCTGTTACCATAACGGCTATCCTCTGAAATTCTGAAATGAAAGCTTCTGCACTACCGGTCTGTTTGAGTTGAGCCAACTCCCTGAAATGTATCTCTGGATCTTTCCTATCAAACCTCTCTATGAGCTTCTGAGTGAACTCACCGTAGGAATGTATGGTGTTGTGACCCAAAGTCACCAGTCCGTGGTACCACCACTCCTGAGCCTCTCCATCCAGGTGAAGTGTAGCCAATTTAATGGTGTCTGTCTCTGTCAAGGGGTTGAGTTGGAAATAGGTATCCAACTTTTGAACCCATATCCTCGCTGATCCTCCACGAGTCCCATCAAAGTTTGGGATGGTCAACCTGCCCAAGGTCTTCTGCAGCTCATAGTTGTGATTGAAACCCTTGTTGAAATTCCTGGGCCTGTTTCTACTCTTCATGTTGCAGAAGTCTGAAAAAGACATGGCAGCATGAAAATTATCCCCTAAGTCTCTATACTCTTGTAAATAAGCCCCAAAAGGCTCGCTAGGTTCTACCTGCATGACCGGGCCCCTTACTGTATCTGCCAAGAAGTGAGGCATGGTAGGCCTAATAGAAGGTCTGTTGTATATGTGCGGAGTATTCTGAATGTTAGTGTACGCTATCTTTTCACTGCTGCTTGTAGATCCCCAATCTACCGGTGAGGGAGGTGTACTGTTGATACCTGTTTTCGGTTTCGCTGATAATCTGTTGATTGCATTGAGTACATCTTTTTGTCCTTTGGCTAAGTCTTGCAATGCAGAGACCAAGCTGCGAAACTCCATCCGATCCTCTTCTTCTCCCATTCATTTTCCCCTATCCGAGTGTATACCTGTTTGTTCCATATCTGAATTGGTATCTTCTAGTTGGATATCCTCAAACTCCCCTATGTATCTACTCTTTCTCCTCCTATAGGTTACAAAAGGGTCTCCTCCTGTATTCATCTACGTTTCATTTCTTAAGCCCACAGCTGGCCAAGAAGATAGCTCTGCTACCACTGTAATATCCCAAATCGCGATATTTTCTATTTCTAAGCAAATATGCTGATACAACAGGGCATGCAAACTACCATGCAAAAATCCATATTTTATAGCAAAAATTAGGGTTAGGGTTTGTGGGACAGAATGAACACTTACCACTGATAAGCCGACTAGACTGCTCCTGAGATAGTATGCAAGCACTGAGAATTGGATCGGAGATGGGCAGATCTCTTCTGCTTCCGGTGAACCCCCAGCAGTAAGAACCCCAGTCAGAAAAGGGTGACGCTTTCAGTGGAGGAGGTGTCGGATGATGCTGCCGATTTGCAGGACTGATAGCCTTCCCGTGCTGGAGAGAATGCCTAGTACATGCAGGATTTCTGAGATCTCTAGGCAAGATAGCGACTTGCTCCAGAGAGACAGCTGCTCACACCCCCTGGATCCCGAAATTGCTGATAACTGCTCCGAATGAGCACGGACGGATCTGATAATCACCGGGTACCGGAGTATGATGCTGATGATGAGAATGGTGCCTGAGTTTCGGAGTAAAGCTGAGATCTGAAAGCCCTGCAACTGATTAGGGCTTTCTGGCTGAAAACCCCCCCTTACAGCTGCACACGTGTCCCTGCAACGACCTATACCATATACTGGATAACTTATGAATGAATGTAAAAACAAATGGTGAACCTGTATGGCTTACCCAGAATGAGACTAGGACAGATGTTTCACTGCCGAAATCCCGTTAGCTGAAGACTCCGTCTCCAACCCCAACTGCTGTGCGGCACGCTGTGCTGCTATCCCAGAGCTCCCAAAATAATAATAATCAAAAGTGAAGTCTCCTTTTGCTTTATCCCTCTTTTATAACTTTCAACTGCGAAAACCCTAATCTTTGACCTAATTAGGTCACTATTTGCAGTTGACTTGCATGCATGCAGATGGAGACTTAAAGAGTGCATGCATCATTAAATAATGCTTGGATGGCATGCACAGAGGTGGCCTTTGGCCCCAGTGGCCCTTCTTGACCAATGATGATGCCCTAGATCTTCTATGGATGGCATCAATCCTCAGCTGATTCCCTAGCTGTCAGTAACCGCTCGAACCCACATGAATCACATAGGTTAGCGGTTTTGGGCCTCAAGGCCTAATCGGAAGAGTACATTACATAGGGTTTCATGCTTGAAAACCCTAAAAGGCAAAAGATGAAATATTTAGCAAAGGCTTGATGTACTTTGTGTGAGAATTTCAGCCTTAGATTCGTTGTACTTCAGGAGATATGATCCCTCCAAATTAGGGTTCCAGCCTATCGTCCGCCAATTGCACACCGGCAGCACAAACTTTTCGAAAGCTGTCTCCTCACTTAGGAAAGTGGAAGAGGTGTAACCTTAGGAGCAAGCACAGAGCTAGGTACTGTCACCTACTCCTAGCTCTTTTGTTTAGGCTAACTCCTAACGAAGCCAAGGGGGGTAGTCCTTAACAAAGAGTTTTCTAAGGCTCAATGTGGTTAAAGTGTTTTGACTGGTTACGGATGTGGATGGGTGTTGTTTAGGAGTTATTATGATTAGAATTGTTTATTTATTCCAAGTATGACACATAAATCAAAAGCAATCCACGTTGCTAACAAGAGATTAAAAGATAAGAATGATACCAGACTTAGTTAATTATGCATTCACAGATAGAAATTACAACAGGCCACGGACAATTGATCAAAATAAAATAATTATGCAGATTAAAAAAAGGACCCGTGCCTTATGGAGTCACAATACTGAAATGCGCAAAGAATTAAATAACAAATCTAGAAATCAAACTGGCGAATATTAGATTGTGCAAGTGCTCTTGGTAGGTTTTAAGAATTGTATGTGCTCTTGATTAGGGTGTCAACGAAGGTTTGTAAAAAAAAAGCCGGGAGAATATTGCAAGTTCACTCCGTTGAAGACATGTTGGGCCCGCCAAGTATCCTAGGTTGGTATCGCGGGGATTGACCAGCTAGCTGAGAAGCTTATACAACGGGGGTTCCGACACCTCTACTAGGAAGTACTTCAGAAAATTCCCTACAACGTCGGTGTGTTGGTTACGGGGTTTTAAATTTTATTAACTTATTCTTGCAAGAATAGAGATCCAGTGCCGTTTCTAGGTACTCCGATTTTGAGATTGGTCAGAGCATACTTCGGCAAGGAGAGAACGAAGTTAATTAATTAGGGGGTGTGTTGTAAATTTTATTAAATCAATTAATTAGGACTCTCCGACAGAGAGTGCTCTTGACCCCGTCTTATGACAGTGATTCAAGAGACTTAGCTAATCTAAGATGCCTAATGCAACGGTATGCAGTTCTAAGTATGCTCTCTGATAGAGAGTGCTCTTGACTTGTGTTACTACAAGTTCAAGAGTCTTAATTAATTCGTTAAAATTGAAAGAGATAGAAATATAAAAAATCTAACTACCCAAGAGTCTCTTTCAGGATTTTTAGGGTCCTAATCCAGAAAGCAAAGGGGGTAAGTGAACAAAAAATAAATTATGCAACGTTTAAGTAAACAATCAAATCAATATTTTCTTCATTTTCAAAAAACATAAACTAACATACTTAATATTATGCAATTATCCTATCCTATTCTACCATTAGCAGTTTATTTAAACAAAAAAGGAAAAAAACATGAAAATGGGACGATACAAGCTTCCCCCAAATGGGTGAAGAGGGGTGTGGGAGCCGTAATCCCACTCGCTCTTTATTCATTTTTTCAATTTTTTATGACTTTGCTTTTGCCCTTTTCCTAAAAGAACAGGGAGAGAAAGGGATGGAAAGAAGAGGGAAAATTTGTCTTTTTTGCTTCTTGCTTGCTTCCTTGCTTGCCTTTAGCCTTTGGGCTTTTCTTGATTCTTCCTGCAAGTAAGAGCTTTAAACAATTCAAATGTTATATGTTAATAAAAAATTAAAGAAATAAGACTACAAACTAAACTCTCAAAGAGGGGCAAAAAACCAGCTGTGAAAGAGGAGGAAAGAGAGGAGAAAGACCAAGACAAGGGAGAGAGAAAAGATAAAAAAGAGGGCTGTCCAAAAGGTAAAAAGAGGGCTGTCCAAAGGCAAAAAGAGGGCTGTAAAATAGTAAGAAAGAGGACAGAAAAGGAAAGAAAGAGGGTTGTCCAAAAGGTAAAAAGAGGGTTGCAAAAGAATGAAAAAGAGGGCTGTCCAAAGGCAAAAAGAGGGCAACAAACTGAATGAAGACAAAGGAAAAGAGGGCAGCGAAGAGGAAGGAGGACAAGCAAGTCAAATAAGGTGATGGAAGGGAAGCCAAAGGATGGAAAGAGGTAAGCCAGGGCTTCCTAAAGTAACCAGTAACAAAAATAATTTTATCTTGTGGATGGAACACAAGAGAGAGAGAGAGTTACTCCCAGCTTTCTTTTTGTAGCGAAAGATAACGAACCCTATAGGTCCTGCAATTACAAAGTGTTAAACTCAAAATGGTTGTTTTGAAGCATGGGATAGAAGCAGCTGAGCTCACACCCTTCTACAAGCTGTGAAGCCTGAATCACACCAAAAATTAATACAAGAAGTGAGATAAAAATTATATGCTAGCATGCTACAAAAATCAAATCAAGATCAACATTTCCTATTACTGACTACTCATGTCCATCTAGATATTAATCTACTTTGCATAAATAACCAAATTAAGACAACAAATGGCTATTCTACTGTGCCAACAATGGCCTTCTTGAGCTAGCAAAATAATTAATCACATACAAGTATTAAAAGAAAGGAGTTAGAGACAATATCACCTCAACCATGAGGAATTCACCACAATCAAAAGCCCAGGGACCTCCAAAGTCGAATATCTTTATTAACAATTCAAAAGCAAATGCTTGATACAATTTTCTCAGAGTAACTTTAACCCAAAAGTTCCATCCCAATAGAGCTAAAGAAGCTTCTATTTATACAATGAGAGAAGAACCCAAACCCTAAAACCAGAAAACCAGACCTAACCGGATTGGCACATAACTGAGAGCTCCAAACCGAAACTGAATAGTTAAGAGTGAGGGGAGGCCTCCACCTAGGCAAGGCGCTCCCACTCCAACCCTAAGCACTGAAAACAAGCCATTAATGAGCCCACACGTGTGATGACGCCTCTGTGGAGAGAGAGGGGCGTGAGCATGAGGAGTGGGCGTGAGCTGTTAGGTGAAAGCGCCTCTTAGGTATGGAGGAGCCACTGCCAATAGATCATAATGTAATCACCAGTTCCTGCCTCGATCAAATCATCAAACCAATGAGTGCTCTCCATCTCATCCAATTCGGGAGTTTAGCTGGAGATGACAAGACCGTTAACTAAATATATCTTTAATGCTCACTGAATGCTGACTGAAGCTAAGTTATTATAACTCCAATCATCATAAATGCCCATTGACATGTCACTCTGCATTTCATTTCACTGAATTTGGATTAATTTGGAGAGTTTTGGATTTTCTCCAAAATAATAATTTTTTAATAAATAATCAATTTTTTCCCCAAAAATGATTTTTTTTGAGAAAATATGCGTTATGTGTTCGATTGATGATCTGAATGTTGGATCTGACTGGCTGGCCCATCAAGAATGATTTTTGGCTTAAGGTTAGAGCCTTCAATCAAGGAATTCAGGATCCAGATGACTAACTTATTACAAATTGAATTTTTCCATTTAATTTATGGAAAAATTTAATTAAAAACTTAGGAAATAATTAAAAAAGTAAAAAATTAAAAAAGGATTTTTGACGCGTCCAGTATTTTTTGACCCCCAAGGCCCAGAATTCAAAATCGGGCATTCCAGCTTTGGAGGAAGCGGGAGAAAAGCATAATTGTCAAGGGCAAAAAACTCCCTGGAATACCTTAGTTGAAATTCTACATCTTAGGAGACCGAACCACTCAAAACATCCCGCTAGCACATTTTATTACAAACCCCGCGGGGCCATGGTCAAAATTATTCAAATAAAAAACTGACTAGCCAAAACTGGCTAGACATAAAGACGGATCAACTAATACACTGGAATCAAACATTGGACATGTTTGACAACTGGTGGCTCCTCAGGTAACCCAACTATGGTACAAAAAATTTGGTAACATCTGGCTCCAACTGTGGGATAGGTACTTGCTTTATCTATTGATCAAAAACAGTGCCTAAGAATCCAGGAATCTCTGGTATCTCTGCATGTAAACAGAGGTGTCTCAAGCCCATGTATATAATAAAAATATGCCATGATGAAATACCAGAAAAATATTTTTGCTTTTTCAAAATAAAAAATAAAGTACATGAAATAAACTTTTTCTTTTTCAGCATACGTAAGTGAAATATAATACAAATGCTAATATACAGAAAGTAAAAAACTTTGATACAACATTCTACATGGATATGATACATAATATATGATACAAAAACAAAGTACACAAAAATACAACAAGGATGCGTTTAGAAAAGCCCTGGGATGACCCCTTGGTCATCTTGGAGGTTGTTTCAATAAAAGGGCTTCAAGTGTTGGCCATTCATGGGCAGGTTTAATATTTCTCCATCCATGGTGTTAAGGAGAAAAGAATTGGTGCCAACCGTGTCGTGGATGATAAACGGGCCTTTCCAAAGGCTGTCAAATTTTCCATGCTTCCCAGGCTTCTCCCTTCTCTTATCCCATAAGAGAACAATATCTCCTATTTGGAAAGCTCTCGGCCTAGCTGATTTATCAAAAGTGCCCTTCATGCTCTCTTGATGTATGAGTGATTGATCAAAGGCGGCTCTTCGAGATTCATCCAACTCTATGATTTGATTGATCCTCTGCTCCATTTCTGATTGTTCTGTGCCATACTCACTCAACATCCTAAAGATCGGAATCTGCATGCTGACCGGAAGGGTGGCTGTGAGTCCATACACCAGCTCAAAAGGTGACTTTTCAGTTGAGTTCTTCTTAGTGATCCTATCTGCCCACACATCATACTTAATCTTGTTATCCCATGATCTCTTATTATCCCCCATAGTCTTCTTAACGATAGTCATCAAATTTTTATTAGTGGACTCAGTGAGTCCATTGCCCTGTGGATAATAATAAGATGAGTGGGATAGGATAATGCCATATTTGAAACATAAGTCATTCACTTTTTCGGAACTAAAAGATTTGGCATTATCGGTTGTTATTTTTAGGGGAGTTCTGAATCTGGTGATGATTCTTTCCTTTTTGAAATCTATAACAACCTTTTCAGTGGTAGTTTTAGTGGGTATAGCCTCTACCCACTTGGTGAAATAATCGGTTGCTGTGAGAAATCCAGCAAAAACCATTGCTAGAGTTGTCCTTGAATTTTCCAATAAAATCAATGTATTATCGCAAACTGATATTTTCCTGTTTATGTGTATACTGTAGATGGCTAATAGACTTACTCAATCAAATAGGAAAGCAAACCCCGAACTTTGCATGCATACAGTTGCATGCAAATATGTGCCCTAGAAAAATACTGAGATGCTATAAAATAGGAGAAATCAATGCATGTACATACCAGTATATAGATCAGCTGATGGTGAAGAGACTGGTCCCAGCATGCAAGGATTCTGCCGGAGGAATAAGGAGATACACCAAATCATCCTCCACAGGTGAATGCGCCCTCCTCTCAAACTGTATAAGCTCCAGAATAATAAATAAGCTGCTGCTGGAAGCTCGAATGATGTGCACTAGGGTTATAATACCCCTCTGATGATGATGGAAGCAACATGTGTAAGTTCTGAACACTGTAGGTAGGAAAACAAATTGCTTTGTCTCTAATCACGGTGACACGGTGAAACCCTCTGGATGGATGAATTATCAACTTTCCGGAATAAGTGCTGAATGTAACCTGATGATGAACTAGTGTTGGACCTGGATGATCCAACCTGATGATGAACTAGGGCAGATAGATTTCGCTACCGAAATACACCAATTAGGTCACTTTATCTTCTAATTTGCAGTTGACTTGCATGCATGCGCAAATCCTAACTTTTGACCTAATTAGGTCACTTTATCTTCTAAGTTGCAGTTGACTTGCATGCATGCGCATGGAGACTTAATCGGGTGCATGCATCATCAAATAATGCCCGGATGTCATGCATGCAGGTGGCCTTTGGCTCTAGTGGCCCTCTTCGACCCAATGGTGATATAATATTGATGCCTTAGATCTTCTATATATGGCATCAGTGTTCGGCTGATTCCTTGACTATCAGTACCCGCTCAAACCTATAGGAATCACATAGGTTAGCGGGTTGGACCTCAAATGCCTAATCAGAAGAGGACATTACAGTCCTCCCTGCTCGAATTTGCTTGTCCTCAAGCAACTGTAAAGCTGGGTGCTGTAATACCTGTTCTGCCTCCCAAGTAGCCTCCTCTATTGGCAGATCTTTCCATTGAACGAGGTAATCTCTGATGATTCTGTTCCTCAGTTTCCGCTCTCGCACCTCTAGGATGCGCTCCGGAATCAAAACCAATTGCCCCTCGTCATCAAGGGGAGGCAGCTCGGAAGATGTAACAATATGTTGACCAACCACCTTCTTGAGATCGGAGACATGAAATACGTTGTGAATCTTGCTCTCTGGGGGTAGTTCTAGATCATATGCTACCCCTCCGACCTTCCGAATTATCTTGTATGGACCATAGAAACGAGGTTGGAGTTTTTCTTCTCCTTTCTTTTTAAGACATGACTGTCGGTAAGGCTGGAGGCGTAAATAAACGAAGTCTCCCACCTCAAAACTGCGCTCAACTCTATGCCTGTCTGCATATATCTTCTGTTGATTCTGAGCAGCCTGTATGTTCTCCCTGAGTATCTTGAGGATATCTTGACCCTCCTGAATCCACTCCTTGGCCTTGGGGGCCTTGGTTTCGCCAAATATCCAGTCTGCAAAAGTGGAAGCATCATACCCATACAGGGCTCGGAAAGGGGTCATCCTAATGGTCATATGGTAGGTGGTGTTGTAACAATGTTCACCCGAGTGTAACCATTTGATCCATGTCCTCTGTTGACCTGATACGTAATTTCTCAAGTATCCCTCCATCCATTTATTAACAATCTCTATCTGCCCGTCACTCTGCGGATGATAACTTGTGCTCATGGCTAACTCGGTCCCCACTAACCAGAAAAGCTCTTGCCAAAAGGCTCCTATGAATTTGCTATCCCTGTCACTGACAATGGTCTTGGGTAACCCATGGAATCTAAATACCTCTCTGAAAAATAGTTCTGCTACCTGTGCTGCTGAATAATTTGATGATATGGCAAAGAAGTGAGCAAACTTAGTCAATCTGTCCACTACTACGTACAAGCAATCTCTGCCTTGGACCTTGGGCAACCCAGTAATGAAGTCCATAGAAATGCTCTCCTATTTCTGCTCGGGAATAGGTAAGGGATGTAGTAAACCAGCCGGGTGGATGTGCTCTATTTTGTTTTGTTGGCACAAGCTGCACTCCCTCACATGTTGTATCACATCTTTCTTGAGGCCCTTCCATGAGAACCTTTCTCTAATCTGTCTGTAGGTTTTGAGAAACCCCTGATGCCCTGCTAATGGTGAATCGTGCGATGCCTATAAGATTTTCTTCTTGAGGGGAGACTCTGGAACCAAGAAGATTCTGTTTTTGTAGTATATGATATCATCAATGACCCTGTACCTATCATCCTGAATCTGTCCATCCAATAGCTCGCAAGCAAACTTATCTTTGGAGTAGTCAACCAAAAGATGAGACCTCCAATATGATGAGATGCTTATAAGGGATAAAGTAGTTGGTCGTCTAGAAAGTGCATCGGCCACTACATTGCTCTTCCCCTTTACGTACTCAATCTCGAAGTCATAAGCTTGAATTTTACTTGCCCATTTTTGTTGTCTATCGTTTAGCTCTTTCTGCTCTAGGAAGTATTTCAGGCTGTTGTGATCTGTCTTAACCTTGAACCTGGCACCTACTAAGTACTGCCTGAAATTGGTTAGCGCATGGAGGATAGCTAACATCTCTTTGTCATATATCGAATGGTGGCGCTCATAGTCTTTGAGCTTCCTACTCTCAAATGCAATGGAGTGGTTGTTCTGCATCAAAACTGCCCCAATTCCCATCAAAGGATTGAGAAAAGTCTGGTAAAGCTAACACCTCCTTCATTTTCTCGCATGTTTGTTGTGCTGCCTCCGACCAACTAAATGCTCCATTCTTGGTAAGATCTGTGAGGGGTGCAGTCATCTATGAGAATTCGCCGACATACCTCTTGTAGTAGGTGCAAAGACCCAAAAAGCCCCTCAGTTCTGTCACATTTTTAGGTGTAGGCCAATCCAAAATTGCACGAATCTTCTCTAAGTGCACCTGGACCCCGTTGACCCCTATCACATGTCCTAAGTACAACATCTCCTGCATGTCGAACTCACACTTTGACATTTTGGCATATAGTGACTGCTCCTGTAGAATACCAAGTACTTCATCAATATGTCTCAAATGTTCTTCCCAAGTCCGACTGTATATCAATATGTCGTTGAAGAATACCAGAATATATTTACGCAACTGTGTCCTGAAGATATGGTTCATGCATGATTGGAAAGTAGCTGGTGCATTAGTGAGCCCAAATGGCATCACTAGAAACTCATAATGTCAGTAGTGGCAACGGAAAGCGGTCTTTGGAACATCCTGTTCCTTGACCCGAATCTGATGGTACCCTGAGCGGAGATCAATTTTGGAAAAGTACTTTGCCCCTTGTAGTTCATCCATAGTAGAAAACATCGGCATTGGCAAAAAATCGGCAAGGGTCCAGAAAACATCTTCTCAGCAACATCGACGGAAAAAATCGGCAAAAATCGGCAAACCGCGGCAAATATTTAAAAAAACAAAATATATTCATTTTTTTCATAATTTTAAGCATATAAAGCAACAATGACATCAAATAAATAGATTGACACATAAATATAGAAAAAACCCTGATAGATATCATGTAGGCATGCCAAATATATTATGAGACATGAAAGTCAATACTAAAAGTCTGGACTCTGAATATAGTTGTCCAATAGTACTCAAAACAAAAGTGGGAAATCAATGGTCCATACATATATCATAAGACAAAATGACATCACAAAACTAGTAGCTAACTATCTGTCTCTGAAATATAAATCAATGCCCTCTTCCCCTTTTACGGGAAAACATAATGGGCTGTTTGCCAGGCCTGCCCCTGACAGTAGAAGGTCCTGGCCCTGTACTACTAGGTGCCAATGAGGAACTAGGTGCCAATGACAATGAGGAACTAGGTGCCAATGAGGGACTCGGTGCCACTGCCAATAAGGGAGTAGATGCATCGACCACTGTAGAAGGTGGTGCTGATGAAGCCACATCACCCTCCATGAAGTCCTCTGGGTCAAAGCGGTCCGCCTTTTCCTCCTGCTCCTCCTCATCCTCCTGCTGCTGCTGCTGCTCCTCATCTAACCATGCAGGTGCCTCCTCCATGA
Source organism: Pseudotsuga menziesii (assembly GCA_001517045.1). Classification (NCBI taxonomy): domain Eukaryota; kingdom Viridiplantae; phylum Streptophyta; class Pinopsida; order Pinales; family Pinaceae; genus Pseudotsuga; species Pseudotsuga menziesii. Next base: position 146,711 of record LPNX010889180.1, on the reverse strand, counting down.
TAGGTAACTCAACCTCCACCCTCCACTTGGACAATACATCAATATTGTCCAAGCAAATGGCATCCACATCGGGTGATTTCTCCACCTGGTTCATCAACAGTCGAAGATTGTAGTGGACATACACCAAGTCATTCAGGCATGGAAAATCCAACCTGTAAGAGGGTGATAAAAAGATTTAATGAGTCTTGATGCCAGAGGAAACCATTATGAAACAGGATCTTAAATTACAATGAATTTAATTGCTTTGATAAAGTTCTTAGTACTTACCTGATGCGTTTCTT
>LPNX010889180.1:76716-138668 GCA_001517045.1 Pseudotsuga menziesii | reverse complement strand
GCTGGAGTAATATCATCTATTCTTGGGACAGAGCATACCCATCTTCATGGCAATAACCAAATGATATTGACAGATGGCAGAGTTCTCCAGTTTTCCAATAGAAATGTCAAAAATAAACCATTCAAATTGTCTATAGTTCATCGAGGTGGATTACATCTGTTAAAGACTTGAAATGGGAGAAGATTACATCCCGATTTTGAAGCATCAACTCCAGATTTTGTGCAGTTAATTAAGGATTCGATCCACCTTTCCAGTGCAGTTTTCAGCAAGAATGTACAGGTGGCATTTTTTGGTTCTATCTTTCAACCTTCGGAGATCTCTTGCTTTGTCATCACATTGAAGAATGTCAGATATTCTTGCAGCTGATTTAGTTCGATTTCCTTTAATAAAGGATTTGTTTTGTTAGAGTTTACAATTAGTTCTAGACTTTACTATGTTTAGATAAACAGATCCAGTTTTCTAGGATCTGAAGACTGTTGTAAAGGCTATAAAGCCTAAGTACTGAGGCTGAGCAAGGGGGTTCAATCTTGGAGAGAATTGGGCCTATGTTATGATTACTTATCTTAATAAAATCACAGTCTTCTTTTGCCACTATCATCAGACCATTCATGTTATCTTTTATTTCTGTACTTTGTTTAAGTTTAGCTTAGCCTATGCTCATAAGCTTGAATGAAGGATTTCTTATTTGTTTAGTATGACCCTGCATCCAATGTACTTGGTCATTTAGACCCTGCATTACATGTACTTGGTTATCTGAATGATATTCTCCATGCATTTCTGTTATATTATATCTGACTGGCAGTCTCTAAAAGCACTGGTTCATTAATATGTTTTGATAAGCTAATCCTTTCATTGTGCTTTCTTGGTATCCCATTGATCCACTCACTGAAAGAGAAATGATTTTTTAAAGTTACCAAGCATACTTAGCCATAACCACTAAGTAGTTTCTTGGAGAGCTAACAGAGTCCTTTAATTATAATGTATAAGTTTTTCTTAGACTTAGAGCTAAGATCCACCTTTTTATTATTTAATTATTTTATATTTTTTCCTTTATCCTTTTTTGGAAAAAGAAAGGCTTTTTGGCTTATAAAAAGAGCATGGCTCTTTCTTTGTAGGGATGGAATGTTTTTGGGCTAGGAGGATTTTTCCCCGGAGTCAATTAAGAAAAAATATCATGTTGAGTATTTTTGGGATATGTTGGGTTTCTCCGTTGTAGCTCCGGGTTTTCATAAAGTTATAGACCAAGCCAGCATAGAGGGCTAACAATCTAGCACGTTGGGCAAGCATTTGCGGCTGCAAAGTTGCTTGTTGCCGTTATGTTCTTGGAGGTCTGGGAGTAATGGAAAGTAGTTAGTTATACTCCCATTCTCCTGGCCTCTGATCATGGAACGGACCAGCTTAGTCTCACTTCCGCGAAAAAAAAAGCTCTTTTGAGTCCCCTTCTGACTCCATTTACCCTTCTGGTACAGGAACTGGCCTTCCCTCGAGGACTGATCCTCCCTTCCCTTCCTGCCCATCAATCCGAATCATTTTCCTTTTTGCTACCCGAGTTTCTCTAAGGCAGCCTCTTCAGATCACCCAGCCCTCAGCTGCACCTGCCTTAGAGATCCGAACTTAGGCAAACCCCCCTGGAGCTGGAAAAGAGCCAGCCTGAAGCGAGGAGAGAGAAGGTGTGGTGACATTGGCCTCTTGAGAGAGAGGTTGTCGCCAGGCCAGCTTGCCCGCGGTTTGGGCTTTCAGCACCCGCGTGCCAGTTTTGGGCGACAACAATGTGCTCAAATCCCCTATCTGGAGGTCGACCTACTGGAAGGTCTCTGAATACTACCTTGTGCTTCTGTAGTAAGGCCTCTATATCTGCTGGATGTTGTGTGGCCTCATCTGGTGGTTTCCTGAAGGTAACCATACACTTTGCAACCCACTCAATATCTCCCTGCCGGAGTACTACCTCCATCCTGTGTGATGTCACTGCTGTGGGAGGATAGGTATTCATCCCTCTCAATACCACCTTCTGTCTTTCTGCTCCTATAAACTCTATCTCCATGGTCTGGTAATTTGTGGAATACTTCCCTATGGAATACAGCCACTGAACTCCTAGTACCACATTCATGTCAGGTACATCTACCACATAGAATGTCTCTATCACTGTATAATTCCCAAGCGTTACCTTTAATTTAGGAATCCTCTGACTACACTCCATGGTGTGACTTGCTGCTGCTATCGAAAACCCATCAAAGCTCTCAGTCTGAATGTCTCTCTTTTTAACCCATGCAGTATTAATAAAGTTGTGGGATGCCCCACCATCTATCAGTACTCCCACTCTGTGGCCCTGTACAGTACCTCTGATCCGAAGAGTGTGGAATCTAGGAACCACTGTCATGGTAGAAATCGTACCTCCTGAGGCCTGTCCCTCAGCAACTGTCTCTGTTATCTCTCCCTACTCCTGATCCTGGTAATCCTCATCCTCCTCACTGTCAGAATAAGCCTCTATGTAGTAGGCCTTTCCTTTTCCTGAACATCTGTGACCTGGTATCCATGGTTCTTGGCAAGTGAAACATAACTTTTTTCTTCTAAGGTCCTGTCGGGTATCATTGTCCATCCATTCTTTCTTGGGCCATGGTTTCCTTTCTTTATCTTTAATAGGAACATTGGTCCTGGGAGGAGACCTATTTTTGGGCACTGCATCCTGCAAGTCCCTAGTCTGTCTGATGGCATTTGCTAGGGTTGTGGGCCTATAAGACTTGACCCATCCCCGTAAGGGTTCAGTGAGAGCCTCAGTAAACAACATAATCAACCTGCTCTCTGATATATCTGTGACTATGACTGCTATCCTCTGAAACTCAGAAGTAACAGCATCTGCACTCCATGTCTGCTTGAGCTGTGCCAGCTCCCTAAAGTGTACCTCTGGATCCTTTCGATCAAACCGCTCAATGAGCCTCTGTGTAAAATCTGTGTATGAGGTGATGGTGTTGTGACCCTATGTCACTAACCCATGGTACCACCATTCATGTGTTTCTCCGTCCAAATGCAAAGTAGCCAATTTAATGGCATCTGTCTCAATCATGGGGTTGAGCTGGAAGTATGTATCCAACTTCTGCACCCAATTCCTAGCTGGGCCACCCTGGGTGCCCTCAAAGGTAGGGATAGTCAGTTTCCCTACGGTACGCTGTAACTCATAGTTCTGGGTGAATAATCAACCTGCTCTCTGATATATCTGTGACTATGACTGCTATCCTCTGAAACTCAGAAGTAACAGCATCTGCACTCCCTGTCTGCTTGAGCTGTGCCAGCTCCCTAAAGTGTACCTCTGGATCCTTTCGATCAAACCGCTCAATGAGCCTCTGTGTAAAATCTGTGTATGAGGTGATGGTGTTGTGACCCTATGTCACTAACCCATGGTACCACCATTCATGTGTTTCTCCGTCCAAATGCAAAGTAGCCAATTTAATGGCATCTGTCTCAATCATGGGGTTGAGCTAGAAGTATGTATCCAACTTCTGCACCCAATTCCTAGCTGGGCCACCCTGGGTGCCCTCAAAGGTAGGGATAGTCAGTTTCCCTACGGTGCGCTGTAACTCATAGTTCTGGGTGAATAGACTATTGTAAATTTTGGGTTTTTTCTTACTTTTAAAGTGGCAGAAGTCAGTGAAGGCCATGGCTGAATGGAAGTCCTCTCCTAAAGCCCTATATTCTCTTAGATAGGCACTCATGGGTTCTTCTGGTTCTGCTTGTGCTAGAGGCACTGCGGCTGGACTATCTAAGAATTGAGGCATGGTAGGTCGGAAAGGCTTGTATATATGGGGATGGCTCTGCATGTTGGTATGTAAGTGCTCCCTACTACTGCTAGTGGATACCCTATCATTGTTGGGAAATAAGGGATTGTGTGGGGTGGGCCCATTCTTCTCAGTCATTTGCCTGAAGGTGCTCATCATTTCTTTTTGCCCAGTGGTGAGTTCTTTTATGGCTGATATGAGATTATTGAGAGTTATTTTATCATCATCGGCCATTGTTTCTTTGCCTTTTTCAAACTGGTACTCTCTGTTCCCCAAATCTATGTCCTCTAACTCCTCTTCTCTGTCTCTATACCTCTGTCTCCTGTGAGTAATGTTGTATGGGTCTCCTGGATTCATTTATAATTTTTGCATGCCCACAGCTAGCAAGGAAAATAGCTCTGATACCACTGTAATATCCCAAACTGATATTTTCCTATTTATGTGTATACTGTAGATGGCTAATAGAATTACTCCTTAATCAAATAGGAAAGCAAACCCCGAACTTTGCATGCATGCAGCTGCATGCAAACATGTGCCCTAGAAAAATACTGAGATGCTATAAAATAGGAGAAATCAATGCATGTACATACCAGTATATAGATCAGCTGATGGTGAAGAGACTGGTCCCAGCATGCAAGGATTCTGCCGAAGGAATAAGGAGATACACCAAATCGTCCTCCACGGGTGAATGCGCCCTCCTCTCAAACTGTATAAGCTCCAGAATAATAAATAAGCTGCTGCTGGAAGCCCGGATGATGTGCACTAGGGTTATAATACCCCTCTGATGATGATGGAAGCAGCATGCGGCAATTCCGAACCCTGTAGGTAGGAAAACGAATTGCTTTGTCTCTAATCACAGTGACATGGTGTGAGGTGAAACCCTCTGGATGGATGAATAATCAACTTCCTGGAATAACTGCTGAAAGTAACCTGATGATGAACTAGTGTTGAACCTGGATGATCCAACCTAATGCTGAACTAGGGCAGATAGATTTCGCTGTTGAAATACACCAGTTAGCTGAGCATGCGTTCAACCCCAACTTAGCTCGTCGAGCTCTCCAATTCGACTCTGTTGTCCGCCGATTGCACACCAATAGCAGAAATCTAATGAAAGCTGTCTACTCACTTGAGAAAGTGGGAGAGGTGTGACCTTGGGGGAAAGCACAGAGCTAGGTACTGTCACCTACTCGTAGCTCCTCCGTTTAGGCTAACTCCTAACGAAGCCAAGGGGGGTAGTCCCTAACAAAGAGTTTTCTAAGGCTCAATGTGGTTAAAGTGTTTTACTTAGTTGCGGATGCGGATGGGTGTTATTTAGGAGTTTAGTATGATTAAAAGTGTTTATTTATTACTAGAATGACAATTAATCAAAAGCAATCCACGTTGCTAACAGGAGATTTACAAAGATAAGCGAAGATTCCAGACTTATAACTAAGCATTCAGAGATAGTAATTAAAATGAACCACAGACAATTGATCAAGATAGATAATTATTCAAATTTAATCAAGGACTAGTGCCTTATGGAGTCAACAAAATGCGTAAATAAAATGACTAGTCTAGGAATTAAGCTAACGAGTATTAGATTGTGCGAATGCTCTTGGTAGGTTTTAAAGATTTTACGTGCTCTTAATTAAGGTGTCTAGAAATCCCAACCGGAAATACCTTCAGTGGCTCCGTTCGAAGACATGACGGACCTGTCTAGAAGCACAGCTAGGTGTTCAATAACTTAACCAATTGTGTCCAGATTGGGTTTCCCGGCGCCCACACTTGGAATTTGGCCACTACCTGAGTATTTAATCGAGACAACGCCGGTGCGTTGGTTATGGGGTAAAAGTTTTAATTAAGTTACTCTTGCAAGGTTAGAGATCCAGTGCCGTTTCTGGGTACTCCGATTTGAGATCGGTCAGAGCATACTCCGACAAGGAGGGGAGGAAGTTAATTAATTAAAGGGAGTGTGTGTTGAAAAGTTTTATTTAGTCAATTGATTAAACTCTCCGACAAAGAGCGCTCTTGACTTTGTCTCATGACAGAGGTTCAAGAGTCTTATCTGATCTAAATGCCTAATGCAGGGATTATACAAGACTAAGGATGCTCTCCGATAGAGAGTGCTCTTGACTTGTGTTTCTGCAAGTTCAAGAGTTTTACTTATAGATTAATTGAATTATAAAAAAATATGATGCATGAACGTAAAGCAAAGATGGTTTATTAAACTCTCCGACAGAGAGCACTCTTGATCCACCTTATGGTGAGATTCAAGAGATTTTGGTTTCTTTTAAGATAGATAATTATATAGAAAGATACCAAAATGCAACAATCCAATCTAGCAATTAGTGATTATACTAAAGAACAACTAGCAATTAGTGGAAATGAAAACTAAGTACTCTTAAGTTAAAACTATGCTAAGAAACATGAAAAGGAAACAAGACACACTTCCCTCAAATAGGGGAAGTAAAAAAGATGGGAGACTAGCTCCCACTTAGCCCTTTTATTAATTTTTTACAATGATCATTATGCTCAGCTTCTTCTTGAATGAGTAGATGGTGAGAAAGGGAAGAAAGATGAGGGAGATGTTTTAGTCTTTTGTTCTTGCTTGCTCCCTTGTTTGTTTGTAGCCTTTGGGCTCTCCTTCACCTGCCTGAAACTAAGAACTCTAAACACAAACTTGTTATGATGTTAGTTTATAAAAAATAAATTGAAACTAGATCTACAAACTAGATGACAAAAAGCTACTCAAACTTTACCCAAAAGGAAGAAGAAAAGATGAGTGAAAAAAGGTAAGGAAAAAGAAGTGGAAGAGGGATGAAGAGAGGACAGAAAGAAGGTCAAAGAAGGCTAGAAACAAAGGGAAAAAGAGGGTTGCAAACTGAATAAAGAAGGTTGCAAAAAGTGATGAAGAAGGCTGAAAGTAAGGCCCAAAAGAGGACTAAAAGGGGCTGCACAAGGTGAAGAAAGAGGACAAAAGAGGGCTGTCCAAAAGGTAAAAAAAAAAAAAAAAGTGGACAGCGAAAGATGGGAAGAAATAGCTGCAATAAAAAGACCAAAAAGGCTGCAAATTACAAACAGAGCAGCCAACCGGGGCAAAGGCTTGGTGAATGAATGTTCACTTTAGCCCAAACCATGTCCTAACCCAAGAATATGAAGATTTCATAAATTTTAAAGGATGAATAATAATGAAGATAAACACTCAAACCTGTGGCTTTTTGATGAAGCTTGGATTCCTTGAAGCTTGAAAACTCTGGAAGTTGCCTTGGCTTCAAGAGGAGAGGATGCACCTGAGCTCAAACTCTTACTCGATTTGATGAGATAATCTGCACAAGTTCAACTCAACACTTGCAAACAGGATGGATTAGATCATGTATGTTTTATCAATTAAAATGAAAAGAGCATATCATATAATTGAATAATCAATGCTACTTTTAATTCCTAAGAGCAAAATCATAAAAGATTAAATTGAAACTTCAAATAATCAATCTTACGTGCTTATAGAAGCCTTCTAAAGCATGAACTATTATCCAACCTAAGCATGAAAAGAAAAAATTTGAAACATTATCACCTCATTCGCCAAGTATTCATCCACATTAACAAACCATGTATGCCTCCAAAGCCTTAAAATTTTATTCCACGGTTGCAAAAGCAACAAGCATTACAAAGTTTGGATAGAGTTTCTCTACACAAAAATCCATCCGAATAAAGCTAAAGGAGCCTCTATTTATACAACGAGAGAGTGCTAAAACCCTAAAACCAAATCACATAACCTGACCGGCCTGGTCACATAACCTGAGATCCAAAACCTAAAAAGAAGATCTGGGAGGGAGGGGAGGCCTCCACCTAGGCAAGGCGCCCCCACTCCAACCCTAACACTGCAAACCAAGCCAAACTGGAGCCCACACATGTGATGACGCCCTTGTGAGGAGAGAGGGGCGTGAGCATGAAGAGAAGGGCATGAGGATGTAGGTGGAGGTGTGAGCTAGGTCTGGAGCATCCACAATTAGGTATGGAGGAGCCAACTACCAATAGATCATAAGTGCGAGAGCTAGTTCCGCCTCGATCAAATCATCAAACAAATTAGTGCTCTCCATCTCATCCAATTCGGGAGTTTAGCTGGAGATGACAAATTCGTTAACTGAATATAAATTTATTGCTCACTGAATGCTGACTAAAGCTGAGTTATGATAACTCCAATCATCATAAATGACCAATGAGATGTCATTTAGCCTTTTATTTTGCTGAATTTGGATTAATTTGGAGAGTTTTAATTTTCCCCAAAATAATCATTTTTTAATAAAAACTCCATTTTTTCCCCAAAAATGACTTTTTTGAGAAAAAGAGCATTATGTGTCCGATTGATGATCTGAAAGTTGGATCTGACTGGCTGGCCGATCAAGAATGATTTTTGGCTTAAGGTTAGAGCCTTCAATCAATGAATTCGGGGTCCGGATGACCGACTTATTATAAACGGGATATTTCCATTTAATTTATGGAAAAATTAATTAAAAAACTTAGGGAAATAATTTAAAATTTAAAAATTTTAAAAATAATTTTTAACCAGTTTGAAAAATATTTTTTCGAAATTTTTTTAAAGGTCCTATTCACTTAGGACAAGACCATGCTCTACTCCAACAATGCCTAGTAGGTTTATAACACTCAGTTGGGCTCTAATAAGCCCCCATGGCCCAGAATTCAAAATCGGGCATTCCAGCTTTGGAGGAAGCGGGAGAAAACCTCGTCAATTATACTTGGCTATAGGCAAAGCATAATTGTCACGGACAAAAAACTCCCTGGAATGCCTTAGTTGAGATTCTACGTCTCAGGAGACCGAACCACTCAAAAATACCCTACTAGCACATTTTATCACAAACCCCGCGGGGCCATGGTCAAAATTATTCAAATGAAAAACTGACTAGCCAAGATTGGCTAGACATGAAGACGGATCAATTGATACACTGGAATCAAACATTGAACATGTTTGTCAACCGACGGCTCCTCAGGTAATCCAACTATGGTACAAATAAGTGGATAACAGACTCCAAGATGTAGAGGGAGGATGATGCTCAGTTTCAGAGGGAGCAGGAAAGCTCCACTTCAGAGGGTGTGAGAGAATCCATAGGAGGTTTTCCTTAGCCAAGGAAAATATGCGGTCGACATCTTGAAGAGGTTCCAAATGTTGAATTGTAAGGTTATGGCTACATTGATGCATCGAACTTGAAGTTGTGTGATCCTACTTCAGAGACAGTTGATACAATAGTCTACCGGTGGATGATCGGTTCATTGATGATGAGCATGAGGCCGGATATATGCTTTGTGGTGAATACTTGGAGCCGGTACATGGTGGAGTCGAGACATGTTCACATGGTTGCGGAAAAGCGCGTGTTGAGGTACCTAGAGGGTACGAATGAGTATGGCCTCAGATATGTGAGAGATAAGAGGATGTGCTTGCAGGATATGTTGACTCCGATTGGGTTGGTAGTGCTACAGATAGGGAGAGCACTTCAAGGTGCTACTTAAGCTTGAGGTCTGACATGATTTCTTGGTTCAGCGAGAAGCAGACGAGCATAGCACTGAGTACAACCGAGGCAGAGTATGTTGCAGCTTGTTCAGCAAGTTGTGAGGCAATGTGGCTTCAAAAGCTACTTGTGGGATCGTTCAATGTTGAGTTAGAGATGACTTGTGTGTTGTAGCCAATGTTGCATGACTCGTACTCGGCAAAGACTTGGCTGGTATCTGACTCGTCGACTCAGGAAAGACTCGAGAAGACTCGGGACAGACTCGGCAAGACTCGGCAAACAGAAAAAAACTCAAAATATAGGAGACTTTAGACACATTAAAATTTTTTAACAAAAGACTCTTGATTTTGGAATATATACTAAGGGTTTACAATAAAACACATTTACAATTTTTTTCAATTAAAGGGTTCACATTAAAACACATTTATATTAAGGGTTTACATTAAAACACATTTAGAATTATTTTTTATTTTAATTTAAAAAACAATATATATATATATATTATAATTTTAAGTTTGTTCCAGTGAAATATAAATAAAAAATATGGTTAAAAATAAATAAAAACTACTTTATTTTATAATAAAAAAAAATTTAAATAAGTTTTGGTTTGGTGGGTTAGTTTCAATAGTTAAATCCAATAAAATGTAAACTTAAAATTTAAGTGGTTCGTTTTGTAAATATTTTAAGTTTTTCTTAATAAATATCGTAAACTTCACTCAATAAGGTTAAATGATTTTTAATAAACCATAAAATAGTATTATTTCAAAAACAAAAAATAAAAACATTATATCTATTAAAATGTTATTATTTTAAATGTTTTACTAATAATAAGATTTAGCATTATATAAGTTTTTAAGTTTTTAATAAAGGTCCAATTTTTTATTAATAGTTTCAGAAATGGATTTTTAACCACAAACCAACTTTAATTTGAAATATATTAACATGAAGATTACAATTATAAATTATAATATAATAATATGTTATATAAAATAATCTTATATAATATGTTATATAAAAAAACCAAAAAAAGTTATGCTCTCCTCCCTTTGTTCCGTTTGAAACATTCGCTTAGGGAAAGACGTGTGGGGGGGGCCGATTACTTAACAGGTATGGACAGGGATAGAACCTGACTGTCTGCTTAAAGAAAATCCTGCGAAATTGAAGGCCGCATCCATTTTCGTCGGGTCTGTTTGTGCTTTTTGGGGAGTCCGAGCGAGTCACCGGCGACTAACTCGCGAGTAACTGGCGAGTCTTTTGATTTTGGCGAGTTTTGCTAAGTTGGCGAGTCTGTCCCCGAGTTTCAACCGGTTACTCGTTTTCAGCAGTGACTCGAGCAGACTTGCGAGTACCCGCGAGTCTTGGCCGAGTCGTGCTTCACTAGTTGTAGCACATCGAAATCCGATATCACTATATCTAGGATATGGTGCAAAAAGTAGCAGTGAAGCTCCAGTATGTTGCGACAAACGAGCAAATAGCCGATGTATTGACCAAGCCTCTGGCAAGAGTGAAGTTGGAATACATCAGGGATAAGCTTGGAGTGGTGCAGATTGGTGTCCATAGCAAGAGGGAGTGTGAAGTCCTGGTTGGAGCTAGGCCTACATCCAGTATGAAATAGGACTGGCTCTGTAGTTGATGAAGTCCTGGTTGGAGTCGAGCCTACATCCAATATGAAATAGGACTAGCTCTGTAGATAATGAATTCTCGGTTGGAGTCAGGCCTACATCCAATATGAAAGAGGACTGGATCTGTAGTTGATGAAGTCCTGGTTGGAGTCGGGCCTACATCTGGTATGAAAGAGGACTAGCTCTGTAGTTGATGAAGTCCTGGTTGGAGTCGGGCATACACCCAGTATGAAAGAGGATTGGCTATGTAGTTGATGATGTTCTAGTTGGATCTAGGCCTACATCCAGCATGAAATAGGGTTGGCTCTGTAGAACTTCTAAGGACATATAGATTCGAGAGATGTCACTAGCCAATGGTCGACAAGATGAGAGTTGTTGCAGCGGTGACGATGATTATGATCTAGTGACGATGATCCGATGATGATGGTCCAGTGATGATGATCCAACAATCATGATGATGTCCAAAGATTGTGTCCAGTTGTGCTGATGACCATGTCGAAAGAATACCTTCCTTGTTTGTTGTTGATAATGTAACTTTAGAAGATATTCTTCATTGACCTATTTGTATTACTGTTATTAATAATTATACTTTATTGTATTGTTATAGTACCTCCTTTCAGGGATGTTTTCCCTTCGATCGGGGATGTCATTATTGTAATGGGCTATGTAAAGAGTGTAGGTAAAACCTTCGTTCTAAGTCGGGGCAATAGTCCCCAAGAAAATAATGTTAAATGTATTTTTGGTCTCCCACAAGGACAAGTCAACCTAGTCAGGTCCAGAAGTCGACCGTATTGGACCAAATGGTCACACAGCTGAAGAATATAAATAGGGAGGCACCCTCCCTCATTTGGACACACTGCAAGCTCAAGCAAGTTCGCTCCTAGAGTGAGAAGGACAAGTTTGTTGGTGAAGAAGAAGAAGAAGCAACAACAGACATATTATCTTTGGGTTTTCTATTTCCATCTGACATTGTACTAAGTGATGAATCTATAAAGAAGAAGTTGTTGGGTTTTCTCCCTTATGGTTTCCCAGGATAAAATTCTTGTGTCTTTCTTGTGTTTCACTTGTCTATCTTTTAGTGATCCTATTGCATATGATTATGATGTTATGATGCTAAATATTTTCAGATCTTATATAACCATTAAAACTCTAACAAGTGGATCTACAAAACCAAGTTGAATATTGTAAGTGAGATTGAGAAGCACAAGGTTAGATTTGTGGCTCAGGGATTTAGTCAACAACCTCGTATTGATTACAATGAAACTTTTGCACTTGTATCTAGACTTGACACTGTGAGGATGGTTTTGGCCATTGCAACACAAAATAAGTGGAACTTATTTCATATGAATTTCAACTCTGCATTTCAAATGGATTCTTGGAGGAAGAAGTTTATGTGAAGCATCCTTTGAAATATGAGATCGATGGAGAAGAAGATTATTAGTTTTTCTCAGAGGTCTCCACTCTGAGAAGTATGGAAAATCAACTTGGCCACAATATTCACTAATCCAAGATGAAATACACTTCTAACAAATTTAGAACTTGCAGCACAAAAATCCTTACAACTCATAAACAATCACGCAATCACACATGACTGAGAAATTTACTCTATAAACCCCAATGGGGAAAACCAGCTACAATGGGGTTTTCTTCTTTCTCGATCCCAAAGAAAAATAGAAGATAGAAAAAGTACAGTAAGATTTAGAGAAGCAACTAGTGAACCTAGAGGGAGAAATCCCTAGATCTGCAGCAATTGCAACTGCTGCTCTTGGATAATGTGGCCCAAGCACTACACCCTCACACTGGATTTCTCAAATCTGACTCTGTCAATCACTGGATGTTGTATACTCTACCCCAACTCCTAGATGGATGCTCCCTCAGCCCATTGCTTTGATCTGCTCTGCTCCAGAAGATGAACAGTGTCCTCAATCAATGAAAACGTCCCCCAGCTGTACAGTTGCACCCTCACTCCTCTGAGGCACAACTCAACTGATCTACTATTAGTATGACTCTAACTGATCACTGAATACCTCTCCTCGGTACTGGGGAAGACCCTTAACTCTCTGGGCCCTCTCAGCCTCCCACATGTGTGCAACAACTCCCTCGTGTCCCACACATGTGACGTGTTGCTACTCACGTCCTCGTCCAACTGCTCACACCGCTGCTGTTGGTATTGCTCTTCAGTCTTTGAAGATGCTAAGTAAAACACTTCTAACACTGTACAGAAGAGAGAACTCTTCAATCTCTGAAGATTTGTCCTCTTTGCTTCCTCAGGAATGTGTCTCTAGCTATTCCAACAATATGCGCCCTTCACTTGATTTGTGAGGCACTGATCCATAATCTTGTGAAGATGAACTCTCTCTCTCTGCCAATTACCCTAAGACTTCCTTTTATAAGTCACTGAAAAAATAGGTTACCAAAACCCTAATTTCACTTTCATTCAAAATTACTCATTTGCATCTTTCCTTGTTAATATTTCAAGGCTCCCTCTTAACGACGAAAGTGTTCTAAACAACTCCCATTTTGTCCCTGAAATATACAAACTTACTTTTCCCCAATGACTTTGTAAGAATATCTACAACCTGTTCATCTGTAGGCAAATATTGAAGCTTAACAACTCCCTTTTGAACATGATCACGGATGAAATGATATCTAATCTCAATATGTTTGGACCTATCATGAAATACTGGATTCTTCGTGAGTTTCATGAGAATCAAATAAACCCACCAACATCTTGTGAAGCCAAATAGCCTCGTAGCTAGCTGTAATATCCCAAATCCCGATATTTTCTAATTCTATGCAAATATACCAAAACAGTCGGGCATGCAAACTGCCATGCAAAATTCCCTATTTTATAGCAAAATTAGGGTTAGGGTTTGTAGGATAGAATGAACACTTACCACTGATAAGCTGGCTGGAATGCTCCTGAGAGAATATGCGGGCATCAAGAGGTAAATCGGAGATGACCTGGTATCTTCTGCTTCCGGTGATACTACGGCAGCACGAACCCCAAATCAGCTAAGGGTGACATTTTCAGTGAAGGAAGTGTCCAATGAAGCTGATGATTTGCAGGACTGATAGCTTTCCTGTGCTGGAGAGAATGCCTGGCACATGCAGAAATTCTGAGGTCTCTTGGCAGGCTAGCGAATTGTTCTAGAGATGCAGCTACTCACGCCCCCTTAATCCTTGAATGGATGATAACTGCTCAGGATGAGCACGATCGGATCTGATAATCACCGGGTACTGGAGTATGATACCGACGATGAGAATGGTGCCTGGGTTTCGAAGGTAAACTGAGATCTGAAGACCCAGTGAATAATTTGGGCTTTTTGGCTAAAAACCCCTTACGGCTGCACATGTGCCCCTGCAACAATCTCTGTTGTATACTGGATAATTATGAATAAATGGAAGAGCAAATGGTGAACCTGTATGGTTTACCTTGGATGAGACTAGGGCAGATATCTCACTGCCGAAACCCCGCTAGCTGAAGACGCTGTCTCCAACCCCAACTGCTCTACTACACGCTGTGCTGCTACTCAAGAGCTCCAAAATCAATAATCATCAAAAGTAAAGTCTCCATTCATTTTATCTTTCTTTTATAACTTTCAACTGCGAAAACCCTAACTTTTGACCTAATTAGGTCACTTTAACTTCTAATTTGCAGTTGACTTGCATGCATGCGCATGGAGACTTAATTGGGTGCATGCATCATTAAATAATGCTTAGATGTCATGCATGTCACTTTTAGGGTTTGCATGCATGTCATTTTTTGGGTTTGCATGCATGTAACTTTTGGGAACATTACAGTCCTCCCTCGCCAAAGATTGCTTGTCCTCAAGCAATGCCAATGCAAATCCACAATCAATCAACTAAACCAACTGAATCTGGAGATGATCCCAGGGTCCCAAATTATCCTAGGAGATCTATAGCACCCTCTGCTCAAAACACTGCACTGTACTGTACCATCACCAGAAACCTCCTGAAAGCACCCTCTAGCAATCACTAAACTGTCAGTCACTGTAATCCCAGAGTCCCAAATCAATTTGAGAATTGTAGAGGTCAAAATGCATCCACCGCTACCCTGCGTATTATCGACACAAGGAGCATCATGTAGACTCCCAAGTAACACCATCGGTAAACACTGTATCCATCCCTCATAAGGTCTTCCACTTGGATCCCAATGCAAATTTGTGCGTATTTCATCCCAAATATTTGAAGGCTCTTGTGGGACTATACCCTTGGCTAGGAATGTCTTCCCAAGAATTGCCCACTCAATAGGACACCAACTCTTAATCTCTCTCCGATCCAACCCCCGAAAAGTACCTTATCCATAAGCACCATCACAAGGAATAATCCTACCAAGCTGACATTCTACCCTTTTGATTTCAACTGGAATGCTCATGTACTGTTGGTCAATTTATCGATCCTGGCCAACCTGTAAAAACCATCCACCATTATGCAAATGTGGACTCAAGCTACTACAAGCCCTGTCTATGTACTCCTTAAGAGGACTGCTTTGAAATGCAATAGTATGTTTCTTCTGCTGCCCCATCAAGGAATCCAACTGCTCTTCAATACTAGACAGCCTGACCTCTGACTCGGTACATACAACTCGAAGAACTGTAAGCTCAACATCTCGCTGTACTATGGTGTCTCAAAGTATCTTGGTCCTCTCTTTCATCGCTAGAATGCTTTCTTTAAACCGTTCAATCTTCTTTCGGTGACTATCATCTGGAAGCTCTATCTCATGTATGTATAAACTCTCCCTAACCTTCATGTGTGACTGCTCACTGTCTCGACTACTGTGCTCATTGCCTTGCACCTCATGTATTTCGCCTGTCATAACTGTCTGTATTCCTGCTGTAGGTGATGAAGAGTGTACCAACTCCAACTCATCACACGGTTTGTCCACAATCTAACTAGTGAATGTGTTTGTGTTGCTAGACTCATAGGATGGCTCTAATGCTATCTCCTCATGCACATCCTCATCATGTACTGTTAACTCCAAATGAAGCTCACCAACAACTTGAACTTCATGCTCATCTTTCTTCACTCCCCCAACTATGCCTTTCAGGAGATCCTCATCCAAATGCAAAGTAGTCAATTTAATGGCATCTGTATCAATCATGGGGTTGAACTGGAAGTATGTATCCAACTTCTGCACCCAATTCCTGGCTGGGCCACCCCGGGTGCCCTCAAAGGTAGGGATAGTCAGTTTCCCTACGGTGCGTTGTAACTCATAGTTCTGGGTGAATGGCCTATTGTAAGCTTTGGGTTTGTTCTTACTTTTAAAGTGGCAGAAGTCGGTGAAGGTCATGGCTGAATGGAAGTCCTCTCCTAAAGCTCTATATTCTCTCAGGTAGGCACTCATGGATTCTTCTGGTTCTGCTTGTGCTAGCGGCACTGCAGCTGGACTATCTAAGAATTGAGGCATGGTAGGTTGGAAAGGCTTGTGTATATGGGGCTAGCTCTACATGTTGGTATGTAAGTGCTACCTACTACTGCTAGTGGATACCCTATCACTGTTGGGAAATAAGGGACTGTGTGGGGTGGGCCCATTCTTCTCAGTCATTTGCCTGAAGGTGCTCATCATTTCTTTTTGCCCATTACTGAGTTCTTTTATGGCTGATATGAGACTATCGAAAGTTGTTTTATCATCATTGGCCATTGTTTATTTGCCTTTTCCAAACTAATATTCTTTGTTCCCCAAATCTACGTCCTCTAACTCCTCTTCTCTATCTCTATACCTCTGTCTCCTGTGAGTAATGTTGTATGGGCCTTCTGAATTCATTTATATTTTTGCATGCCCACAGCTGGCAAGGAAAAAAGCTATGATACCACTGTAATATCCCAAATCCCGATATTTTCTAATTCTATGCAAATATACTGAAACAGTCGGGCATGCAAACTGCCATGCAAAATGAGGGTTAGGGTTTATAGGATAGAATGAACACTTACCACTGATAAGCTGGCTGGAATGCTCCTGAGAGAATATGAATGCATCAAGAGGTGAATCGGAGATGACCTGGTATCTTCTGCTTCCGGTGATACCCCAACAGCACAAACCCCAAATCAGCTAAGGGTGACGTTTTCAGTGAAGGAGGTGTCCGATGAAGCTGATGATTTGCAGGACTGATAGCCTTACCGTGCCAGAGAGAATGCCTGGCACATGCAGAAATTCTGAGGTCTCTAGGCAGGATAGTGAATTGTTCTAGAGGTGCAGCTGCTCACTCCCCCCTGATCCTGGAATGGATGATAACTGCTCAGGATGAGCACGATCGGATCTGATAATCACCGAATACTGGAATATGATACCGATGATGAGAATGGTGCCTAGGTTTCGAAGGTAAACTGAGATCTGAAGACCCAATGAATGATTTGGGCTTTCCGGCTGCACACATGCCCCTGCAACAATCATTGCTGTATACTGAATAATTATGAATAAATGGAAAAGCAAATGGTGAACCTGTATGGCTTACCCTGGATGAGACTAGGGCAGATATCTCACCGCCGAAACCCTGCTAGCTGAAGACGCAGTCTCCAACCCCAACTGCTGTGCCGCACGCTGTGCTGCTACTCAAGAGCTCCAAAATCAATAATCATCAAAATTAAAGTCTCCATTCACTTTATCTTTATTTTATAACTTTCAACTGCGAAAACCCTATCTTTTGACCTAATTAGGTCACTTTAACTTCTAATTTGCAGTTGACTTGCATGCATGTGCATGGAGACTTAACTGGGTGCATGCATCATTAAATTATGCTTAGATGTCATGCATGCCACTTTTAGGGTATGCATGCATGTCATTTTTAGGGTTTGCATGCATGTCACTTTTGGGAACATTACACTAGCTAGACTAACCGCCGTGTATTCTGCCTCAGCAAAGCTCAATGCAGCCGACTTTTGTTTCCTGCTAAACCAAGACACAACTGTCAAACCCAAGCTGAAACAACAACCTGAAGTACTTTTCTTGTCCACTACACTTACTGCCCAATCAAAATCTGTATGGCCAGTCAACTCTATTCCATCCCTCCTCTCATAGTTCAATCTATAGTATACAGTACCTTTAAGGTACCTGAGCACATGCTTTACACCCACCCAGTGCACTTTCCTGGGCTCCACCATATACTGACTCAAGGTGTTGACTGCATAGCTCAAATCAGGTCTAGTGTTAACCAAATACATTAGAGATCCTATCAATTGACGATACTTGGTTGGATCAACCAACTCTCCCTCAGAAGTCACTAACTTCTTCTAGCTGGTAGTCATAGGTGTGGTCACAGGTTTGCAATCTTCCATTTGAAACATTTTCAAGATGTCAACTGCATATTTTCCTTGTCCTAGAAAAATATGCCCATCCTCCTGCCAAACCTCCATGCCCAAAAAATAGTGCATTAATCCGATGTCTTTCATCTCAAATTCCAAAGCAAGATCTTTCTTATAACAAGCTATGAGTTTCTCAGCTCCTGTAATAAACATACATGACTAGAATGAGAGTATCCCATTTGACTACCATGAAGTAGAGGTTGGGATCTGCATCGCTTTTTGAAACCCCATTTGCTTTAAGTAGGCATCTATTCTTGAATACCAAGCTCTTATAGCTTGATTCAGACCATACAAGGATTTCTTCAGCCTGCACACATGAGAATCTCTCCCATGTTCTTCAAAACCCATCAACTGTTCAATGTAAACTTCCTCTTCTATAACTCCATTTAGAAATGTGGTCTTCACATCCATATGATGGATCTTCCATTCTAGTTCAGTAGCAATGGAAATAATAGCTCTGATTGAAGTGTATCTAGAAACAGGTGCGAAAGTTTCATCATAATCAATCCCCTCAACTTGAGAGGACCCTCTCGCTACAAACCTAGCTTTATACTTCTCAATGTTTCCATATGCAACATATTTAATTTTACAGAGCCATTTGGAAGTCACTACAGACTTCCCTTCGGGTATCAACACAATTTCCCAGACATCATTTTTCATGATGGAAGCATACTCTTCCACCATGGCATCTCTCCAGACTTTCTCACCTATTACCTGATCATAAGAGGATGGCTCGGACTTGTTGCCACCTTTCACACACCTGGGTTACGTGGCAGAAATATTCAAGCCACTCGGTGTGTCCCTGGGGGCAAATCTCGAGTCAAGGCTGTCACCTTGTTCTTGACTCCTCCGTTCAGGCTAACTCCTAACGAAGCCAAGAGGGGTAGACCCTATTAAATTACTAAGGCTAATTACTTAGTGTGATGGTGTTATATTGATTAAGTTGTTTAGGAGTTTTGAAATTAACCAGTGGAAACAAAAGATAACAAGATGCAAAATTTAAAGCAGATAAGCACAGTAATGACACTCAATATATATATATATAATTGAAAGAAATGATCAAATAAATCACCAGTGCCTTAAATGGATTCAACAGAGAAAATAATGTGCTTGCATACGCTTGAATGAATGTTTTGCAAATGTCTCTTGGTAGATTTTAAATTAATGTGGAATGTGAATGAATTAAATTAGGCAAAAAGGGGACTCCAGAAATACTCGAGGGGTACTTGGAGTATGTCCAAAAGTGAACTTTCACGGCTACCGGCAAGGTGGTTTGTGGGCTGGAACGAAGTCTCGGAGACTATTGTTCATAACGCACCCATCAGGGTGTGGGTGCAATAGAGATCGACGCCTCGAGGTCACTTTCCAGTTGTTCCCACTCCTTCGGGTATTTTGCCAGCATTTACAGTTCGTTCGAGGCGTTGGATTTTCGCTTGATGGTTTGTCAATTTGGGAGGTGAAGACTAATTAATCTAGTCACTCAAGTGCTTTTGATGCAGCTTGACTGATCAGACGAACCGAAGCCAAGTACAGAGCATACCCACTGTAGTCTTTGTTATTTTTAGTAAGTTTTAAAAGAGGCGTTCGTATTAAAAAGAAAACCCTCCAGAAACCTCTTTCGGTCCAGGTGGACCTCAATCGGGGAATCAAGGAAGGGTTGATTTTATTATGATTATTAAAACAATTAATGAAAATGGAATCAAAGATACACAACACCGGTTTTCTAATTAGTCCTACCACGCATCTCTTTCCCCTTGCGGGTCAATCAGGAAGTCGTGGAGTAAGTAGTATGATTACTTATTAATTGAAAATATGGAATGATGAGAAATATTATGAAAGTATACAATTCTACATGTCAATACTAAACTAGAACAGAAACAAGGTGAAATAATGTAAAAAATAACACGGACGCGAATCCCTCTAGGGGCGATGGTGAATAGGCTCGAAAGAGCCTATTCGAAAAGATTTTTTCTTTTTATTAGCAGCAATTACAATATCAGCAAACTGAAATTAATCCACTCGGTCCTTATATGGAATGAGACCAAAGGTTTACAAATTGCAAAAATTTGAAATTTTGGGAAGATGAAGACCCCCTAGGGAGTTTCGAATGGTCCAAAAATGCTTTTCGAACAGCGCTTCTTCCTCTTTTCTGTTACACCTTTTAAAAACCAGCAAGCTTATCACAGTTAAATATGCCCAAAAGTACTTTTGGATGAACAAATTTTTTACCCAAAAATTCTAAATTAAAAATAGTTTTTAAAGAAGCAGAAAAGAAACCAAGGAAAGCAAGCTTTCCTTGGGATCTTGGCCTGCTTTGGGGGCAGCCAATATGAAGCACTTAAATTGCTGAATATAACTTTTTAGATTCTAAGGAAACAACCATGCATTCAACAAGCTTTAGATCTACTTTCACAGCCTTGAAAAATGATAAATTTCCCTAAAACTAGATCTAGAATGCTTGTAAATTTTCGTTTAGGAATGAGATCTAGTTTATGAGCTTTAAGTCGACAAGATATATGTAAAATAAACTCTGAAATTGATAGATCTAAACAATTTTAAAGCTGCGAACAAGTAACCCGGACTGATTTTAGAAAAAATTGGAGGAAGAGGAAAAGAAGAGCATTTGTTGCTGGAAGCCTTGAAGATCAACCGTGGAGCTTTCCGGTGGAATGTCGAGGGGCTATGCCTTTGAATGGTTTTGGAGAGAATGAAGAAGCAAACTGGATCAGCATCCTCTCCAAGCTAGGAACCTGCAACTGAATCCAAAGACTTGCCAAAATACTTGTGAGATCTTGTTAATACATACATAGAGATTTCAGAACAACATGCATATAAACTTATAAAACATGCTGAATCTATATCTCTAAACATGCATCAAAAAGGAAAGAGATGGCCAATAAACTTATTAACAAGATTATAATAAATTATTATCAATCTTTGCAATGAATCCACAAACAATCAGCAAATTATGAACATAGATACAGGTTACCTCAATAAAACATGGCAATGCTCATCCACACATACAATGACATGACACCATCTTGCCTCCAAAGCTTCACTTTATTCCAATGGAAAAAGATATTACACAGTATTACAATAGCAATAGCTCCTCAATCCAACGCTTACTAGCTTGGAAGATGAAGCCTGAGCTCTATTTATACACAAAATTGAAACCCCAGCCCAAAGGGGGCGAAAATCCCAAGGAGATAGACAACTGCAGCTGAAGGAGAGTCCATCAATGCCTGATCTGAAGCTGAACTGAGCTTCCACTGAGTCTGAATGTTAATCGGAGGGCTAATTGAGCTGAAACATCAACCTGCTGAGTGAATCGTCAACCACAGAGCTCCCAGAAGAGCCCACATGTGTGGAGGAGAGAGAGAGGGCGAAATTCCTCATAAAGGAAGCTGAAGTTCAACTCTGGATCCACCCAGATCACCTCCTTCAGTCAAGGATTTGTCAGATCTGGTCAATCTAGTGCAGATCTGACTGATTTCAATCAAATTGACTGAGAATCCACTGATCTAGGATTTTGGATTTGCTCAATTATTCATCAATTTATTAATTAAAATAATCAATAATTGATTTTTTGGGGCTTTCTCACCTGAGTGATGAAAGATCACTTAAAACTAGAAAATAGTGGGTCTATAGGTTTACTGAGTGCTCTTAGCTTGAAAATGAGCACCTACATGACTGAATCTGACTTCCGAGCCCACTTTTATTACAAAACCAATTTTTCCAATTAAACGATTAAAAAATAACCTAAGTTTTGGAAAAATTAAATTTTAATAAAAAACACTGAAAAAAATAAAAGAATAAAAAAAATTAAAAAATCTAGGGGGACTTAGACATGTTCATATGACTCAACCATAATGCCTAGCATGTTTATACATTGACACATAGACTCTAATAACCTTAATAGGCCTAAATGTAAAGCCGACCACCCCAACTTTGGAGGTATTGAGTGAAAAACTCAGAAATTATAAGTCGTTTATTCAACGACCAATAATAACCAAGGGAAAAACACCCTGGGCTGATCGGATTGACAAATAAAGTCTATGAGACCGAGTCTTTCACAGACACTATCATGCTAGAACATTTATTACAACTCCCCCAAGGGGATATGAACATGTGATATAGTACAACAAGCACTTCCCAGAAGCACTTCCGAAGGTCTTCTGAAGTCCGAACAAAAAATCTTTGTCCGGTTCACCAGGCTCACTTGATAAAAAACCACTAAGTACAACTTAGGTGGTAACAGGACTCACTAATACTGCTCACCATATGTACATAGCTATAGAATCTCTCTGGTACATTACTCTCTCTAGTAGCCCTCTTGGGAATTCCCACTGACTAAGCTCCCTTTAGGATTTCTTGAAGCCACTTGGGCTTCCTCTTACCTGAAGTGACTTCTAGAGGGGAGAAAGACTCATCCTCGTCCCAACTCATAGCTTGAGACTGAGTTCCAAAAGTAGTACCTCCGGTGGTCTGAGACCCGGTCGCTCGAGAACATGTAATCTGAGAACCTGAATCTCCAACAGGTGCAATGGAACTTCAAACTCTGCAGCGACGGTGCCCTAGGGTAAAACTCAGGCCCGATATCCCAAGGCTGATACATATGAATGATCAACCCACAGGCTCTACGTGAAACAAGGGGACCGCGACCCAGACCAACGCCCACAAGTGGGCTGCCGACTGGCTTCATACATGCGAAATGCTCAGCTCCCTGAAAATTCATCGTCAACCTAGCCGTCTGAGCAAAAAAAATGCCTCTAGACAAGCGGACAGGTTTTGCAGGCAGGTTGCTACTAGGGCAAACCTAAAATGAAATAAGCCAAACCTAAATGCAAAATAAGGGCGAAAAACCCCCTTATAACCTGGGCAATGACACCACCTAACTGTAATGTCCTCGTTTGATTAGGAAACAAAACACCTGCTAACCTACTTAATCACCATAAGTTCAAGCGAGTACTGCATAAGTGGGGATTGACTAAGGACATTTGGTACTTAGAACAACTTGAGACACACATTCAGTACTAAAGTCAGCAGTAGGCTAAAAGAAGTCTTTTCTCTTTAGGCTTAAAACTCAACATCAAATTAGAATCGCATGCATGCAAAAGTAAAAGCACAAACCCTAAAAGTGACATGCAAACCCTAAAAACACATAAGGATCTATTTAAGAAGGATGAGGGAGCCTAAAGAGATACTTTTGATTATTATTGATTTTGGAGCTCTTGAGTAGCAGCACAGCGTGCAGCCACAACAGTTGGGGTTGAAGATGGCGTCTTCAGCTAACGGAGTTTCAGCAGTGAGATATCTGCCCTAGTCTCATCCAGGGTAAACCATCTAGGTTCACCATTCACTCTTCAACTTATTCATCTAGTTGCAATTATCCAATATCCATCAGAGATTGTTGCAGGGACACGTGTGCAGTCGTAGGGGGGGTTTTAGCTGGAAAACCCCAAATCATTCGCTGGGTCCTCAGATCTCAGTTTATCTTCAGAATATCAACACCACTTTCAACGTCAGTATCATCCTCCAGCACCCGGTGATTATCAGATCATGTCTTGCCCATCCAGAGCAGTTCTTAGAAATTTGGGGATCAGGGGGGCATGAGCAGCTAAACCTCCAGATCAATTCGCTAGCCTGCTTAGAGGTTTCAGAACTTCCGCATGTGTTAGGCATCCTCTCCAGCACGGGAAGGCTACCACTCTTGCAAATTCTCAGCTTCAACAGACATCTCCTTCACTAAAAACGTCACCCTTGCACCTGATTTTGGGTTCGCGCCGCTAGGGTGTCATTGGAAGCAGAAAGCACCAGTTCATCACCAGATCGGCTCTTGATGCATGCATATTCTCTCAGGAGCATTTCAACCGGCTTATCAGTGGTAAGTGTTACATTCTATCCTACAAACCCTAACCCTAAATTCAGCTATAATATAGGGCAGGTTTGCATGGCAGTTTGCATGCCTGGCTATTTCAGTAATTTTGCATAGAATTGGAAAATATCACTATTTGGGAAATTACAACAGTATCAGAGCATGTTTTGGCCAGCTGTGGGCTTGAACATGAGAAATAGATGAACCCAATAGGTATACACTCTGACAGGGGAAAATGAACGGGAGAAGATGAGGACAAGATGGAGTTTCACAACTTAGTATCTGCATTGCAAGACTTGGCCAAAGGGCAAAAAGATGTACTTAATGCAATCAATAGATTATCGGCGAAACCAGAACCAGGTTACAGCAGTACACCTCCTTCACTGGTAGATAGAGGGACTATAAGCAGCAGTTGGAAGGTTGCATACACCAATATACAGAATACACCCCACATATATACCAGACCTTCCAACATGCCTACTATGCCTCACTTCTTGGCAGTTGCAGTAGGAGGTCCAGTCATGCAGGTAGAGCCTAGCGAACTCTTTGGGGCTTATTTGCAGGAATACAGAGACTTAGGGGATGAGTTTCATACAGCCATATCTTTTTCTGATTTTTGCAACATGAAGAGTAGGAACAGGCCCAGGAATTTCAACAAGGGATTCAATCATAACTATGAGTTACAGAAAACCTTAGGCAGGTTGACCATCCCAAACTTTGATGGGACTCGCGGAGGTTCAGCGAGGATATGGGTTCAGAAGTTGGATACCTATTTCCAACGCAATCCCATGACAGAGACAGATGCATTTAAATTGGCTACACTCGACCTTGACGGAAAGGCTCATGAGTGGTGGTACCACGGATTGGTGACATTAGGTCACAACACCATCCATTCCTATAGTGAGTTCACTTAGAAACTCATGGAGCAATTCGACAGGAAAGATCAAGAAATACATTTCAGAGAGTTGGCTCAACTCAAACAGACAGGTAGCGCCGAGGCCTTCATCTCAGAATTCCAGAGGATAGCAGTCATGGTAACAGATGTGTCAGAGAGCAGGTTGACAATGTTGTTTACCGAGGCCCTAAAAGAGCCACTACGTGGATGGGTGAAAACCTATAAACCCCCCACTCTACAGGATGCCATTAGTAGAGCCAAAGATCTCCAAGACTCAGTCCCGAAGAACAGGTTCCCTCTCAAAACCAACTTTCCAGTTAGGGACAAGGACAAGAAATCTTTCCAGCACGATTTTCCAAAGAAAACATGGTTAGACAAGGACATTAGGAAATATTTGAGGCGTAATAAATTATGTTTTACTTCTCCAGAACCATGGGTTCCAGGACACAGGTGCGCAGGAAAGGCCAAGGCTCACTACATCGAAGTATATTCGAACAATGACGAGGAGGACTATGAGCAGGAGGCGATAGAAGAATTACGGGAAGCAGAGGAAGAGTCACTCCAGGATGATACACCAGAGGGAGTTATTGCTACGTTATCTGGAGTACCTAGATTCCATACTCTCAGGGTCAGAGGAGTAGTACAGGACCACAGAGTGGGAGTATTGGTTGATGGGGGAGCAACCCACAATTTCATTGATGCAGCTTGGGTAGCCAAGAGAGGTATTCTGACAGAGAAGTTTGAAGGATTTACTGTAGCAGTAGCAGGAAACTCTAGCATGGAGTGCAACTATTGGATTCCAAAACTGAATGTCACATTAGGCAACTACCAGATGACAGATTCATTTTGTGTAGTGGATGTGGTAGATACACATGTAGTATTAGGCGTTCAATGGCTTTATTCAATAGGGAAATATACTACAGACTACCGAGCAATGGAAATGGAATTCCAGGGGCCAGATGGAAAACGGGTAGTTTTGAGGGGCATGAACACTTATCCCCAAAAACCGGTCTCTTCACAGAGAATAGAAGTAGTACAGGCTGCAGAATGTTTGGTCACCTTTAGAATACCTCCAGAGAACAACACACAACACCAAGATGACAGTCAGGCTGTATTACAGAAACACGAAAAGGTATTTCGGGACCTTCCAACAGGTAGACCGCCAGACAGGGGCTTTGAGCACATCATTGAGCTAGAGGAGGGAACACAAGCAGTCATCACCACTCCTTATCGGCATCCCAGATGATATAAGGACATGATCGAGAAGACGATCAAGAAATTACTGGAGCTTGGATACATTCGGCCCAACTCTAGTCCCTTTGCATCATCAGTGGTCTTAGTTAAGAAAAAGGATGACACACTGTGAATGTGCATCGATTACAGAGCACTCAACAAGAAAACCACAGGTATCCCATCCCTAGGATTAATGAACTCATGGACGAGCTGCAGGGCGCCAAATACTTTTCAAAGATTGATCTTCGCTCGGGGTAGCATCAAATCCGAGAAAGGGATCAAGACATTTCTAAAACGGCTTTCCGTTGTCACTATGGTCGCTATGAATTCCTGGTCATGCCTTTGGACTTACTAATGCTCCAGCCACTTTTCAGTC
Organism: Pseudotsuga menziesii; assembly: GCA_001517045.1. Lineage (NCBI taxonomy): Eukaryota > Viridiplantae > Streptophyta > Pinopsida > Pinales > Pinaceae > Pseudotsuga > Pseudotsuga menziesii. The sequence goes on along the minus strand of LPNX010889180.1, from coordinate 112,073 downwards.
ATGCATGAACCATACTTTCAAAGCTCAGTTACGTAAGTTTTTGCTAGTATTCTTTGATGACATCTTGATTTATAGCAAAACATGGGAGGAGCATCTGAAACATCTGGGTGAAGTATTGAGCATTCTAGAAGAACACTCACTTTACGCGAAGATGTCCAAGTGTGAATTTGGCATGAAGGAAATGTTATATCTAGGGCACATAATCAGTGCAGAAGGGGTACAGGTTGATATGGAGAAAATCCGAGTTATCAGGGATTGGCCCACGCCAATAATGTCACAGAATTGAGAGGCTTCTTAGGCCTTTGCACTTATTACCGGAGGTATGTTAACGGGTTCTCCCAATTTGCCGCACCCCTCATAGATCTCACAAAGAAGGGAGCCTTCACCTGGACAGAAATAGCACATAAAACTTTTGAGGAGATGAAAATCATCATGAGTTCTTGCCTGGTCTTAGCATTACCAGACTTCTCATAGCCATTTGTAGCAGAATGTGATGCCTCAAGGGAAGGGCTAGGAGCAGTATTGATGCAAAACCATCACCCTATTGCATTTGAGAGCAGGAAACTGAAGAACTATGAGCGCCACTACTCCATATATGACAAGGAGATGCTAGCCATCTTACATGCTCTCACGAAATCAGACAGTACCTGATGGGCAGCAAGTTCAAAATCAAGACAGATCATAACAGCCTCAAGTACTTCTTGGAGCAGAAGGAGCTGAATGAGTGCCAACAGAAATCAGTAAGCAAAGTACAAGCCTACGATTTCGAGATAGAGTATGTGAAGGGTAAAAACAATATAGTAGCTGATGCATTATCTAGACGGCCCGCTTCATTATCTCTCATGAGTATATCTACAGATTGGAGGGCTCTTCTCTTAGTAGAGTACTCCAAAAATAAATTTGCTTGCGAATTATTGGATGGGCAGGTTCAGGATGACAGGTACAGAATTATCGATGACATCATCTATTACAAGAGCAGGATATACCTCATCCCAGATTCAGCTTTAAGGAAGAAAATCATACAAGCGGCACATGACTCTCCACTATCAAGACATCAGGGTTTCTTGAAGACCTACAGGCAGATCCGAGAGAGGTTCTCATGGAAGGGCCTCAAGGGGGAGGTTATGCAGCACGTGCGGGAATGTAGCGTTTGTCAGCAGAACAAGATTGAGCACATCCATCCAACAGGGTTGCTTCAGCCACTACCAATTTCGGAACAGAATTGGGAAAGTATCTCCATGGACTTCATTACAGGATTTCCCAAGGTCCAAGGGCGAGATTGCTTATATGTCGCAGTTGATCGACTAACCAAATTCACACATTTCTTTTCTATATCATCTGATTACTCCGCAGGCCAGGTAGCTGAGTTATTTTTCAGAGAGGTCTTCAGGTTACACAGGTTACACAAGACCATTGTCAGCGATCGGAATAGTAGATTCACAAGTGCCTTCTGGCAGGAGTTATTCAGATTAGTGGGAACCGAGCTTGCTACCAGCACGAGTTATCATCCCCAGAGTGATAGACAGACCGAGATTGTCAACAAGTGGATTGAAGGGTATCTGAGGAACTATGTAGCAGGACAGCAACGAACCTGGATTAAATGGCTACACTTAGGGGAATACTGTTACAATACTACATACCACATGTCTATTAAGATGACACCTTTTAAGGCATTATATGGCTATGAGGCCTTGGAGTTTGTAGATGTAGCATTCGGAGACAGCAGGGCTCCCAAGGCAAAGGATTGGATACAGGACAGTCAGGATATCCTTAAAATACTGAAAGAGAACTTACAGACAGCCCAGAATCAACAAACGTTGTATGCAGACAGGCACAGGGTTGAGCGGAGCTTTGAGGTAGGAGATCTGGTATACTTACGACTCAAACCCTACCGACAGTCTTCACTTATGAAGAAAGGAGCGAAAAAGTTAAAACCTCGCTTCTACGGACCCTACAGAGTTATTAGAAAGGTGGGAGAGGTGGCGTATGAACTAGAACGCCAACAGGAGAGCAAAATTCACAATGTATTCCATGTGTCCAACCTAAAAACAACCATTGGACAACACATTGCTCCATCAACAGAGTTACCTCCCTTAGATGATGAAGGACTTTTGGTACTGATTCCAGAACGAATCGTACAGACTCGAGAAAGAAGACTCCTGAACCAAGTGATTAGAGAATACTTGGTCCAATGCAAAGAATTACCTCCGGAGGATGCCACATGGGAAGGAGAACAGGTATTGCAGCATCCCAGTTTGCAGTTGCTTGAGGACAAGAAATCTCAAGCAGGGGGGACTGTAATGTCCTCGCCTGATTAGGCAACAAAACACCCGCTAACCTACTTAATCCCCATAGGTTTGAGCGGGTACTACATAAGAGGGGATTGACTAAGGACATTTGGTACTTAGAACAACTCGAGACACGCATTCAGTATTAAAGTCAGCAATAGGCTAAAAGAAGCCTTTTCTCTTTAGGCTTAAAAGTCAACGTCAAATTAGAATCGCATGCATGCAAAAGTAAAAGCACAAACCCTAAAAGTGACATGCGAAACCTAAAAACACATAAGGATCTATTTAAGAAGGATGAGGGAGCCTAAAGAGATACTTTTGATTCTAAATGATTTTGGAGCTCTTGAGTAGCAGCACAGCGTGTGGCCACAGCAGTTGGGGTTGAAGATGGCGTCTTCAGCTAACGGGGTTTCGGCAGTGAGATATCTACTTTGCATAAACAATAAAATTGAAACTACAAATGATTATTCTACCGTGCCAACAATGGCCTTCTTGAGCTGACAAAACAATTGATCTCATGCAAGTATTAAAGAAATAGGGGTTAGAGACAATATCACCTCAACCATTTAGAAAAGCTACCACATGCAAAAGCTCATAGACCTCCAAAGTCCAATCTTTATTAACAATTCAAAGCAAATGCTTGATACAATTCTCTCAGAGTAACTCTGCTACAAAGTTCCATACGAAGAGAGTGCCAAGCACCTCTATTTATACAAAAAGAAAGCCCTGACGAGGGCATTCATGAACTAAGGATCAAGCCAGAGTTAAGTGAGTTGAAGAGGAGCTAAACTGAACTGAACCTTTGTTGAAGGAGTGACTAGTGGGATTGATTTGAGTTGATTGGATTCCAAAGCAAGGAAGAGGTGCCACATATCCATGTGTACCCACCAAGCTCCCTACCAACCCAATTGCTTGCTCCACATGCCGAGTCAATCCCTCAATACTTGCGATCTCATAATCTACCCACTCGCATGGACTCGCATGGATAGACAACACCACACCCAAGCTAGAGTGAGTCACGAAGAGGGGTCCACTCCATTACACATTAGTGCAACATCAATTAATGGTTTAGCATGAGCCTCGTCCTCACCCTCACGTCACTACCTCTCACCCATTCGTATTGGTATATGCCATGGTTTAAAACATTAACATTTAACGTGGAGGGGCCCATCCACCCTATTCACATAAATCACATCCTCCATGCTAGCGTGAGGTTCCACCATTCACGTCACCCTCTTCTCATGAATTTAAAATTCAAACGTAAACCAAAGATTATTCATGTTAATACATTATGAAGTGGATCGTGAATCAATTGGGACCCATGCCAAGTCACCTTTCACTAATAAAATATTAATTTTGACTTTTTGAATATTTGACTTTGGTGCATTCTGTCCAATTTCAGCATTAAAATGCCACTTTGACGCTTTGTTAGCCAGATGATGCTTTCTAGGATGCTTCGGTTGTCTGATTGATGGTAAAAATTGCCCTTGGGGTAAATGCTGCTTCGGGCCCAACCACGCTGAAAACGAACTCCAGATCACTCTTTTTTTACATTTTGAAATTTACCATTTAAACTAATAAAAAATGGCTTAAAAAACGGAGAAAAAAAATTATTTTTCTCGAAATCCAACGAAACTTGAGGGGGACCTAGTACACGTTCATACGACTCAATCGAAATACCTAGCATGACAAGAAACACTGACATGAAGGCTCTAATAACCTCCCAAGGCCAAAACATCAAGACAATTACCCCAGCTTTGGAGGAGCGAGTGAAAAACTCAGAAACTATTGGTCGTTTGTTCAATAGCCAATAAAAAACAAGGGAAAAAACACTTTGGGCTAGTCCGCTTGATGCCCAAGTCCAGGAAGCCGAGCCTTTTATAAAAAATTAAAGGCTAGGACATTTTTTACAATCTCCCCAAGGGGGTATGAACATGTATTTACAAAAAGTTCCGAACAGACTCCCAGGAAAAGGCTGGCGGACTTCTGAATTCTGATCCTGAACAAGTGTACTTCTTCAATGCTCTAGCGACTCACCGAAAAATCCACTAAGTGCAAAATTAGTGGATAACACACCTTAGATGGATTTGGACTCCCGAAGTCCAATGAGATAGCTTGCTTTCAGTTCCGGGCAGTTACAGGGATGATTTAGCTCAATGTACCATTCTAAAGCAGTATTGCAATGCTTAATGGCCTGTAGCGACAGAGAGATCATCTGATGGTTTCACCTAGGGCACTATATGAGGAGGGGGTGGTCCAGCCATTTGTTTTTACCATATTACCCCCTTCCTAGAGAGCCTAGTGGGCTCAATTGGATAACGCTAGCACCCTAGGAGGCAGATTTGGGCATATCACGTTTCCCTAGGCAGATTTAAAATAATAAAAATAGCTACTGAAGAATTCGGTTTGCGCTACTAAAGCAAGGAAATGGTATGGGATGAGTTTTGATGATGAGTGTGATGTCTTCCACTCCTCCAACAGTTTCAGCACTTGGATGGACCAACATCAATCTCTCCGACATATTTTATTATTTTCTGGAGCTTTTGGAGGCTCACAATTTCCTCAGAGAGACTATTTTGCATTTAAAAAGATATATTATTTTTATTGTGCCATGGGGACACACTAGGGGAGTTAGTTAACACCCCCTGGACTCACCATGAGCTTTAGTTATTTTTTATTGAGTGGGATCCCCTCTCATAGGGTGATTTGGTCCATTGGTATATTCTATTATTGTATTGATCCATGTACTCTATGTTGAGCTCATCTCAACCATTGATTAGAAAATTTTGGTCTTTTAATCTTAGCCACTCATTTGAAACGTGGTTATGATTTTGGTATCTCTCAGTCCTATTTAAAGGAGAGAGCTTCTCATATTTAAGCGCTCTTTGGCTCTTGGATCTAGATAATAGAAAACTATTTTTGTGGAAATTCTTGGATCTCTTTTGCATCTGGTGTTCTTAGATGGTGATTGAAAAATCTATTGCTTCCTAGCATTTGGGTATTTGTTGTGAGATCTATATTTTTTGGAAACATTGTCCTGTCCACAGGAAGGCGACTTCAACTTGGGCGTTTTTGCAGGGTTCCTCAACTCGCTTGTATCAGGGGGCTTTCATTAGTATCATTGAGATCTATGATTTCATCTTGTTATTTTTTGGTAGCATTTGTTCTTTTATCTTGATGCATCAAATCTGATATGGTTGACATTTGTTGTGCAGGAGAGAGAGCGCATTGGCTTCCTTGGGCAAATCATTTTACATAGAAGTTGTTGTCCGCCGATTGCACACCAGTAGCAGAAATCTAATGAAAGTTGTCTACTCACTTAGGAAAGTGGGAGAGGTGTGACCTTGGGGGCAAGCACAGAGCTAGGTACTGTCACCTACTCCTAGCTCCTCCGTTTAGGCTTAACTTCTAACGAAGCCAAGGGGGGTAGTCCCTAACAAAGAGTTATCTAAGGCTCAATGTGGTTAAAGTGTTTTAGTTGGTTACGGATGCGGATGGATGTTATTTAGGAGTTATTATGATTAGAATTGTTTATTTATTATGAGTATGACACATAATCAAAAGCAATCCATGTTGCTAACAAGATATTAAAAGATGAGTAATGATTCCAGACTTCAATTATGCATTCAGAGAAAGAAATTATAATAAACCACAGAGAATTGATCAAAATAAGATAATTATGCAGATTAAAAAGGACTAGTGCCTTATGGAATCAATAATACTGAAATGCGCAAGAGAATTAAACACAAGTCTAGAAATCAAACTAGTGAGTATTAGATTGTGTGAGTGCTCTTGGTAGGTTTTAAGAATTTTATGTGCTCTTGATTAGGGTGTCAACGAAGGTTTGTAAAAAGCCGAGAGAAAATTCCAAGTTCACTCCGTTGAAGACATGTCGGGCCCGCCCAGTATCCCAGGCTGGTATCACAAAGATTGACCAGCTAACTGAGAAGTTTAGACAACGAAGTTCCGGCACCTCTACTAGGAAGTACTTTAGAAGGTTCTCTGCAACGCCGGTGCATTGGTTACGGGGTTTTAAGTTTTATTAAGTTACTCTTGCAAGATTAAAGATCCAGTGTCGTTTCTGGGTACTCCGATTTGAGATCGGTCAAAGCATACTTCGGCAAGGAGAGAATGAAGTTAATTAATTAAGGGGTGTGTGTTGCAAGTTTTATTAAATTAATTAATTAGGACTCTCCGACAAAGAGCGCTCTTGACCCCGTCTTATGACAGTGGTTCAAGAGACTTAGCTAATCTAAGATGCCTAATGCAGGGGTATGCAGTTCTATGAATGCTCTCCGATATAGAGTGCCCTTGACTTGTGTTACTGCAAGTTCAAGAGTCTTACTTGGATTGTTAAACTTCAAAAGAAATAAAACATAAACAATCTAACTACCCAAGAGTCTCTTTCAGGCTTTTTAGGGCCCTAATCGAGAAAACAAGGGGGTAAGTATACAGTAAGAAATTATGCCACGTTCAATTAAACAATCAAAACACAATTTTTACTTCATTTTCTATGGAGAATAAATTAATCAAAACCTGCACTACTTGATTATGATTATGCAATTATCCTACCCTATTCTACCATTAGCAATTTAAACAAAAAATGAAAAGCATGACAATGAGACGATACAAGCTTCCCCCAAATAGGGGAAGAAGGGTGTGGAAACCGTAATCCCACTCGCTTTTTATTAATTTTACAATTTTTTGATGACTTGTTCTTTGCCTTTTCCTGAAAGAACGGGGAGAGAAAGGAATGGAGAGAAGAGGCAAAATTTGTCTTTTTGTTCTTGCTTGCTCTTTTGCTTGCTTTTAGCCTTTGGGCTTTTCTCGATTCTTCCTGCAAATAAGAGCTTTGAACAATTCAAACGTTATGCATTAATCAAAAATTTAAAGACAAACTACAAACTAAAATCTCAAAAGAGAGGGTAAAAACCAGCGGTGAAAGAGGAGGAAAGAGAGAGGAGAAAAACCAAGAAAAAGGAGAGAGAAAAGGTGAAAAAGAGGGTTGTCCCTAAGGTGAAAAAGAGGGCTGTCCAAAGGCAAAAGGAGGGCTGTAAAACAGTACAAAAGAGGGCAGCAAACAGTCAAAAGAGGGCTGTCCAAAAGGAAGAGAAAGAGGGCTGTCCAAAGCATGAAAAAAGCGGCGAAAACTAAATAAAAAGAGGGCTGTCCAAAGAGAATAAAGAGGGCTGCAAAACTGAGTGAAAAGAGGGCAGAGAAGAAGAAGGAAGAAAGGCAAGCCAAACAAGGCAATAAAAGGGAAGCCAAAGGATGGAAAGAAGTAAACTAGGGCTTCCTAAGTAACCGGTAACCAAAAGAAACTTTAAAGCAGAATTTATGAGATGGAACTTTAAAGCAAACAAAGACTCTTAAGGCCTTTTTCTTGGAAACATCCAAGTTACTGTAGATCCTGCAGAGAAACCAATGTTAAAAGAAAAACTTGTGATCCTGAAGATGAGCTAGATGCAACCGAGCTCACACCCTTCTCCAAGATGGTACATCCTGTCCAAGAACAAAACACTTCAAACGCCCAGTGAGATCAATCAACTAGTATGCTAATAAATATAAAGACTCATCAACATTAATATAACCGAATATGTCTTTCTCATGAAATCTTTTAAATAAACTAGCATAATCAACCAACTTATCAACTGTAAATGGAAGATTTTACGTTCTAGACAATAGACTTCTAAAACTAATTGATTAGATCGTATATGAGCATTTAAAAATAGATGGACAGAAATCACCTCACAACATTCATTCACCACAAGTACTGTGCTGCATGGACCTCCAAAATCTTGATTTTATTCCAAAAGATGAGCATAAGCCATTACAAATTCTTACAGAGTAAGATTACAATCAAAGATCCATCCCCATAGAGCTAAAGAAGCCTCTATTTATACAATGAAAGAAGAACCCAAAACCCTAAAACCAAAAAACCAGACCTAACCGAATCGGCAAATAACTGAGAGCTCTAGACCTCAACTGAGGAGTTAAGAGTGAGGGGAGGCCTCCACCTAGGCAAGGCGCCCCCCCTCCAACCCTAACCACTGCAAACAAGCCCCAGATCACCCCACACATGTGATGACGCCTTCATGAGGAAGAGGGGCGTGAACAAGCTGAAGAGAGGCATGGGCTAGGTAAGGAAGAGCTGCTGCTAGGTCTGGAGAAGCCACTGCAGGTAGATCATAATGTAATCATCAGTCTCTGCATCGATCAAATCATCAAACCAATGAGTGCTCTCCATCTCATCCAATTCGGGAGTTTAGTTGGAGATGACAAGTCCGTTAATTGAATATATCTTTATTGCTCACTGAATGCTGAATGAAGCAGAGTTATGATAACTCCAATCATCATAAATGCCCATTGACATGTCATTTAGCCTTTTATTTCACTGAATTTGGATTAAATTGCAGAGTTTTGAATTTTCTTCAAAATAATCATTTTTTAATAAATAATCATTTTTTCCCAAAAAATGACTTTTTTGAGAAAATGAGCATTATGTGTCCGATTGATGATCTGAAAGTCGAATCTGACTGGCTGGCCGATCAAGAATGATTTTTGGCTTAAGGTTAGAGCCTTCAATCACTGAATTCGGAGTCCAGATGACTAACTTATTACAAACGAGATTTTTCCATTTAATTTATGGAAAAATTAATCAAAAAACTTAGAGAAATAATTTTTAAAAATTAAAAAATTAAAAAAATAAAAATTTAACGCGTCCGGTAAAAAAATTTCGAAAATTTTTTAATGGTCCTATTGACTTAGGACATGACCATGCTCTAATCTAATAACGCCTAGTAGGTTTATATACACTTAGTTCGGCTCTAATAACCCCCTAAGGCCCAGAATTCAAAATCGGGCATTCTAGCTTTGGAGGAAGCGGGAGAAAACCTCGTCAACTATACTCGGCTATAGGCAAAGCGTAATTGTCAAGGGCAAAAAACTCCCTGGAATACCTTAGTTGAAATTCTACGTTTTAGGAGACCGAACCACTCAAAACACCCTACTAGCACATTTTATGACAAACCCCACGGGGCCATGGTCAAAATTATTCAAATGAAAAATTGGCTAGACACAAAGACGGATCAACTGATACACTGGAATCAAACATTGGACATGTTTGTCAACCGACGACTCCTCAGGTAACCCAACTATGGTACAGAAAAGTTGGTAACAGAAGCTTCCTCCAAATCTTCTTAAATAGATCGGAACGGCATAGATCATCATTATCAAGACATCTACAAGGTTTCCCAGGTAAGATCTATAGGTTAGTTCTTCTTTTCTAGATATCAATCCATTGGCATCTTCATTTTCATGTTCAACTCCTAAATATAAAAAATCAAAAAATATTATAAATCAACCGCTTGATCTCTTAGCAAACCATTTCTGGGTTTTGCAGATCAGGTCAAACCCTAAGTGGGTCTTCCAAAACGTTTTGTTAAAGTGACTCCATTTGGCCCAAATCCCAAGGCACTGTTCTCTAAACCCTAGCGCTACCCTTCATGTTGTCTCCTCTTGCAATTTTGATCTTTTCCTTGTGGCTCGGGTGCTTTGATACTGTTATACCTTCTTTCGAGTCTACCCCATGGTACTAGGTAGCCCCAATGTTGTTCTTAACCTCCCTGCATTGGCCACGTTTCCCAAAGTAGTGGATATTGTCATCTTTTGCTAGTACCTTGATCCCGGATCTAGTAATAGGCTCATAGGTCACTTGTATTTCAAACTTGGATCAAATTTCACATTTCATAAACCCCTGATCTACGCCCTAATTCACCTTGAGACTTCATCCATAGATCTAGGGTTTACTCCACCTTACACCTTACATAATTCAACTTCATTTGATCTGATCTGGTGTTTTGGTTTGATCTCTCCTATCGGGAGTAGATCTGGGTCTCCCCCATTGTTGTCTTGGACCAAGACAACATCAAGTGAAGATTGTCTCAATTGGCGTGACATCCATCCATTTGGGACTCGAGGCTATCTTGGTTCCACCTCTTTAGTTTCCCATCCCTCTACCGTCCATCCTGGATCCACCTCATAGAGGCAACTACAAGTTTGGGGATAACATTTTGGCGTCGTTGTCGAGGAAGGTAGAGGCCTACCCTGGTTCGACATTTATCCTCAAGCTCTACTCTCGTTCTCTTTACCAACATTTTGGCGTCGTTGCTAGGGAGGTAGAGGCTTACCTTGGTTCATCTATTTTACCTTCAGTGTCTGTGAATGTACTTACATTTTTTATCATTCATATCACATCCGGTCTAACATCAGTGATTGCATTTTACATGTTTAAATATTTACAATCACTACATGAATTTCACTTACCTCTCCTACGACATCATCCGTTGGTGAACACGGCAATTCGTTCACCTGGCGACTCCATTGAGAAGCGAACACATCACATAAATCATAATGAATTCAGATGTATTATTAAAAAGCATGAAGAAATTAACCAAAAAACATAAATGAACTTGGAAGGCAAATGAACGAAAGGGATAGATGGAGGCCAGATTCTTGGTATGGGGATGATCTTGACTATGATTATGGGTCTGAGTCCAATTATCGCAACCCTTATGATACCCACCAATTCCCTTAGCCGCGCTATAAAGCATTCCTAACCATCTCTAGTGAGCCGATGAGCAAGTATCAAACCCAACCAAAACCGAGAGTGACTGATCCTGGTAATCCTCAAATAACCAAAGCTGTTAAAAAGCAAGACAAACAGTCTCCTTTTGACTTTTCTGAAATAGCGGGGGCACCTCATCCTATGCCAAACGATTACACTAGGACATTGCCCCAGTTTAATGGAAATAAGGATATCTCTATTAAAAATCATTTGGATATTCTCTGGGATTACATGGAAATTAGAGGTGCAAACAATGAATATGTTTATATGCGAGCCTTAGGAGAATCCTTACAAGGGGATGTTCAACTATGGTTTGATCATTTAGCACCAGAATCCATCATGGGGTATGACATGTTCACAGATATGTTAAATAGATAAGTGGGGTAGAAACACTGATAATTCTTTAGAGTGTAAATCTAGCAATGATTACACATTTGATAATCGGTATTTTGACAATTTTCTTTCTCAATTGGATCATTCCTCTCCTAAAATGTTCCAAATTATGAGCGTGCCTACAATCCATAAGAATGTTACAGAGTACTTTGAGAATAATGTTTCAAAGCCCCATGCCGAAACTAAGAGGGATATCACTCAAATCATACGAGATACTATGTTATTATTACCTGAAACAGTCACAGACAAAGTCTTGGATTTAATCCGTGGTAGGGTGTTGATGTATTTGTAACTTCAGAATGTATTCACTTGTATATGTTATGTTGTATTTCATTGTACCCTGATGTTCCTATCAAGAGAATCATTAATATAATAAAGTCATGTAAAGTCATAGACGTTAACCCTCTGTTGTAAGTCGGGGCAATAGTCCCCACAGTTGAGAGGTATGAGGGTTATTAGACTCTCCTAGTGAGGTCGACCCTGGTAAGTAATTGTCAAGTGGAAAACTAGTATAAATAGAGAGTGAGACTCTCTACTTGAAACACACACTCACTCAACTGTAGTGCATGAGTGAAAGAAGAGGAGCTCGCACAAGTGAGAGAGAGAACAGCTGTCGGAGATCATCTTTGTGTTTTTGGGTTTCACTTTTGCCATTGGTGCTCATTCTATCTCTGAGGAAGTTGCGGGGTTTTCTCCTTTATAATTTTCCCGAGGAAAACTCTTCGTGTCTCTTGTGATTATTGTTGTGCATGTTATTCTCTCAGATAACATCCTAGATCATACTGATTAAATGATAAAAATATAACAAAGGCAACCTAACAATCACCATCAATAAACATCTATAGTTGAGCCTTCCATTTGTGAGTCCATTATAGAGACTTTAAAAGAGCAACTCCATATTCATTACCTAATTGACGATAATTTGAGCTAGTATTCAAGCTATCTGGATCTGGATTATGTCTCTGCAGAAGAAGAAAAGGTTGAAATTAATCAAATTTCCGTTAAACAATCATGTGTTCATATTGTGGCTCAAACAATAGTTTGTACATCAGAGAGAGGGTCGAACCTACTAGTGGTCAACCCTCTAAAAATAGGCAATGTTTAATGTTTGAAACAATTTCATTAAGAGCTGGAACAGCATAGGTGTGTTTTCATCAATTTGCTCAAAAACCACTTCCTTCATTCAAGCAACAGAGCCCTGTGATTCTTGGGAGGCTAGAGAGAAAATCGGGATCAGCAAGAGGACATGATCCATGTGATACAGGCGAGCAACAAAACCCACGTGTCCGATTATACCATGAATGCTCCTAGGTAGGCAAACCAACAATTTTCATGGTGTGAATGGTGGTCCTAATGACTCTGCAGGTGCAAATGGTGGTCTGGATGATCATCTGAATGAGAATCATTGCCTGCACTAACAAAAATACATGCCCAATGAATTCCAAAATGTTAATTCAGCATATAGAACAACAAATCTTTGAAAAGCATATGGAAATTATGTTAATTAAGTAGATAGATACCTGAGTCAACAATCGTGTCGAAATGATGGAAAATACAAGCTTGATACTTTGTAAGTGACACTGTGTAGTCAGTCATGGGAATAATTTATATCAAAATTGGGGCAAAATAGGGTCACCAACACTCCCCCAGACCGAAGATGTGTCAAGTCCCACTGTGCAAAAATGGAAGTCAAGATCAAGGCTTAGCTGCAGAAGCAACTTTCTTTGATTTCGAGGAAGATGAGATGGGCTTTGACTTAAATTGTTTATACCAGGCCTCCAAATTTTGAATCTTTTTCTAAAGAATATCATGAGAGGAAGTAATAGCCTCATTAACACCCTTGATGTTTTGCATTTGAAGCCACAATTTCATATTGTCTTGACGAAGGTGATTGATCAAATCAACAGCGTCTTTCATCAAACTGTCCACAGTCTTTTGGAGACTTGGAGTGGAAGTTCCTGGTATGTCTCGAGATGTTTACAAGGGCTTAAGTCAATTGGGGGCGTTTCAGAACCAATAGAGATGGGCGTCCTAGAATCAACCCTGACCTGAGTAGTAGTAACTTAGGAACAAGAGCTTCGGGTGGTTTCCCAGAGGTACCATCAAACTTGGGAATAGATGCATTAAGAATAGACTCATTAGGCTTTGAGACAGACTTCTTAAGGAGGGTGGATTGAACACAAGTAGGTTGAACGATAGGTGTAGAAGGGGGTTGATGACGATTAGATCCCCTTCATTTGGTAGGCACTCGAGAGAATAGTAGGAATTTAGTCACAGTTTCCTTGGGAGTGAAGGGCATAGAGGATGCAACTAAATGGAATGAGATTTGAGGAAGGAGTGAAAAGAGGGCACAACCAAATAAAATGAAAATGGAAGAGGGAATGAGAAAAGGTCGATTTATAGGGAAAAGAGTGTGAGTCGGATTCCACTGTGGCCATTTAATTAATCAAAAATTGTGTGAAGATAGAAATCTGATGCGCTTAGATCATAATTGTTCTCTGTCCAATCCAAAACTTAATTCATTATCCTCTGATGATTGATCCGACATGATAATAGTGAATTCATATCTGAGAAATTTAATCGTATCGTCGCATCACTTCTTCAATCAATGTCCAAAGTTGTAAACTTCAGGCAGATTGAAGAGAAGAAATCGATATCATGGAGATCAGAGGGATATAAACCATAAAGACTCGATTTAGTCATAGAAAAATATACAATGTTTGAACAATGACTTTTAGTGGATAAGCGATAAACCAACTAGTACAGACAGAGTGGAACAAGATAGACTATATATTTAGGACTTCTGGAAGTGACAGAGTTAGATAATAGTCTGAAAAATACCTCTGTACTTACAGTCGTCAAGATCGTCTCGTCTAATTGCTTGTAAAATCAATATAAACAGAGCATGATAATTATTGTAGAAATTCATCGATAGGATCACAAATGACACGGACTTGAAATAATTCCCCATGTGATTAATGATAAGATTCATCATTCTATAATTGAATTTAAAAAAGCATATACCTTGGCATATTCAGTAATGTTGTTACAGGGTCACAGCTGGATTCAAACTCTTTATTCAGCACCTCATTCGAAGCCCCTTTCAACAGGTCATTGGACACTTGATAAACATGCTCTGGTTGCAAATGGACACAGAAGATTTCTCAGACTGCTAGTGAAATCCTTTTCATATCTGCAAAGAGGAATGTGTTGTCTCCGTTACTAATCAAAAATAGAAGTAAGATATAGCTGCAAAGAAGGAGCTAGATGAAGAAATGATTGTTGTCAACCAGGCTTCAAGCTTTGTATTGGAAGAGTGATCACATGGCTGGGCATACGAACTGTTGAGTCATTAGGCACCTACTTCCTCTTGAAACATCCTCGCTGATAAGCTTCTTCGAGTTGTTGTCCTTTTTATTTGATCACGAATCATAAGCTAAGATAATATTGAAACTATTCTCCCATGGCCAAATGATGGAGTTCATTTCCTTAAATTCAACCATACATACTTTTCTTCAAGTAGACCCACAGCAATTCTTAACATATAACAGAGCTGTATACAATTTTTTCTTTTCTTTACACAATTTTTAACAAGTTGTCCTCCCCAAGCAGATTCCCCTCTATCAGACAAGCCTATTCAATACCCCGTTGGGTTTACCTAGTCATACCATAGGCCGGTACCCGCTGCCAGCGAGCTTGTTCAGTACTCCGACGGGTTAGCTTCTTAAACCCTTTTTGCATCAGAGGCTCGTGTCCCAGATTTCTACTCTCTATAAATTTTCGGCAATATATTGCCTATGAGGGAGCATCTTTGAAAACCTTGCTACGGGATGGGATGGTATATGGGTTAGAGGACAACTAGTTTTTTCAATATAGAACCAAGTAGACATTGCAAAAAGCCAGCTGAATCAAAGATACATATGGTTGATTGTATTAGTGTGCAGTGGATGGAGCCAAAGGATAATTGTAAGAAGATCCCTCTAGTCCGAGTTTTCTTCTCTAAGAGATTACAACGGTGTTTCTCAAGAATAACATCCCAAACCTCCCTCATGTTACTATTCAATGAAGATTGCTCTACTTACTAACTTGATAGCTAAGTCAAAATGCACTGAGAGCCTCTGGGCTTCAGATTAAGGAAGCTTTTTGAGTTATCAACCTCATTATGAAAGACAGAATCACTGATATCAATTATATGAAAGGCTTATTATGAAGAGCATACAAATTTCACAAAGAAAAACAAAAAGTGAAGTTGCATGAAAACTAACTAATCACATGCAACTTTTTTTTTATTTATGTACATAATATCCTATTCTACCTAAGGAACAATTTTGTTAAAGTATGCGAACTCTTCCAATGTAACTAAGAGCGAAACAAAGCAGGGAATTTACCCATATCCTTTTGTAAAATAGTGAATACAGTAATTACCTGGATATGGAGAGCCAACCAACTTGCTTCTGTAACTGACAGTGTTAAAGGAGGGAATGATGTTGTGATTTGGTTACCTCTTGGAACCAAGTTTCGTTGTAATCCTCATACTCACTCTCCTTCATTATGTTATGCAGATTTCCTTCTCCTGGCTGAGCGATCGTTTAAGCGTATGATGCATCTGTTGCCATGCATGTTGAGCACTCCTCAATTTCAGGTTGCTCTCCATCGGATGTAATCCCCAATTGGTCATTTTCCTTCGTTTGGTACAGAAAATCTGTTTGTAATTCATGGGACGTCGGTTCATTTGTTATGTCAGGAGAGGTAGATACACTCCTAACTGTCGTCGGGATATCTTCTACCTGAGAAGAAGAATTCACCACTGTTGCTAAAATTTGAGAAAGTTTTCCCAAATTGATGGTCACCTCTAAATCCATTGTGTCGGTTGTTTGTTCATGTTTCGCACAAGGATTAGTGTTTGGGGATTCTTACCGCACCCAAAAAAATTTATGTATTTTTGAAAAACTATCTACTACTAAAGCAAATTTGCACAAATTAAACACGCCATACTTTTATGAAATAAACACACCTACATGAAATTAAATTGCAAAAAGTAAACACACCTTACAAGAGCGATAAACACACTGTTGCAGAAAAATAAACCTAAAGTGGATGCGTCAGGGGGTTACACCACGGAAATCCCGTAGTGAATTCGTCATTGTGTCTTATCGTTTTCCCCTACCCCCTGTTGTATAATGTAAAGGTAACATGTCTACCTCTATCTATATAGACTCCAACCCCTTTAGCACCTCCCCAGCAACAACGCCAAAAATGTCGTCTAAAAGCTTAGAGGTGTCGGCACAGTATGTGCAGGACTAAGGCCGAAACTAACCTAGGCTAACCTAACCTAAAGCTGGTAATATCCTTAAAAGTAGAACAAGCAAATTGGAATAGCTCAACACCTAGGAAAGAAGCCCGTTACAGGGTGATCATATCTCACGAGTTAGATCCTTAACCTATTCGTTGGTAGTTATAGCTATCTTAAAGGAAATTTCTAAAATAACATGAAAGATGGAAATGAACAAATTGCAAGAGAACTTTTCTACCATTCATTCATTAAGCAAATAACATCTATGAATCAAAATGAAAACCTATCCATATTATCTAGAATTGTTAATTGACAAAGTTGCAAAAGGTACTAACTATGAAAGCAAATGAAATTCTATTCTAAGCTTCTAGTTTTAATTTCGTCATAACATGAAATCAAAGTTACTAAGAGCTGATTCTATCACTAATTGCCTAGTAACAAAACAGGATTACTACGATATTTTCAAAAGAGGAATCTCAAAACTAGTAACTAACAATGCTATGCTATTGACTTCAAATTCTATTCTAAGGAAGAACTTAAAACTGTAAACTAATCTATCTAACATCTAATAACAAAGCAAGGGTACTCTGTTTCCAAAGGGAATTGAAACTATAAAAGATCTAAACTATTTTCTTAACCAAATAATGAAAGATCTATCGTTAACCACTATGCTTCGCAATATGAAAGCTAGACTACTTGCATTAGAAACAACATATAATTCTATACCTCTACACACACTATTTCAATTGCATGTAATGGAAACGTTTCTTTGAAAAGAGACTATAGCAAACTTACTCATAAGTCTAACACGCATGAATTAGAAACTATTACAAAAGCTGAAAGAGATTTTATTACTACCCACTATCACTCAAGAAACTAAGCTACTTGCATAAAAACAGGGTTTAATTCTCTATCTCTCCACTAAGCGTTCCAAATACAATGTTTTAATTCTTCTTCAAGTGAAAAGGATGGACAAATTACTCATAAATTCAATATGCATTCCTCACAAGTTTTTGTAATTGCTAAAGGAAAACATTTCAAATGCAAAACCTAACGAATTAGAAATAACTACTGCAAGAACATAGAGAAAGTAAATGCTATGAGATCTAATTCACAAGTTCTACAATGCTATTGCTATCACAAAACTCACAAGGCTGAAGAAAAGCGTTTATATTCTAAGCAAACATTCAAATTGAGGAACAATGTTACGATGGCACAATTCAAACTTGACCGACGTTTATGCACAACAACAATGGAAACAACACAGCTACTTATCTGATAGTAGAAACCAAATACACAATGTACACTACACGCTGCCACTGAGGGGCCCTCCCAGAGAACAACATTCGACTTCTACAGCTTATTCAATCATCGATTGCATGTAAATGAGAGCGACATTGACACAGAACATGACAGAGCTTTTGTAATATCAAATTCAGAGTCTTCACAATGTCCCCTAAGCATGGATCCTCTATATATAATAGTTTGTACATCAGAGAGAGGTTCGACACTGCTAGTGGTTGACCCCTCTAAAAATAGGCAATGTTTAATGTCTCAAACGATCTCATTAAGAGCTAGAAGAGAATAGACGTGTTTTCATCAATTTGCTCAAAAACAACTTCCTTCATTCAAGCAACAGAGTCCTGTGATTCTTGGGAGGCTAGAGAGCAAATCGGGACTAGCAGAAGGACATGATCCATGTGATATAGGCGAGCAACAAAACCCACGTGTCTGATTATACCATTAATGCTCCCAGGTAGGAAAACCAATGATTTTCATGGTGCGAACGGCGGTCCGAATGACTGCACGCGTGTGAATGGCGGTCTTAATGATCGTCCGAATGAGAATCGTTTCCTGCCCTAACAAAACTACATGCCCAATGAATTCAAAAATGTTAATTCAGCATATAAAACAACAAATCTTTGAAAATCATATGGAAATTATGTTAATTAAGTAGATAGATACCCGAGTCAACAATTGTATCAAAATGATGGAAAATACAAGCTTGATACTTTGTAAGTGACACTGTGTAGATAGTCATGAGCATAATTTATATCAAAATTGTGACAAAATTGGGGCAAAATTGGGGCACCAACACTCCCCTAGACCGAAGATGTGCAGGTCCCATTGTGCAAAAATGGAAGTCAAGATGAAGGCCTAGATCCAAAGCAGCTTTCTTTGATTTCGAGGAAGATGAGATGTGCTTTGACTAAAATTGTTTATACGAGCCTCCAAATTTTGAAACTTTTTCTAAAGAATATCATGAGAGGAAGTAATAGCCTCATTAGCACCCTTGATGTTTTGCATTTGAAGAAACAATTTCATATTGTCTTGACGAAGTTGATTGATCAAATCAGCAACATCTTTCATCAAATTGTCCACAGTTTTTTGGAGACTTGGAGTGGAAGGTCCTGGTATGTCTCGAGATGTTTAGGAGGGCTTAAGTCGATTGGGGGCGTTTGAGCCAATAGAGATGGGCGCCTTAGCATCAACCCTGACCGAAGTGAAGGTAGGAGTAAACTCAGGAACAGGAGCTTCGGGTGGTTTGGCAAAGAGGCACCAGCAAACTTAGGAATAGATGCATTAAGAGCAAACTCGTTAGGCTTTGAGACTGGCTTCTTTAGGAGGGTTGATTGAACACGAGTAGGTTGAACAATAGGTGTAGAAGAGGGTTGATGACGATTAGCTCCCCTTCGTTTGGTAGGAATTTAGTCACAGGTTCTTTAGGAGCAAAGGAAACAAAGAATGTGACTGAATGCAATGAGATTTGAGGAAGGAGTGAATAGAGGGCGCAACAAAATGAAATGAAAATGGACAAGGGAATGAACAGAGGTCGATTTATAAGGCAGAGAGTGTGAGTCAGATTCCAAAGTGACCATTTATTTAATCAAAAAATGTGTGAAGATTGAAATCTGGCACGCTTAGATCATAGTTGTTCTCTGTCCAATATAAAAATTAATTCAGTATCCTCTGATGATTTATGCGACATCATAATAATGAACTGATGCGATAAATTATATTTTCAATATTTAAAATATAAAAATTTTAATATGATTATGAGAATGATGATGATTATTAATGTTTAACTTTAGTTTGTCGTGTCTTAAAAGAGTAAGAAGTCACATGGTTTTCTTTACAATTCTACTTCTATATTCAAAAAGGTTTAAGAGAAGCATTCCTGAATCACCATAATTGTGATAAGTTCAAAGGTTAGGAAGGTTAGTATGGTTAGTATTTAAACAAATATTTTGAAATTGCAAGTTATAATGTTGCAAGAATCTTTCATTCCATGTTGTTTTAGGAATCATCCAACACCATGTTTCACTATGCAACTCTTGAGAGTTCATTCGTAATTTAGCAATGTCTATTTTTCTTCTTTACGCAAAGAGATATTTTTTATCTTCTAGATTAGGATTGATCACCTCCTTATGATATATTTATTTTCTCTTATCCTCGAACTCTTTATAGCACCACACCTTCTCCTTAAATTTAGATGTATTAATACTTTTAATATTATCACTATTCTTCAAAGTGACATCTTCCTCGGCCCCCCAATGACTTTTCCATGACTTGGCATCTTTATGCCAACCTAGTTAAGGGTGATTTTGATTAGAGTGTGAAGCAATCTTAGGAAGCCTCTTGTCTCCCATATTTTCTTGTTCGTATACATTAGGTACATAATCATAGCCATACTCTTAATCGGGAAAAGGCTTGCTTCCATGAGGATAGAATAGAGTGTATTGTCTTTAATTTTGAGATTATATGTTATAAAGCATTTTTGAATTTGCTATATCCTTCTCCGTGATTCTCTAGAGATTTTGCAGCCCCAAAATTCACAACCATATACGATAACAGGAGTGACAAGAGTCTCAAAGAAGAGAGATTTTTTATCTTCTCGATTAGGGTTGATCAGCTCCTTATGATATATTTATTTTCTCTTCTCCTCGAACTCTTTATAGCACCACACCTTCTCCTTAAATTTAGATGTATTAATACTTTTAATATTATCACTATTCTGCAAAGTGACATCTTCCTCGGCTCCCCAATGATTTATCCATGACTTGGCATCTTTATGCCAACCTAGTTAAGGGTGATTTTGATTACAGTGTGAAGCAATCTTAGGAAGCCTCTAGTCTTCCATATTGTCTTGTTCTGATACATTAGGTACATAATCATAGCCATACTCTTAATCGGGAAAAGGCTTGCTTCTATGAGGATAGAATAGGGTGTATTGTCTTTAATTTTGAGATTATATGTTATAAAGCGTTTTTGGATTTGCTATATCCTTCTCCATGATTCTCTAGAGATCTTGCAGCCCCAAAATTCACAACCATATACGATAACAGGAGTGACGAGACTCTCAAAGAAGAGTTTCTTCCTATCCTAAAGCTAAAGGTTTATTGATTTACAACTATTTTCAAGTTCGTAATTTAAGTTTTCCAACCTCCATTAATCATTTTCTCAATTATATAGTTCCACTTAAGCTTATGATAAAGATTGATTCCAAGATATTTATATAAACTCAATTGCCCCAAGGTATTGTCATTATACATTAAATTATCATAAGTAATTTTTTGAGATTTGATTAACATAACTTTTATTTTCTCAGTATTGAGAGACATACCCATACTAGAACAAGTTTATACTAATTTTTTAATGCATTGTTTAGAAAGTAAAATTCTATATATAAGGTTTTTGTAAGGATGTGACTTTATATTGTTTATTTGATTCTCCAATAAATATCAAGAAGCTTTTTTTTTGTAAAAAAAAATAAATATAAAAAGAATTCAAAGAGAAATAGTATGAATATGAATGTTTTGTTTTTCTTGTAAGGTTCGCAATTCATATTAGACTAAAAAACATAAAGCTTTACAAAGCATGTCTATAGTTGCTTCCAATTTGCATAAAAATCCAGGCCTTGGCCAAGCTTAGAGTGTCTATTGTTAATAGACAAGATGCATAAAACCTTCCAGACAAACAAACTATGACCATAAGTTTCACATCCTAAAAAGGTTTGCCTAGTGTTCCCCCCACAAGCCGGGGTTATGAAGGCTTATAAAACCAAAAAGACAAGATTCAAGGACAACACCGACTAACCCAAAAGTTTTCCAAATTAAGATAAAAGTTAATCATCATCTGAAATAGATATGTGAGAGGGACTTGCACTTGTTTTCTCTAGCTTTGTTTCTTGTTCGACCACTTCTCAACTCTTGCAAAACACCAGTTGTGTGTCAGTTGGACGGCTCGATGGAGGTTGACTAAAAGTTTTCCTAGTGAGAGCTCAGGCAAGAGCATCAAGTTTGGCATTTATATAAGAAGCTTCTAATTTTTTATCTCTTGCTAGTGTGTGCATTCCCTCTTCGAGTCCCACAATGCGAGTAGACATGGATCGTTCACTGGAGCTATCTTGGAAGTTTCCTTGAATGCAATCATTCATTGTCATACTTCAGAGAGATTTAACGATTCAGAAAATGCCAAAGGTCCTAGTATGACGAGTTGCTTGGGTGCAACTAGACCCCGAGTCCCATGCCAAACCCCTGAACTCCTACATCAACCAATGAGCATCCGAGTTGCGTCTTTACCTCTACAATCACCTTTCTAGTTGCTTAGTGCATTACTGAGCTTAAGGATCAACCACCTTCTCAACAAGGATAATGTTAAGGATCCACACTTATCTAAAACTGTATAAACCTTAGCGAATCTTACCAATTCTTAAAATGCCAACTATAAAATATTTGGCAATAATTTTCTAAAAATATTTCAATCTCTAAGGATTTTATAAATTTTATATAATAATTTACGATTTTTAGAGTGAAAACATGTTACCCCATCGAAATTGTGTGAAACGATGCTTCAAAAAATGGAAATTGGTAAATCTTTTTTTGGAAAAAGACATGGAAAAATAGCCCATGGGATAGATTTTGCCCCTAAAATTTTCCTTACTTCTCAAAGAACCTCTATACTTTCCCTAAATCTTTGAGCTCCCTCGACATGTGGGATCTCTTGGCGCCATTTGTATTCTTATGACTAGTAATTTTTGTTCTCACCATCATGCCCGCTCTGAGGGGGAGTAACCAAAGCAAGTATCCCCATATTTGCAGCTTGAACAAAGTGACCAATGTTTTGGCCATGAGGGTCAGGGAGATTTCCCAATACTTCCCTTTCTAAATGATACATGATTCGATGACCATGCCAAATCCTCATAAACATTGCCAATATCATGACGCGAATCAACTTGGGTGGCCAATGAAGGATCGCACAAGGAAGTGTACAAAGAACAATACTTGAAATCTTATGCAAACTTTGGGATCGTACACCTTACACAACTGTTGGGTTATGTTTTCCCTTCGATACTTAATGATGACTCTGATATGGCTGCCACACATTCCTTTTCATGAGAGATCCCATCTAGTATCACTAGGATCATTCATCATGGCGTGTGTCGACATTCAACAACAATCCAAGTGATCCAACCATGTACACAAAGGTAAATCAGAAGGGTAAAATCCTCATAGTTTTTTTGAATGTTGATGATTTAATTTTCACCGAAGATCTCTAAATTGATGAATTTAAAACAACCATGAAAAGCAAAGCCTAAAATGACTAACTTAGGGATGATGAAGTAATTTCTTGGCATAGAGGTGAATTAATCTGAGAATGGAATTTTTATTTGTCAAACTAAATATGCAAGGATATATTGAGTAGCTTTAGGATGGTGAATTGCAAACCAACTATAACACCAATTGCAACTAGTACAAAGCATAGCAAGAAGGATCAAATGTTGATCCAACACTGTATAAAATGTTAAACTAGTAGCAACAAGGAAGGTCTTCCTACATGCATGTGTTCTTGCATGCAGAAGACTTAAATTAGGAAACCAATTGTATTTAATTTACTTTTCCTAAGTTTACTTTGGAAAATAAATTAAAGTGATCTAAATTAACTTTAGTGAACCACTAGTTAAAGTGAAAGTGAAATTAGGGTTTTCACTTTACCTCTAGTTAAAGTGAAAGTGAAATTAGGGTTTTCGCTTTACCTAAAGTTATAAAATAGAGATCAACTGGTGGAGAGAACACACACACTCGTATTCCGACAGAGACGGGATACAGACAAGGAGAGAAAGTCAAACAGAGGATTTAATTGAGAAGACGGAGGAGCAAGCAGCAAGATCATCGAGCTTCGTACAGCTGGGTCGTACACTCACACAGGAGCGTGTTGAGGTTTAGCTGGGATTTTCCTAGTGATTCTATCGGGTACTGCATTCGCCAGGTTTGGGTGAATTTGTAGTGATTGTAAAAGTTCTATATTTTCTCATAATAAAATCTATATCTGACTGCTGCACCGATTTTCCCATCTTGGGTTTTTCTGGGGGTTTCCATACCCAAAATAATAGTGTCAATATTGTGATGTGATGTTGTGAGTTATTTCTCAGTTTTATATTCCGCTACATACTGTAAAAGATATTCATGTGTGGTTATCAATTGATATTTTGCATGCGTTGTTTAGCCCTAGCTGAATATTAAAAGAAAATTTACATGGTATCAGAGCTCTGGTGAGGTAAAGCTGAGAGATTTGCAGCAGCAGTGATAGATCAGGGGCAGATCTATAGGAAGACACAAACCTAGGCTTCCAGATCTAGGGTTTGACAGGTACACTTCACTATGGCCGTGCAGTTGAGAGTTGAGGATAGACTGTAGGGTGCTCAAAACTTTCCTACATGGAAAGAGAGGATCACAAGGATCCTGGACGTCAGTGATGCAGAGGAGCACATTGACTCCACGAAAGTTGCACCCACGGATCCGGTAGATCTAGCAGCATGGAAGAAGATTGATTCCAAAGCCATGTTGATTATCATGGATGGAGTGAAGGTCCATATAGTCCCTCACCTTTATGGTAAGAAGACTGCATTAGAAATATGGAAGGCTTTGGAGAGTCTGCACTAGAGCAAGAACGAGAACCAGAGGATGGTGTTCCAAGAGAGGATGCGCAGCACCAATACGACCAAGGGAGAAGGAGTGGTGCCTTATCTCATGAGGCTCACACAGATCAGGGATGAGCTTGGAGTTGTTGGCTCTAAAACTAATGATGAGGAGCTACTTCGGATAGCCCTCAATGGCTTCTCTAAGCCATGGGACACCTTTGTCAAAGGTGTTGTGGCTAGGGAGAAGCTCCCTGATTGGCAGAGACTATGGGATGACTTTGTGCAGGAGGAGTCCCACATGGGTTAAGGATCAGGCTCATCCAGCAGTGCCCCACAGATTGTGGATGAGGAGGCTCTAGCCCTTATAGGGAAGAGCAAGGGGAAAGCAAAAAGGAAGAAGGATGGTAAGAAGAACCTTGACGTGTCAAAGGTCAAGTGTCTAATCTGCCACAAGTAGGGACACTTTGCCTCCCAGTGCCCAGACAGGAAGAAGAAGAGTAACACTCAGATGTTTGGATCTGCAGAGGTGGATGAATTTAGCAGGAACTTCGATGAGGAGTTTTGTTTGATAGCTTGCAAGACAAGCACCACAGGGAGCAGCATATGGTACATTGACAATGGAGCATCTAGTCACATGATTGGACATAAGAGATTCTTCAAAGACTTGCAGGAGGGTGGAATAGGGATCCACGTTGAGTTGGGTGACGATGCGCGTTATCAGGTGCAAGGAGTTGGCACTGTTTCATTTGAGAGGGAGTCTAGAAAACCCCTTAGTTTTCCATGACTAACCAAGAAGCTTATATCAATCTCCACTCTGGAGGACAAGGGATGTCAAGTGAAGTTTCGTGACCATAGAGTGTATATCAGACCCAAGGGGTTAGATAGGAGCTTGGATCGGGTGATTGGCAGAAGGAGCGAGAAAGTGTACATATTACACTTTGAGCCTGCAAAGGCTCTAGTCAGCAGCAGCAGCAGTCAAGGTGAGTTGTGGCATAGGAAGATGGCACACTTACACCATGGAGCACTAAAGCATTTGAGACAGGCAGTCATTGGAGTTCCTCAGGTACAGGAGGAAAAGCATAACCACTGCAAGGGTTGCACTTTGGGGAAGAACATCAGGAAGCCTTTCCCACAGAATGAGCACAAGTCTAAGCAGCCCTTGGACTTGGTGCATTCGAATGTATGCAAACATATGAGTGTCCATTCTTTCAGTGGTTACAATTACTGCGTAACCTTCATTGATGACTATTCCAGGAAAACCTGGATCTATTTACTGAAGGCCAAATCAGAGGTCTTTGCGAGGTTCTGAGAGTTCAAGACTCTTGTGGAGAACCAAACAGGAAAGAAGATTCAAGTGTTGAGGACAAACAACGGGGGTGACTACACTTCCAATGAGTTCATGGAGTATTGTTCGGCTGAGGGGATCAAGAAGGAGCACACTGTGCCCCATACACCACAGCAGAATGGAGTTGCAGAGCGAAAGAATAGGACTATGGTTGGAGCAGCCAAGGCCATGCTATTTGATCAGGGATTACCACTATTCCTATGGGTCGAGGCATACAGGACTGCAGTATACATTCAAAACAAGTGTCCCCACACAGTCTTGGGGAGCAAGACACCAAAAAAGGACTTCACAGGCACTAGGCCAGATGTGAGTCACATTTGCATATTTGGCAGTGTCTGATATTGTCATGTTCATGCTGACAATAGGAAGAAGATGGACACTTCTGGAGAGAAGGGGTTACTTGTTGGTTACAGCGAGATTTCGAAGGCATATAGAGTTTACATTCATGCTCGCAGGAGGATCATTGTGAGCAGGGATGTCTAGTTCGTTGAGGACAGGGCCTTGCGGAGATCTCTGGACATACCAGCAGAGCAGCAACTAGCACAGGAGTCGAGAGACAAGTTGGAGGAGCTAGATGCACAGGTACAGGTACAGACACATAGCACTGGTTCTAGTGGTCATAGGGAGTCAAGTGGACAGGATCCTTCAGTCATTGACTTGAAGGATGAACTGCAGTAGGAGACGGATATCCAGTAACCACAACAAGTTGACACTAGGCCAAGGCCTAAGTGGTTTAGATCCACAGTGCAGGATTCCAGGCAGGTAGATCCTCCACAGAGATCTTTTAGACGGAGTGTACCACCAGAGAAGCTTAGTTATATGGCACTAATGACAAAGTTGATTGACTCTGAACCTTCCAGCTTCGGGGAGGCTGCACAACATGATGTGTGGCAGGAAGCTATGGTTGAGGAGTATGATTCCATTATGAAAAACTAGGTATCGGAGGTTATGCCGATGCCACAAGGGAAAAAGGTGGTGGGATACAAATGGATCTACAAGGTGAAGCATGCAGCAGACGAAAGCGTGGAGAAGTACAACGCGCGCTTCATGGAAAAGGGGTTTTCACAGAAAGAGGGCATTGACTATGAGGAGACCTTCACCCCTGTTGCCAGGTATTCTTCCATTCGAACCATTATCTCACTAGCAGCTGAGATGGGTTGGCGTGTCCATCAGATGGACATCAAGACTGTCTTCCTCAACAGAGTCATAAAGGAGAAGGTGTATATTGAGCATTCAGAGGGATTTGATGTGGAGAACAGGGAGACACATGTATGCAGACTGCATTGAGCTCTTTACGGGCTCAAGCAGGCACCTCGAGCATGGTACTCGAGGATTGACAGCTATCTCCGAGAGATGGGATTTCAGCGGAGTGAGGCTGACCACAACATGTACTTCTTGACAGGTGAGGTGCCTCTCATACTGGTCTTATATGTGGAAAATCTCTTTTTGACAGGAGATGAGAGGCTGATTGGAGACTGCAAGTCCAACCTTGCAGTAGAGTTTGAGATGAAAGACCTTGTGTTTATGCATTACTTTTTGGGCTTGGAGGTTTGGCAAAGAGATGGATGCTTCTTCATCGAACAGGAGAAGTATGCAGTAGAGATCTTAAAGAGATTCACGATGAAGGACAACAATCCTATGGCCATACCTCTAGTTTCCAACTGGAGGAAAATTGATGCATCAGGGTCAGACGGATTTGATCCTACCTTGTATCGTCAGCTTATCGGATCGCTTATGTATCTGGTCAACACTCGACCAGACATCAGCTTTGCAGTCAATTCTTTGAGTTAGTTCATGGTGGACCCTCAGAGAGTGCATTGGACGACTGCGAAACACATACTTCGCTACATCAGAGGTACAATGGAGTATGGATTGCTTTATGAGCGCAAGGAGAGTGTACAGTTAGCAGGTTTCACAGATGTTGATTAGGCAGGATGTGTAGAGCACTGGAAGAGTACTTCAGGTTGTTGTTTCAGCATTGGATCAGGGGTTGTCTCTTGGTTCAGCAGGAAGCAGAAGTCAGTGGCATTAAGCTCGACAGAGGTTGAGTACATGGCAGCCAGCATGGCTGCTTGTGAGAGTATGTGGCTGAGGAAGTTACTTACAGGGTTGTTCGAGTGTGAGCTAGAGGCTACAGTAGTTCACTGTGACAATCAGAGTGGCATCAGGCTATCTGAGAATCCAGTGTTCCATGATCGGAGTAAACACATAGACATCAAATACCACTTCTTGAGAGATTGTGTTCAGAGGGGAGCCATTCGGTTGGAGTACATACAGATAGATGAGCAGGTGGCGGACATTTCCACCAAGGCACTTTGCAGACAGAGTTTTGTGAAGTTCAGGGATAAGTTGGGGTTGCTACCGAATCTCTTCCTCGTTGAGAGGGAGTGTTAAATTAGTAGCAACAAGAAAGGTCTTCCTGCATGCATGTGTTCTTGCATGCAGAAGACTTAAATTAGGAAACCAATTGTATTTAATTTACTTTTCATAAGTTTACTTTGGAAAATAAATTAAAGTGCTCTACATTAACTTTAGTGAACCACTAGTTAAAGTGAAAGTGAAATTAGGGTTTTTACTTTACCACTAGTTAAAGTGAAAGTGAAATTAGGGTTTTCGCTTTAACTAAATTTATTAAAGAGAGATCAATTGCTGGAGAGAACACACACACTTGTATTCCAACGGAGACAAGATACAGACAAGGAGAAAAAGTCAGATAGAGGATTTAGTTAAGAAGACGGAGGAGCGAGCAGTAGGATCATCGAGCTTCGTACAGCTGGGTTATACACTCACATAGGAGAGTGTTGAAGTTTAGCTGGGATTTGCCTAGTGATTCTGTCGGGTACTGCATTCGCCAGGTTTGGGTGAATTTGCAATAATTGTAAAATTTCCATATTTTCTCATAATAAAATCTATATCTAACTGCTGCACCGGTTTTCCGAACTTCGGTTTTTCCGGGGGTTTTCATACCCAAAATAATAGTGTCAATATTGTGATGTGATGTTGTGAGTTATTTCTCAGTTTTATATTCCGCTGCATACTGTAAAAGATATTCATGTGTGGTTATCAGTTGATATTTTGCATGCATTGTTTAGCCCTAGTTGAATATTAAAGGAAAATTTACATAAAAGACTAGTAGGTAACTTCCCATGTATTTGACAGCAACAAGGCCTGACATAATGTATACAACGAGTCTAATTTCTAGGTTTATGAAGTCCCTAAAGAGCACTCATTGGTAGGCTAGTAAAAGGATATTGAGATATGTTGTTGGAACAACATAATTCGGAATTCGGTATAAATCATATTCAAATTTTAATTTGACTGGTTATACAAAAAGTGATTTTGCAAGGAGCAGTGATGACAAGAAAAGCACATCTAGTTATACGTTCAGTTTTGGATTTGGAGCAGTAGCTTGGGAATCTAAGAAGCATCCCATTGTGACTTTGTTGTCTGCAAAAGCAGAGTATGTTGCACCAACTAGAGAAGCATGTCAGACAATCTAGATGACGAGGATATTGACTGAGTTGTTACATGAACAAGAAGAACAAACTCGGATTTACTGTGACAACAAATCTGCTATTGTGTTGTCAAAGAATCATGTTTTTCATAAGAAGAGCAAGCACATTGATACAAGATATTAGTTTATTAGAGAGATTATGAATTGAATGAAATTAATGTTTAGTATTGCATATCTGAAGATCAGTTGGAAGACATTTTTATGAAACCCTTATACAAGGAGTTGATTGAATTTCATAATAAAGATAATTTAGGAGTTTGTATACAGTGAGTTGTAGTAGCACTTACTCTAAAAAAATTTGTAGAAATAATTAAGTGGGAGAATGTTGGGAGTAATTATTTCTCCAACCCCCATAGTAGTGAAATTAATTCAACTCAATGTAGTTAATTTTTTGTTGTATCTAAGCTCGAGGTATGTTTAATCAATCGGATCAAGATCGGTTCAATAGGTGAGGCAGTGAGGTGGCCCATACTTGCATTGAAGATGTTGTGCAAGTTGAAGTAATGGCGTCGTGTTAGTCCTAATATATATTTAAGTTTAAATTAAATGCCACCATTTGCAATGACATCATAAGTTTATCAACGTAATATTTGAGTGATTAAAATTTTGATTACGTGTCAAGTTTATGTATCATGGTGAAAAGTCTCGACGAAGAAGACTCTACGTGATGACAAGTGGAAAAAGTCAAGAGGATGTCAGGGAGGTCTATCGAAAGATGATAAAAGGTGCTCGAGAGGAGTCCCAACAACGTTTGTCCAATAGCGTGTCGGAGGTCATCTATTGGAGGTGAAGTTCGACACTGTATCGGACCTGTTACCACTCAATCTAGCAGCCCTACACAAATCAAGGGAATGTATATCTGGTGCTAGTGAAAGTAAGCGTGAGAGACAGTTAAACACAATGTCACCATAGTCTAACTTCTCAACACTTCGAGTAACTCCAAAACCTAAAGGGGACCATAATTAGTGAAAGATACCTACAACCACCAACAAGACACAAATACCTTCCACATAACCTTTATAGCTATGATCAATGCCTTATCGAAGTCAAACAAGATCAAATCTAGACAATCAATGATCAATGCCTTATCGAAGTCAAACAAGATCAAATCTAGACAATATAAATAGAGTTATTCACGTTATTAAACAAAATCACGCCTTTTGAGGCAATTTTACGCTTCCTAATGAAATGTCACTTCCCAAGAACTCACTTCAAAAAGTGAAATTAACAAGGGAAAGAGAACAATGGCCTAAGGCGCACTTCGAGGATCAACCAAAAAATACAAAACACCTCTCGATTCACAATTTATGAAGGTTTTCTAGATCCCAATGCACTTCCTCAAATGAGGATGCCTTTTAGGGTTTGTGGCTAAAACCCTTGGGCAAAATTTTAGGGTGGACCAGAAATACCAAATCACATCTAATTCACTAATTACAAGGTTTTCATATATCTCAATGCACTTCATCAGAAGAGGATGCCCTCTACCATTTGTGGCTAAAACACTAGGGTGAATTTTTTGGATGCACCAAAAAAAACAAGTCCATGGCTACTTTTGGATTTTTTGAATTTATTTAGATTTTTAGGGCCTTTTCCAGCTATAAAATACTTCTATGCATAAAATAAAAGAGGATAGTTGAAGGATAAGGTATTAGATTCTTGCCTCAAACCCTAGGGCTATGAGAGATCGAGGCTAACATCCCTCCTCTTAATATGGCTTCCAATACTTGCAACTAGTGAAAAGCTAGCAACCATTTAGGGTTAGGTAGCAAAACCCTAATTAGGGCAAATAGAGAATTTCAAGGCCCAATAGAACAATAGAGAGCTCCTTAATAAGAAGGTATCCTCAGTCAAGTAGACAAAATGCTAGCAAACAAACCCTACCTTAGTCCAATGCACTTCAAGAATGATGTTAAACTAGGATTAGGAGATAAACTTACCAACATTAATCAAGGAATGAGCAAGGAGATGCACCTTAGGTCACCCTTGAGCACGAGTTATCACAATGATTCTTAGCATCTACTTAGCATGTGACTATCAAACTCTAGAAATCCTTTCATTCATCCTTCATGCAAGACAAAAAGACATCCAAAGAAAAGTGTGCACTAGCCCAAATGCTCTAATAAACCAAGAGAAAGATAAAAGAATACATAAATTGAACCCTTGTCCATGATTTACAAATGAGGTGAAGATGTCTTATTTATATGAGACAACCCTCAACCTTTTACAAAATTGAGGCTATAAGTTAATGACAAAATATAAAAATTTGGGCTGATGTAGACATAAACTTGAGGACTCGGCCACATACTGACAAAAAATAATAATAAAAATGTGACGTTGGGCTCCACCAAGTGGAAGGTGAGCCAAAAGGAGAGCATCATAACCCAAATAACCCCAACAGATGCTTGTCCCTAAACGCCCCCCTTTTAAAGCATGTAGGATTCTTCTTTAAGGAATGACATCTGTTATCCCTAAAGTTGAACCTAGACTACAGGGGTTCAAGCTTAAAGAAATCTTTTTTAAAAATATAATTCAATGAAATCAACATAAAAACTGGGCTGCTATGAAATTAAAGATATAGGAGAATCACATAATCATTAAAGATCTGTACAACATAAAACAGAAAACATAATTCAATATGAAAGGAACTACGAGCATGAATTTATGAAATGAGACTGACTCTGTTTTTAAAAGTTTAAAAGATAATTGTACTTCACCATTAGAATCATGTAATGGGATTCAATTGACCATATACAGGATAAATCACAAGAAATAAAACTCATAAGATACAAAGCCAACTCATAATCATAATCATATCAAAGCAGAACCTGTATTGAAGATGCAGAGCATTTCATGTCATACAGAATATCATCAAAACTGGATTTTCATAACTCCCACTGCCACACCCCCTTTTTTCCATCTAGTGACTATCCTTATATACAAAATATCTGAGTTTCTAAGATAGTTATCAGCTCCTGCTTCTATAGATCGAGCTCTTTCAAAAATAGAAAGGTCAATCTCCTTTAAACAGTTTTTTAATACAAGTGTGAAATAAAAGAGACATCTGTCAAAAACAAAATTGCTTTCAAAAACAAACTATAACTCTAAATCTAAAAACTTTTAGAAGCCTCTGCCAAGATAGTTAAATCCTTAAAACCTGGGACCGCTTTTGCAACCTGGCAAACTCAGCATCTTTGTTCTCCTCCTTACTCTGAGCCTTCATGTGTTCGAGCTGCTTCTGGATGGTTCTTTTTTCCTTTAGAATGTCTTTTAATACAAGTGTGAAATAAAAGAGACATCTGTCAAAAACAAAATTGCTTTCAAAAGCTAACTATAAATCTAAATCTAAAGACTTTTAGAAGCCTCTGCCAAGATAGTTAAATCACTTGAAACCTGGGACCGCTTTTGCAACCTGGCAAACTCAACATCTTTGTTCTCCTCCTTACTCTGAGCCTTCATGTGTTCGAGCTGCTTCTGGATGGTTCTTTTTTCCTTTAGAATGTCTTTAGATATTGACAACAATTTCTGATAATCTGCCTCCTTATCCTCCAAATCTTCTCGAAGTCGTTTATTCGCTGTCATTAACTTTTCATTAATGTTCTATAAAAACCTAGTTTGCTCCTTGTATGTCTGCAAAGATTTCTTGACTTGATTTAATTCTGGAGTTATTTCAATGTCTTCTTCTTTCATATGGACCTCATCTTCCTGTGGAATCCTTGATGCTGAGCAATCCTCTTCAAATCAACTTGTTTGTTTGTGCAAAAGATTTCTGGTATAAACCCTACAACTCCCTGAACATCAATGAACTTCTCATTATCTGAACAATACTGACCTTTGGATGTGTGTACAGTCTCTTTGCTGAAAGCATCATCTATCATCACGATTTCCTCACAGTCTTCATGTGTTGATTTCATCTCTGCCTGCAACTTCCTTCTTAACCTAGTCCTAGGATTCACATCCATGCTCTCTGACTTCAACAGCTGATCACGAGCTTCATTTTTTGAAGTTATATTCTTTAACATAAAACTTAACTTTTCAAGGTTTTCATCTGTGAATGAAGCTTCAGGACATAAACTTTTCTGAACTGGTTTTTCTATAAAACCCTTCCCTTCTGCTACAACAGCTTCAATTTGTTTTTTGTGATTTGTTGTTTGCTGGTCCAAGTCTTCCATTGCCCTTTTTCCTTTCTCTTTAGTCTTTTCTTCAAACCCTAGCTCTGACAGCATATTTTCCCAAGTTCGTCCTTCCCTGTGCAGTGGTTAAACAATCAACAATTTTATTAAACCCTGATGGTATATTGAACGAGTAGTATGCTCTGGATGGCCCTGAACCCATGCAATCATCTTTTGCAGGCTCTTTAATAGGTAGAATGGGAGATTGAGCTTCAAGCTTCCATTAAGGTGCATCAACAACCGTAGATGGCATTTGAGAACCCTGTCATACCGACCATCGCATGTAATATAATTTTGCACCATTTCTAAGGGAATTTTCCAGTTAGGTTTTATCTTGCTCACATGGATACCATTCTTCCATTCTAATTTTTCAAAACCTGGCATTAAGAACTCACTGTAATCTCCTTGAAAGTCATGTTGCTTAAACCATCTTTCTCCTTATGTCGAAACATCTATTGCTTCAGCAATAGATTCTTCATTTACCCTGACTGTTAAACTCTTAAGCTGAACCATTTCATCTTTATAATTTTTTATAAAAGCCATAGTTACCTGTGAATGATAACCCTGCAATTTTTCACAGAAAGCAAACCATCCAGCATTCTTCATCAATTGGGCTGACCTTGGAAACTTCAGTATCCATTCTGTGTTATTGGGTTCCAATCTACAAATCAGGCCTCCTGGCTTTCTTCTCACCACAATTTCTGAATCCTCTTCCTCTGTTATCTTCGACATTTCTGCAACCCTTTCACAATATACATCATCATCACGTTTTTTCAGGTATTTCTTGTTTTTGGGGTAGCGGGGTCCGTCAAAAGTATGCAGTGTGGGTACTCGTTGGATGCGGAATCAAATTCCGCATCCAACGAGCTCTCCCGATCGAACTTTGAGTAAAAACACAGGGAGATATGTCGAAAATACGAACACAAAAAGTAGTTTTTTTCTTTCTTCCTCCAAAATTAATTAATATTATTTTATTATTTTAACCATTATTTTATTATTTTAACTATTATTTTATTATTTTCCTTAGGAGGCCCATTTTAGACCCCAAAATTTCTCTAATGCCTATAAAACCCTAGAATAAAAAATTAAACAACCTTAGAGAAAACAACATCATTGATCTGGAGACCAAGAGAAGGGATTTTCTATCAAAACAATAGGTCCAAGTGGGAAAAATAAGGTGTGCTTAATCGAGTATGACAATCGTTACATGCGATATCACCTCTACAAAAAGAAATATGAGTGTGTGCATGTGTCATGATGGGAACACTCCAAGAAGCACCAAACAACAACCAAGATCCCAAATGGCCCAACAAGATGGGGGATTTCAACCATCAAGAGGCAATCAGCAATTCCACTAAGCCAACACTTCCTGGAATGAAAACCAAGACAGCCTTCCATGACCTGATCAAGGGTATTTAGCCCCAAAATCCCTAATCCACATAATGTAGCCCCCAAAACTTGTCCTTCATAAAAAAGAAACCCCTTGCTCTGGTATGTCTAGAAAGGACGCATCATGCACTCTGAGGCGTAACAAGACCCATCACATCAAAGTTGCGTGATAGTGTCGAATAGTCAAGGTCTGATGGTGAGTACCGATGAGCACCAAACACCAACCCAGGGCCTAATTGACCCAACAAGATGGGGGACTTCACCCATCAGGAGGCAATCACCAATGCCACTAAGCCAACACTTCCTAGAATGAAAACTAAGAGAACCTTCCATGACCTAATCAAGGGTATTTAGCCCCAAAATTCATACTCCACATAATATAGCCCCCAAAGCTTGTCCTACCATTAGAGGAAATTTCC
>LPNX010889180.1:50268-76669 GCA_001517045.1 Pseudotsuga menziesii | reverse complement strand
GATGCGGAATTTAATTCCGCATCCAACGATCTCTCCCGATCGAAATTTGAGTAAAAACACGGGGAGATATGTCAAAAATACAAACAAAAAAGTAGTTTTTATCTTTTCTTCTTCCAAAATTAATAAATATTATTTTATTATTTTAACTATTATTTTATTAATTTTTTTTAGGAGGCCCATTTTCAGTTGAAATTTCCTCTAATGATAAAAAAGAAACCCCTTGCTTTGGTATGTCTAGAAAGGATGCATCATGCACTCTAAGGCGTAACAAGACCCATCACATCAGAGTTGTGTGATAGTGCCAATTAGGCAAGGTCCAATGGTGAGTCCCGATGAGCACACGCATTAGCATATCAAAAGTTTTGTGTTAGAGCATTCAAACGAAGGCTGCAGAGAAAGAAACGAAAGGAAAGTGTTGATATGTTGGGGTGATGTATCGGAGGTTGGTGACGATAGGTGATATCCGATGATTGAATACTAATTGTCGTTGATAAAATGTTTGAATGATCCCATAAGCATTTCAAAGGTTTAATTTAGATGATGATTTAGTCATCGGTTTTGTGATGCTTTCCATCGTGAAGGTAATTCTTGTCACCATTAAAAATATCACCTATGTATACATATGTAGTTTTAACTATTAATAAAGTAAGAGAGGAGAGTAATTATGCTCCCATTGGGTCTCTACATGTAATAATCTTTTTGTGTGCATGAGTTTGAAAACTCCCCCACAACCTACAAAAATAATGTAACTGCTCTTTTTTAAAGTGAATAATTTATGAACAACCAAAGGAGCCTAAAAATCCGTGTCTTTAAGAAGGTAAAATATATTATTGATTGCAAAGATTCCAATGACAAATTAATTTCTCAATATAAAGGCAAAAACATAAGTAATGGACTTCAAAAGTGAATGTTTTGGAAAGCCAAAAAGGTTCATTTGATTTGGATTTCCCAAGCAAATAAAAGAGCCTAGCCATCATTCTCATGGGAGGAATGAGGGAAGTTGGAAAAGATACTCTGAATTGCAGGAAAGCATTGACAATAGGAGGTATTTAACTTCAAAAGCAATCACTTCAACCAACTAAATGCATGCAGTCATTTTGGTTTCCAAAGTGACTCATCTATGCAAATCTAAAAGAGCCTAAAATCCCTTACTTCAAGAAGCATTTGTTCAAGAGGCATGAGGGCAAGGTAAAAAGGTTCCCAATTGTAGGAACCCAATGATAGGAGAACTTAAGAAATCACAGAGTAGTTGTTTCAAAAAGCCAAAAGCATGTAGTCATTCTTATTTTCCAAGTGATCCATTTCCTAAAGGATAAAGACATTAAAAACCTATGAATTTGACAAGTATGTGCTAGAGAGGCCCAACAAAAGAGGAAAAGAGATTCCCCAAATGATAAAGACCCTAAAAAGCCATGAATTTGAAAGTATGTGTTAAAGAATCCTAAGGGAAGAGTGAAAGAGATTCTCTAAAGGAAAACGACCCTAAAATCCATGAATATGAATGTGCGAAAGAAGCCTAAGGGAAGAGGAAAAGAGATTCTCAATTCTAGGAACCCTATGACCCTATGATAGGAGTTTAGGAAAAACACTAAGTAACTAAATTTGTAAACAAACAATTCATAAATCCAAAAGCACATGGTTGTTCAAGTTTATGATGTGGATAATTTCTGAATGGATGAAACAGTATAAAAGCCACAACTTCGAACATAAAATAATTTTAATAATGTCCACTAAAATGACCACAAGAGTAAGTCAATGGAACTATTGAATACAATGATGCCATTAGAAACCGGGAGCACCAAAAGTGAATCCTATAAAAAGCATGAAACTGAAACTAAATTGAAGTAAGAATCTACGCTAAACCCTGAAGAAAACCCTCGACTTCGAGAGTAGATAATTCCCTTCGAGAGGGATGTACAAAGGAGATGGATCCAAAGACTAGGGGAAATAACAATGATTATGATGACACACGTGTATCATGGTCCACGGGAGCCACCTCTCCTAACATCCAAGGCTGAAGGAAAAAAACTCAAGATAGAACGCTAAATAGAGGAAGAGGAGGCGGGCATGCCCACTAAGTTGTTGATATTGAGTGAAAGGAGCCCCCCACTACTGAACCCTAGAAAATCTCATCTGCTTGCTAGTAACAAATCTAGACTGGCTATGCTACTGAGAATTTTGGGAAGAGGGGATGGTCCTTTGGGTCCACACAGATCTTGATTCAGGGGCCTATCTCTTAGTGCCCCTAGCTAATGGGAGAATCATTGATAAGCAAGTGATCCTTCCGGTGGAATATGGTATGAGAGGAGGATAAAGCGCATGAGAGTGGAGTCTAAGGTCCTTTTGAATATATAATAATGCCAGGCATCTCTGATCGAGATACATAAAGGAAATTATGAGAGCATAGTGGAGCCTCCCATGGATGTAATATCAAAAGGGGCAGCGAAAGATGAAGTGCTCCTCTTGTTAAAATAATGTAACTTCAGAAGATATTCTATTTGCATTATTGTCATTCCTCCATTCAGAGATGCCCCAGATGTAATTGGTCATGTAAGAATCATTGAAAGAATCAATGTAAACCTCCAGATGTAAGTCAGGTCAATAGTACCCATGGGTCATTATAATAAATATTATTTTGGTGTCTTCCTAGACAAGTCGGCCCTATCAGTTATACAAGTCGACCCTATTAGGGTTTAGGTCAAGTCAAGAGTCAAATAGAGAGGCGCCTCCTTCATTTGTACTTACTCCACTCAAACAAGTTTGCTAGAGAGAGGAGAAGAAGAGCACCAAAAAGAGAGGAGAAGTTGTCTTGGGGTTTTACACTGGTTTGGTTGAGTTCTATACTAAGGAAGTTTTACTGGGTTTTCTGCCCCACGAGGGTTTCCCAATATAAATCTCTGTGTCCTTTTATGTGACAGTACTTATAACAACCCCAAATTTCGTAAATAAAAAAAAATTAAAAATAAAGATCTAACTGCAATTATGAAAGACAACTAAATCCATAGAATCTTTAACTTGCGTTTAGTCTTTTATCCATTGACCACAAATGACAAATTACGACAACAATATGAAACGACTTTCCTTTTACGGCAACACTACTTTACTTATTGTCAAATTATGAAAGAAAGTCATGTTTATTTTCTGTTATTTACAGTCGGTGTAATTATTGGTTATGTTCTAGATTACTTGTTAACCCTTTTATAAAGCTAGCAGGAAGGGTTTCCATGGTCTTACTTGGCTCTCTGGCTAACGCAAAATTTACCATATAATCATTTTATAGGTACATAACCGAATAGAACTTGCCTTGAGGTGAAAATTTCACCAAGAGCCTAGCGCTAAAGGTAACAAGGGATTAACTAAGCCTATGGGAGGACAAACTTAACCTAAGACAAGGCACCATAGTGCTAACTATAAAATAAAACAAGCATAATGTTAAAACTATGACCTTATGGTGCAAGCTTGTCCCTTTCAAAACTATACGGATGAATTGAAAGATTTGAAATTCAATGTGGCACGATACTATCCACGTGATGGAATTTAAAACCTCCAGCTGGAAAGCAAAGTAAGTCAAATCGAAACTCTAGGGGTTTCGAATTGAACACCATGTGATGAGTTTTCATTTGTGGTGTTCATCAAACTCTCTGATGGATGGTTCAATCTGTCTACGGTTGTTTCAGAGAACCCTCACCGCAGTAGCTGGGAAATGGTATATCGAGCTAACCTAGAATTCCTTTTGGGACTTTAATACCTTAGCAATGGCATTTTCAACGCATTTTCAGTTACCAATTCGATATGAGACAGGTATAGACTTGTTAACCTCGCTTCGCCAAACTACTTCCACCCATATCTCCGATCATATACATGAATGGAGACAAAGACGTAGGTTGATTAAGGCTTCCATTCCTTATCAGTCACTGGCTGATTGGTTTACGAAATCTACTTCCACCCATATCTTCGATCATATACATGAATGGAGACAAAGACGTAGGTTGATTAAAGCTTCCATTCCTTATCAGTTACTGGCTGATTGGTTTACGAAATCTTTACTTCCCCCCATTGCAAGGGATGTCACCATCGGAGGTGTTGTTACAGAGGATCAGACCATTAGCTGTGATCAGTACCTAGACTTGGTTTATTCCCAGTCAGGAACTTTGTATGACCTGATTCCTCACGTTCCTCGTCCTACATCAGACCCCTCAAGACCTGCAACTAAACCACCAGCCAATGGCATTCTTGGTTCAGTTCAAACAAAATCAACAAAAAAATCCACGAAAAAGCAAAATCAACCTGCCGCACCAACCAATCAACCCATTCCACCACCCAAAATTGCATCCTCTTCTACTGTTTCCACCGAAGTAAATGCAATTCAATCCACTAAATCTTCGGGAGGAAAGAAGAAAGGTAAAAATAAATCTAAGAAATCCGATAACCAACAAAAAGGTAAGACACAAAATCCTGATGTTGATTCTAAGAATAAAAGAAAGGCAAAGTTTCCCTGCCTAATTTGTGGAGGTGATCATTTTACTAAAGAGTGTCCTTGTCGAGAGGAACTTAGCAAATTTTTGAAAAGCTCACCCACCTCGGCAGTTCTTACAGACCCTTTCCCCACCCAACAGCAATTAAATGATCATCAATCCTTGCACGAGCCTTCTTCATCCTCCATCGATGAAGTCAAAATGATGTAGAGCGAAACAGTTCACCTTAATTCAAGATCCCAAAGTTATGACCCTCCTCCAGAAAAGAACACTGATGATGTTCCAGCCAATAAACCTTCAATTTCCACCCCTCCTCCAAGTAACGGTCTTCATATTGAAAAACCTATTACTGATACGATTCTTCGCCCACCTAAGAGTACACTTTGAAAGTCCATTCTTAATCCTAACGCACATGCTACCCAGTACTGTCCCAAGCACCTTGCGCTATGTCAGCTCTTGAGGTACTCCAAACATGTCCTACCCAACGAAAGAATTTGCTAACAACCCTTGGAGCTTTGGATCCTGAACATAACAACATCATCACTTTCAAGTTGAATGATTTCAAAACTAGGCTCTCACATCAGTTAGCTTTCCAATTGTCCACAAAAGTTATTGCAAAGACCATCCATCATACTGTACTTAATGAGGGAGCCTCTACCTCGGTCATGTCTTTGACTTGTTGGAGATCCATTGGTTCTCTTGAAATTAATCGTTCACCCACAACACTAAAGGCCTATGATGGTCGCGGATTTCAACCTTATGGATTACTGCCTTCTCTCCAGATTGAACTGGGGGGGGGAATCAGTTTCCATTCATGTTGAAGTTGTTGACACTCATTGGATTACAATCTTCTCCTAGGTCGCAATTGGTTTTATGCTATGCAAGCTATTGCTTCATACGTTTTTTCAGATAGTTCAGTTCCCATTCCAAGGGAAGATTGTTACAATAGATCAGTTAGATTTCATTTCACCAAATGTTATATCGAATACTGCGAACAACGTTCCGCTTCTAACAACGCCGCAATATCATAATATTGGAGTAGGCCTTATTAAAGATCCTTCACTCATGGGAATCTTTCCGTTATAAAATCCTCCTCCTGTTTCGCTGTCTACATCCGTGAACATGATTTCTACTTTTGTTATAGATAAAGGAAAGTCCATTGCTGAATCCATCAATGAGCCCTTTTGAGGAAACATATCATGCTATTCAAANCCCCCCCCCCCGTCTCTAGGTTATATTTCGCATATACTCCCCTCTGATTAATCCATCATGGAAGTTATGTCCCTAGATGAGATGCTCTGGAAAGACCATTACCATCGATCTTCTTTCCTTCCCCCTTGCCATGTGGTAGAAGAACAATTTGCATCAGCGGTATCTTCTGATATAGTCATTGGTCCTCAGTCTCTAATCCTCACTCGTGATGTCAAATCTGAGGGTAATTTATGTAATATTAGCAAAACCATTCTAGTTGATATATAGTGAAACCTGGTATTTCAGAGAACATCCAGATAGGCTAGAATTCTTCACCTTCAGAGATACAGTCCTATACGGCCTTATTTAAGGAATTCAGAGATGTTCTTGCTTGTACCTATGAAGAAATGTCAAGGATAGACCCCTCTATTGTAGTTCACAAGATTAAAACCTACCCTGGTGCTAAGCCAGTTCGACAGAAGTTACGTTAGGTCCATCCGAGGAAAGCAGCAGCCATCAAGAAAGAAGTTGAAAAACTTCTTAGTGTTGGTTTCATTTACCCTGTTCCCTTGACTGAATGGGTGTCCAACATAGTCCATGTCAATAAAAAACAGGGTATTGTTAGGGTTTGCATTGATTTTCGGGATTATAATAGGGCTTGTCCCAAGGACAACTTCCACCTCGTACATTGATCAAATTATCGACAACTGTGTCGGGAGTCATCTTTTCATTTATGGATGGCTTCTCTGGCTGCAATTAAATCGAGATACTCCCATCATACCAACATATGACGGCTTTCATCTGCCCATGGGGAACCTTTTCCTATAGAAAACTCCCTTTTGGATTGAAAAAGGTTGGAGCTACATTCCAATGCGCCATGTCATATGCTCTCCACGACATTAAACACATTGTGGAACCTTATCTTAACAACCTCCCTGCTCATTTGAAGCAACGGGATCACCATGTGGATCATCTGAGAGCCATTTTTCTCATATGTCGTCATTTTAACATTGGACTAAATCCACATAAGTGTGTTTTTTGTGTCGATA
This sequence comes from Pseudotsuga menziesii, assembly GCA_001517045.1. Lineage (NCBI taxonomy): Eukaryota > Viridiplantae > Streptophyta > Pinopsida > Pinales > Pinaceae > Pseudotsuga > Pseudotsuga menziesii. The sequence goes on along the minus strand of LPNX010889180.1, from coordinate 69,954 downwards.
CCGACCGATCGCTTTGCTTTATTGTGTCCAAGGATGGCATCCATATTGACCCTCTGAAAATTGAAGCTATCCTAGCTCTACTTGCCCCCACCAACATTACAGAACTCCAAAGTTTACAAGGGAAGGCAAACTTTTTACGTCGTTTTGTCTGCAATTATGCTGAAAAGACACGGTTTCATGCGATTGTTGAAAAAGGATACCCCTTTTGTTTGGGATGACTTGGCTTACCCCTTTTGTTTGGGATGACTTGGCGCAGCACGCGTTCAACAACCTTAAACATGCTCTTACACATGCACCTGTGTTGCTCTTAGATCAAGATACTCGCATCAAACCAACATAAGACGGCTTTCATCTGCCCATGAGAAACCTTTGCCTATAGAAAACTCCCTTTTGGCTTGAAAAATGTTGGTGCTACATTCCAACACGCCATGTCATATGCTTTCCATGACATTTAACACATTGTGGAACCTTATCTTGACGACTTCCCTGCTCATTCGAAGCAGCGGGATCACCATGTGGATCATCTGAGAGCCATTTATCTCAAATGTCGCCATTTTAACATTCGATTAAATCCACATAAGTGTGTTTTTTGTGTCGATAAAGACCAATCGCTTTGCTTTATTGTGTCCAAGGATGGCATCCGTATTGACCCTCTGAAAATTGAAGCTATCCTGGCTCTACCCGCCCCCACCAACATTACAGAACTCCAAAGTTTACAAGGGAAGGCAAACCTTTTACATCATTTCGTCTGCAATTATGCTGAAAAGACACACAGTTTCATGCGATTGTTGAAAAAGGATACCCCTTTTGTTTGGGATGACTTGCTGCAGCACGCGTTCAACAACCTCAAACATGCTCTTACACATGCACCTTTGCTGCAACCACGAGATTATACAAAGGATTACTCTCTGTATGTGGCTGCATTCCTTTCAACTATTGGTATGGTCCTAGTCCAGACTGACGAACACGACCAAGAACATGTGATTTACTATGTTAGTAAGAGTCTTCTTGATTCTAAAACCCAGTATTCACATGTGGAGAAACTTGCTCTGGCCACGGTCATCGCGATCCAGAAGTTCTATCATTACATTTTGATCCATACAACTACTGTTTAGGCGGACTCTAACCCCATGTATTATATCTTGACTCGTCAAGTACTTGGGGGCAAATACTCACGCTGGATTGTCATTCTCTAGGAGTTTGAATTGGAATTCGCCAGAACTAGTTCTAAGAAGTCTCTTGTCTTCGCTGAGCTTATGTGTGCCCTCCCCCGTATTACTGAGGGAACAGAGCCCATTGATTCATTGCCTGATGAATCTTTGTTCCTCATTAGTACAACTGACCTCTGGTATGTAGATCTCATTCTCTACCTCCAGACTCAACAATATCAGCCTGATGCCACTCGCAATGAGCGTCGTCGCATTTGCCATCAAGCCAAGTATTATCTCATTATCAATGATATGTTATGTATTATAATGTCGTGGCGTTGATTCCATATTACAACAATGTTTCACCCATGATGAAGCTGAGATCGTTTTAAATGATTGCCACTCTAGAGCCTGTGGCAGTCACCTCTCTAGGTTGGCTATTGCCCAGAAGATTTTGCGCGCCGGGTATTTTTCGCCTTCGATCTTCAAGGATTGTATTGAAACTGTCAAAAAATGCCCGCCTTGTCAACTATTTACATCAAAAAAACAGACCACCCAGCTTCGCTACATCTCCTTCATTAAAATAGCATGGGTTAACAGATCTATCATACTGAGCTTACATTCGTCGTTTGTGTGTCTCATTTTCTAAGGCAACATCGCGTTGAGTTTCGACGAGCTTGTTGAAGTATAGGAGCCGTTCTTCTTCTAGGGTGTTGTTGGGCAAAAGTTCTACAGCGAGTTTCAAAGAAGGAATCTCACACTCTATTGGAAGAGCGGCCTCTAGTCCATGCACCAATTAGAATGGTGTGAAACCAGTGGAAGTTTTTACAGTAGTCCTATAGGCCCAAAGTGTAGAAAAAAGTTGCAAATGCCAATTAGACTTAGCTTTCCATACCATCTGTTGAAGCATAGTTTTTAGGACTTTATTGATTGCTTCAACTTGGCCATTGGCCAGTAGATAGTAAGGTGCAGAGTTATCATGATGAAACCCTAATTTTGCACTTAATTATGCCATCATTTTGTTTTGGAAGTGTGACCCATGTTAGGTCATGATGGCCCTAGGAATCTCGAATCTAGCAATGATATGGTTAAAAAAAAGGAGAGAAGTTGTCATTTCGTCTTTGACATATGTGGGCATAGCCTCGGGCCATTTAGTGAAGTAATCCACAACGACAATAATGTAGCCATGCCCCCCGACTGAGGTAGGTCTACAGTGCACGAAGTCCATGCCCCATTTTGCAAAAGGGCCAACTGCTATGACAGGATGTAGCGGAGTTGGGTTGGTGCGCTTTTTGGATGTAAATAGTTGACAAGGCGGGCATTTTTTGACAGTTTCAATACAATCCTTGGAGATCGAAGGCCAAAAATACCCGACGCGCAAAATCTTTTCGGCAATAGCCAACCCAGAGAGGTGACTGCCACAGGCTCAATAGTGGCAATCATTTAAAACATTCTCAGCTTCATCATGGGTGAGACATCGTCGTAATATGGAATCAACGCCACAGCTGTATAACATATTATTGATAATGAGATAATACTTGGCTTGGTGGTAGATGCGACGACGCTCATCACGAGTGGCATCAGGATGATATAGTTGAGTCTGGAGGTAGAGAATGAGATCTCCATACCAAGGGTCAGTGGTACTAATGAGGAACAAAGATTCAACAGGCAATGAATCAATGGGATTCGTTCCCTCAGTAATACGGGGAAGGTCACACATAAGCTCAACGAAGACGAGGGACTTCTTAGAACTAGTTTTAGCAAATTCCAACTCAAACTCCTGAAGAATGACAATCCAACGTGAGTATTTGCCCCCAAGTACTTGACGAGTCAAGATATAATACATGGGGCTAGAGTCCGCGTAAATGGTAGTTGTACGGAGCAAAATGTAATGACGAAGCTTCTAGACCGTGACGACCGTGACCAGAGCAAGTTTCTCCACATGTGAATACCGGGTTTCGAAATCTAGAAGACTCTTACTAACATTGGAAATCACATGTTCCTGGTCATGTTCGTCGGTCTGGACTAGGACCATACCAATAGTTGAAAGGGATGCAGCCACATACAAAGAGTAATCCATTGTATAATCTGGTGGTTGCAGCACAAGTGCATGTGTAAGAGCATGTTTGAGGTTCTTGAACGCGTGCTGCGCCAAGTCATCCCAAACAAAAGGGGTATCCCCTTTTTCAACAATCGCATGAAACCGTGTGTCTTTTCAACATAATTGCGGATGAAACAACGTAAAATGTTTGCCTTCCCTTGCAAACTTTGGAGTTCTATCACTTTGGTGAGGATCGACAACTTAGTATCAGTGACTATTTCAGAAGAAACTGCTGATGCAAATTGTTCTTCTACCACATGGCAAGGGGGAAGGAAAGAAGATCGATGGTGACTATCTTTCCAGAGCATCTCATCTAGGGACATAACTTCCATGATGGATTAATCAATGGGAAGTATATGCGAAAGATAATCTAGAGATTGAGGGGGGATTTGTTATCACATATATAATAACCGGGCTACCATATTCTATTTTTCAGATACAGTACATTTTTCAGCCAGATCTCTTACATATGAGATGCTGAGATGGGCAGTTTTGTCGGATCATCATTTTATTTTTGGCCTATTGTACTCTCCCAGATCAGGACCGAGTCTCAGGACACTCAGATTTGAGGACCGATGTAGCCATTTAGTCATTGCAGAGCAGTTACTGATGTCCAGATTTATATCAGTGCGTTCCATTGGACATATGATATTTCAAATGGATTATATGCATGATTATGACTCGGCTTTTATTATATTGTGCTATGTTTATCATTGCTCTTATACTCATCTTTGTGACATGTATTAACATGTAGTGTCATGATCTAGCGGTCACAATTATATGGACTTGGATGTATTTGTATTATGTATTGATGTCACTACTCTGACTTTGAAGTTCCTGATCCATACTCATTGGTTTTACCCTCCTTAGGGAGAATCGAGCTAGTCATTCCCACCATTGTTTTGGCTTGCTAGTGTTGGCTTCATTTTTCACTGTCTCCACCCATCCATTTCCTTCCAGTTTTGTTTTTAACCCGACTTACTACTTGACTTATGGCATGGAGACCCTTTTCCCCGCTAGAACCTTTGTTGGACAAAGCTCCCTGTTTATAGTGTGTCTCGGCTCTGAGTTGGTGACAGAACTTGCCTTTGGTGAGTTGGATTGTATGCCTAAATCATTATGGTCGGTTGTCTCGATGTTTGGCACTGTGCAGAACTCCCTCTGGTCACTTGATATGTTGTTGGCTAAAACTGAAAGCTCATGTACTACTTGTATTGGAAAATGTTTTATATGCGCCCATGGGAAATGAAAATGCTAAAAACCGTGTTTCTTAACATATGTGAAACGGAGCAAGAGCAATGAAATGCTAAAATACTCCTCGAAGGGTATAAGAAAAAGGTCCAAAAAGGCAATGGTTAAATATATGATATATCCAAATATTGCTAACCTTGTAAATTTGAAAATGTCCTAGATGAAAGCTGCAATTAGCTGTGCTTTTAAGCACTGGTGAAGTCCCCAAAAGGACATATAGGCCAAAACGCCATGGAAATAAAATTGATGATCCTAATGAAACTGGATCAAACTTGATGTAGACATGATGCCTAAGTTGAATAAGCACTCTCTAAACAACTCAACCATTTGTGAGGCACTGCCATTCCCTGTGTTGTTGTTTGTTCGTTATTTGGTTATAGTGAGTATTCCCCTTCCATATCCAAAGTGTCCTGATGTTAAGTAGGAAGTCATCCTTTGCCCTAGCCTTGTCAATTTTATCCTTCACCCTTCCCTAGTAAATTGACTACAACTATGAAGTGAGTATAGTCCTAAAAGTCTAAGTCTGAGTAATAATAAATAACGCCCGATATATGTATTAGGTTGATGTACTGCCGGTGAAATGAATGCTACTTCTTATGATTGTTGCTTAAATGATTTGTAGAGCATGTCTTAGCCTTATAGCACTTGCAGCAGATGCATGATAGTCTGAGTTATATTATTGGTATATAGTCATTTACAGGTGATTATATTGTCTACTGGATGTTGTTCATGATCAGGCAAAGACCTGGAAAGGGTATGAGTATACACCTTAGATGGATTTGGACTCTCTGAGTCTAATGAGACAGTTTATTTTCAATTTCAGGCACTAGCAGAGATGATCAGGCTCATTTTACCTTTCTGATGCAGTTTTGCTTCACAGGATGATGTGTCTAAGTAGGGAGATGTTTTATTTGGATCTCCTAGGGCATTGTATGGAGCATAGGGGTGCAACCACTTGTTTGTACCATAGTACCGCCATCCCAGAGAGCTTGGTGGGCTCAGTTTGACAACACAGGCACCCTAGGAGGCTGTTTTGGCAGGTTCACATTTCCCGAGGCAAATTAAAAAATGATTAAATGGCTATTGAAAAAATCGATTTGGGCTACTGAGGCAAGGAAAAGACATGGGATCAGTCATGATGATGAGAGTGATGTCCTTGCACCTTCTCCAGCAGTTACAGCACTTGATTGGACCCACACCTATTTTTTGGGCATTTTTATATTATTTTCTGGAGCTTTTGGGAGGCTCACGATTTCCTCAAGGAGGCACAATGTCAAAGAATTAAAATATTATATCATTTTATTGTGCCATGGGGCACCCGTAGGAAGTTAGTTAACACTCCATGGACCCACCATGTGCTTCATTTATTTCTTGTTGAGTGGGGTACCCTCTTGTTGGGTGTTTTAGTCCACTTTGGTACTTTATGGTTATATTGATCCATATATTGCGTGTTGAGCTCATCTCAACCATTGATTAGAATATTTTATCTTTTAATCTTAGCCACTCGTTTTGAAAGTGGTTAGGATTTGGTTATGATTGTGGTTCTCTCATTTCTATTTAAAGGAGAGAGCTTCTCATTTGTAAGGGGTCTTTGGCTCTTGGATCTAAATAATAGAAAGATTTTTTCGTGGATATTTTCTGGATCTGCTTTGCATCTGATATTCTCAAATGGTGATTGGATAGTCTTCTGCTTCCTAGCATTGTGTAAATTCATGTGAGATCCATATTCTTTCTGCTATCATTGTCTTGTCTACAGAAGGGCGTTTTGGCTGGAGTGTTTTTGCAGGGGGGCCTCAACTCATTCGGTTATCTTCGTCTTGGATCAGGGGGTTTTCATTAGTGTCATTGTGATCTATGATTACTTCTTTTTACTTTCCTATAGCATTTGGTTTCTTTATCTTGTCTTAGCAAATTTGATATTGTTGACGTTTGCTCATGCAGGGTAGGGGGCGCATTGGTGGCTTGGGGCTTACATCCGTCATAGAAATCACGTGGATTTTCCAGAATTGATTGGGATAGCAAGAATCATAACTGTTAAGGCTTCTACAAGCATTTCCAGGTACGATCTAACAGATAATTCATTTCTCTTTAGCAGATCTCAATCCATTGTACCTGTTTTCCTTCCATTTTTCTGAAAATCCTTAAAATACTAAAAAACCCCTAAAAAATACTAAATCCAGGAATCGTACGATCTTTGGCCAAACCACTGTTGGGTTTCATAGATCGGGCCTCCCCTTCACTGAATCTACTGCAACGCTGGTCAAGTTCCTGCTGGTTTGACCTAGATCTGAAATATTGTCTGAAAATTGCATAGCGCCCCCACTAAAAATTTGACCTGCTAGGGTTTTGATTTTTTCTGATTTCTGACTTCATAGACTGATAGATCGGGTCTCACACATTCCAAATCACCCCCAACGCTGTCTAGATTCATGACAGTGTGACCTAGATCTGAATTTTAGACTGAAAACAACCCTAGAGCCATCACTAAAAAACTGGACCTTTCCGGAGTTTACTGTTTCCGAAATCTGACAGGCTAAGCTGATAGATTAGGTCCTAAGCACTCCAAAACACCCCTAACGCTGAGCTAGATCCAATTTGCTTTCCCTAGATCTGAAGAAATCAGTTTTTCACCCTCTCAACCTCAATCATCAACTTTGACTTTTCCGGGATCTGACTTTTTCCAAATTTCTCTGAACCAAGTGTGTAGATCAGCCCCTCCTGATCCCATTTCACCTTCAACGCTGAGTTGGTTGTCTGTTGGTGGCCTCAAATCTACAGATCTGTCTCATCCAACCCTAGAGCTAGCCTTGACTTTTTCCAAATTTCTCTGAACCAAGTGTGTAGATCAGTCCCTCCTGATCCCATTTCACCTTCAACGCTAAGTTGGTTGTCTGTTGGTAGCCTCAGATCTACAGATCTGTCTCATCCAACCCTAGCGCTAGCCTTCCTTGACTGAATCCCTGCCTTAACTGAGCCATCCGGACCAAAACACTTATCTGAGTTCACAGACCAGGGTCTACCCTAGGTGGGTTCACCTCAACGCTAGGTGTATACTGACTCCATTGCCCAATGCACGAAAGGCACTGATCTCCCATCCTTAGCGCTAGCCCTGAATTGACCTCTTCCCCTTGAAATTGGTTGTTTCTTGATGACTCAGACAAATACACCTGTTCACCTTTTTCATTGAGTCTATCAGCCAAGCACTAGATAGTCCCGACTATTTTCCTGCCCATCCTACCTCGGTTACGCTTCCCAAGGTGGAGATCATCTTCTTTAGTTGCTAGTTCCAAAACCCTAGATCTAACCATTTCCCCCAAAGGTCATCCGATTACTGCTTTGGATCAGCCAATATACTACTAAAGTCCTGATCCATCTACTAAATCCTACTGTAGATCTAGAGTTTCTGAACACCTTACACCTTACGTACCTCAAAGTTTGTTTTGATATGATCTGGTGTCTAGGTTTGATCTCTCCTTTCAGGAGTAGATCTGGGTCTCCCCCATTGTTGTCTTGGACTCAGACAACATAAAGCGAAGACTACCTTGATTGGCGTGACAACCATCTCTTTGGGAGGCTAGGCAGTCTGGGTTCCACCTCCTTAGTTGCTTGTCCCTCTACCATCCATCCTGGAACCATCTTGCACAGGCAGCTACAAGGTTGGTGATAACATTTTGGCACCGTTGTCGAGGAGGTAGAGGCCTACCTTGGTTCAATATACCTCACATTTCCCTACGACATGTCTCTTTTCGGTGAATTACTTGTGTGGTTCACCTGGCGACTCCGCCCCGCGACTCCACTGAGGACCATACCCAACGTATTAATCTTAAGTTCTTAGAACATACCATAAATCATAATGAATTCAGATGTATTTCTGAGGCACATGAAGGAATTAACCAAAACCATGATTGAAACTACAAGACAAATAAACGAAAGGGATAGATGAGGTTAGACTACGGGTATGAGGATGATATCGAGCATGACTATGGGTATGAATCTAGTTATCATAATCTTTTTGATACCCACCAACTTCCTCGCCCATGCAATGAAGATTTCCTAACCATCCCGAGTGGACCTATAAGTCAACATGAACCCAGAAGACAGTCCAGTCAAAGCCTTATAGCCAAGTAACTTGAGCTGTTAAAAAACAAGACAAACGATCTCCTTTGGACTTTTCTGAAATACCAGGAGCACCTCATCCTATGCCAAACAATTACACTAGGAGGTTGCCAAGTTTAGTGAAAATAATGATATATCTATTGAAAGTCATTTGGACATTCTCTGGGATTACATGGAATCTAGAGGTGCAGACAATGAAGATGTTTATATGCGAGCCTTAGGAGAATCCTTGCAAGGGGATGTTCAACTATGGTTTGATCATTTAGCACGAGGATTCATCACTGGGTATGACATGTTCACAGATTTGTTAATTGATAGTTGGAGTAGGAACACTGATAAAATTATAGAGTGTCAGTCTAGCAATGATTGTGTAGTTGATAATAAATATATCGACAATGTGCTTTCTCAATTGGATCATTCCTCTCCTGATATGTTCCAAATTATGAGCGTGCCCGCAATCCATAAGAATGTTACAGAGTACTTCGAGAATAATGTTTCAAAACCTCATGTTGAAACTAAGAGGGATATCAATCAAATCATACGAGATACTCTGCTATTATTACCTGAAGCAGTCACAAACCAAATCCTAGATTTGATCCGTGGAAGGGAACCTAATCACCACCAAGAAGCATCCATAGTTGAGCCTTCCATTTGTGAGTCCATTAAAGAGCATTTAGAAGAGGAACTCCATAGTCATTGCCTAATCGACGATAATTTGAGTCAGTATGCAAGCCATCTGAATCTGGATTCAGACTTTGATGAAATCAATCAAACTTCCGATGAAGAGCAATCTTGTGGTCATATTGTGATTGAAGAGCATGCCTGTAAGAGTGATAGGGAAACTGAGACTAAACTTATTGATGTTTTTCCTTATCTAGAGCTTAAAGAAGAACAATCACATGATGATACGATTGTAAGTAAACTTGATCAAGAACATTGCAATGAGGAGCCTTGTCCTGGTAGTATCGATAGAATTATTCATCCAATCCTTAATCAGAATATGTTGATTCAATGTGTGGATACTGACCTTGTTTCGAATCTGGAAATCACTCCTGGAATTAATTTAAATGCTTTTTCCTTTCATCAAATATTGAGATCAATTATTCCAAGTCTGGGAGAAAATTTTCAATCCACCCTCCCAACCCAACTCTTCAAGTCTTCTGGTATGGGTATGTCTTTAAATCAAGTTGTTACTTTCGAAATTTCGAATCAAGAGTTTAAGCATTATCACGAAATTGGGGAAAAGGCACTTCATGTCTCTTCTCAGTCATCCATAATGAATAATTTTTTTCAATTTGTATATCTGTATTGTGGATGGTTGGAGAAGGTGTATAAAGATCAATTTCATGTTTTCTCCATTTTTAAACAACAAATGGGCTTGGTCTCATTCACGGTTTCATTACATTACAACTTGTCCCCATTTGATTCTCCTGGAGTGAACAAAATTGAATGTCCTTGTAGGGTAGAGGAGAAAACAAAGAACTGTTCGGAGTGGTCGAGTCATGAATCATATTGTCTTCCTCCATCAAGAACAAACTTGCATTCCTTTTATGACCCTATCAGCATCTTGATGGATGAGTTTTTAGAAATTCAATCTTATCCCTAGCACGATTTCATTTCTCTTGATCCATATTTTTCTTTGATTTTCAAACAACAAGTTATAATGGCTTCAATTTTCATTTACATTACTTACAAGCCATCTTTGATTTGTTGTATCATTAATGATAAAGAAAGCTCAATCGATTTGTTTAGCAAGTGGTTGCATTGGATTTATGATTTTACCTAACACTTGTCTGAATTGGTTGGAGTAGGGTAGGTAGGACCTGAATATGCCTTTCCCGGCAGTAGTATAGAATCTTGCATCTTTGCCCGAAGCTCGCCTTTGAAGCTCTTAGTGTAGTTTTGATTTCTAAAAAACAAAAATCAAACTTTTCTTAAAAAGTTGTGGTTATAGATTAGATTTATTTTCTGCTTTTCCAGTTTATGCATGCTTATTTTCAGTACTCTATTTTATCCACATATCATTCTGACGACCGGTCTATGAGTTTGGTATAGCTCTGGACATGCTGCAGGTAGTCAATGATATTTTTGGTAGTGGTTGCAGAGCAGGATGGATTGATCGAGGATGCAAGAAGCAGAGTACGAGGACCAGAGAGATTCTGAGGTTCTCAAGCACTCTTTTCAACAGAGCACCTGTCCCAGCTGGAGCGAGATGTTATCACATATATAGTAGCCAGGCTACCATATTCTATTTTTCAAAAACAGTACATTTTTCAGCCAGATCTCTTACATATGAGATGCTGAGATGGGCAGTTTTGTCGGATCATTATTTTATTTGTGGACTATTGTACTCTCTCATGTCAGGATTGAGTCTCAGGACACTCAAATTTGCGGACCGATGTAGCCATTTAGTCATTGCAGAGCAGTTATTGATGCCCAGTTTTATATCAGTGCGTTCTCATTGGACAGATGATGTTTCAGATGGATTATATGCATGATTATGACTCAGCTTTTATTATATTGTGTTATGGTTATCATTGCTCTTATACTCATCTTTGTGACATGTATTAACATGTAGTGTCATGATCTGGCGGTCATAATTATATGGACTTGGCTGTATTTGTATTATGTATTCATGTCCCTACTCTGACTTTGAAGTTCCTGATCTATACTCATTGGTTTTACCCTCCTTAGGGAGAATAGAGGTAGTCATTCCCACCATTGTTTTGGCTTGCTAGTGTTGGCTTCATTTTTCACTGTCTCCACCCATCCATTTCCTTCCAGTTTTGTTTTTAACCCGACTTACTACTTGACTTATGACATGGAGGACCTTTTCCCCGCTAGAACCTTTGTTGGACAAAGCTCCCTATTTATAGTGTGTCTCGGCTCTGAGTTGGTGACAAAACTTGCCTTTGGTGAGTTGGATTGTATGCCTAAATCATTCTGGTCGGATGTTCCAATGTTTGGCACTGTGCAGAACTCCCTCTGGTCACTTGAGATGTTGTTGGCTAAAACTGAAAGCTCATGTACTACTTGTATTAGAAAATGTTTTATATGCGCCCATGGGAAATGAAGATGCTAAAAACTGTGTTTCTTAACAGATGTGAAAAAGGGCAAGAGCAATGAAATGCTAAAATACTCCTCGAAGGGTATAAGAAAAAGGTCCAAAAAGGCAATGGCTAAATATATGCTATATCCAAATATTGCTGACCTTGTAAATTTGAAAATGTCCTGGATAAAAGATGCAATTAGATGTGCTTTTAAGCACTGGTGAAGTCCCCAAAAGGACATATAGGCCAAAAGGCCATGGAAATAAAATCGATGATCCTAATGAAACTGGATCAAACTTGATGTAGACATGATGCCTAAGTTGAATAAGCACTCTCTAAACAACTCAACCATTTGTGAGGCACTGCCATTCACTGTGTTGTTGTTTGTCCGGTATTTGGTTATAGTGAGTATTCCCCTTCCATATCCAAAGTGTCATGATGTTAAGTAGGAAGTCATCATTTTCCCTAGCCTTGTCAATTTTATCCTTCACCCTTCACTAGTTAATTGACTATAACTATGAAGTGAGTATAGTCCTGAAAGTCTAAGTCTGAGTAATAATAAATAAAACCCAATATATTTATTTGGTTGATGTACCGCCAGTGAAATGAATGCTACTTGTTGTGACTGTTGCTTAAATGATTTGTAGAGCATGTCTTAGCCTTATTGCACTTGCAGCAGATGGATGATAGTCTGAGTTATATTATTGGTATCTGGTCATTTACAGGTGATTATATTGTCTATTGGATGTTGTTGATGATCAGGCAGAGACCTGGAAAGGGTATGAGTATACACCTTAGATGGATTTGGACTCTCTGAGTCTAATGAGACAGTTTACTTTCAATTCCGGGCACTTGCAGAGATGATCAGGTTCATTTTACCTTTTTGATGCAGTTTTGCTTCACAGGATGATGTGTCTGGGCAAGGAGATGTTTTATTTGGATCTCCTAGGGCGTTGTATGGAGCATAGGGGTGCAACCACTTGTTTGTACCATAGTACCCCCATCCCAGAGAACTTGGTGAGCTCAGTTTGACAACGCAGGCACCCTAGGAGGCTGTTTTGGCAGGTTCACGTTTCTCAAGGCAAATTAAAAAATGATTAAATGGCTATTGAAGAAATCAATTTGGGCTACTGAGGCAAGGAAATGACATGGAATGAGTCATGATGATGAGAGAGATGTCATCCACACCTTCTCCAGCAGTTACAGCGCCTGATTGGGCCCACACCTATTTTTTGGGCATTTTTATATTATTTTCTGGAGCTTTTGGGAGGCTCACGATTTCCTCAAGGAGGCACAATGTCAAAGAATTAAAATATTATATTATTTTATTGTGCCATGGGGCACCCATAGGGAGTTAGTTAACACTCCATGGACCCACCGTGTGCTTCATTTATTTCTTGTTGAGTGGGGTACCCTCTTGTGGGGTGCTTTAGTCCACTTTGGTACTTTATGGTTATATTGATCCATATATTGTATGTTGAGCTCATCTCAACCATGGATTAGAATATTTTATCTTTTCATCTTAGCCACTCGTTTTGAAAGTGGTTAGGATTCGGTTATGATTGTGGTTCTCTCATTTCTATTTAAAGGAGAGAGCTTCTCATTTGTAAGAGGTCTTTGGCTCTTGGATCTGAATAATATAAAGATTTTTTCGTGGATATTTTCTGGATCTGCTTTGCATCTGATGTTCTCAAATGGTGATTGGATAGTCTTCTGCTTCCTAGCATTGTGAAAATTCATGTGAGATCTATATTTTTTCTGCTATCATTGTCTTGTCTACAGGAGGGCATTTTGGCTGGCGAGTTTTTGCAGAGGGACCTCAACTCGTTTGGTTATCTTCGTCTTGGATCAGGGGGTTTTAATTGGTGTCATTGTGATCTATGATTACTTATTTTTACTTTCCTATAGCATTTGGTTTCTTTATCTTGTCTTAGCAAATCTGATATTGTTGACGTTTGCTCATGCAGGGTAGGGGGCGCATTGGTGGCTTGGGGCTTACATGTGTCATAGAAATCACGTGAATCTTCCAAAATTGATCGGGATAGCAAGCATCATCTATGTTAAGGCTTCTACAAGCATTTCCAGGTACGATCTAATAGGTAATTCTTTTCTCTTTAGCAGATCTCAATCCATTGTACCTGTTTTCCTTCCATTTTTCTGAAAATCCTTAAAATACTAAAAAAACCCTAAAAAATACTAAATCCGGGAATCGTCCGATCTTTGGCCAAACCACTGTTGGGTTTCATAGATCGGGCTTCCCCCTCACTAAATCTATTGCAATGCTGGTCAAGTTCCTGCTAGTTTGACCTAGATCTGAAATGTTGTCTAAAAAGTGCATAATGCCCCCACTGAAAATTTGACCTACTAGGTTTTTGATTTTTTTTTTTTTCTGACTTCATAGACTGATAGATCGGGTCTCACACATTCCAAATCACCCCAACGCTGTCTAGATTCATGACAGTGTGACCTAGATCTGAATTTTAGACTGAAAACAACCCTAGCGCCATCACTGAAAAACTGGACCTTTCCGGAGTTTACTATTTCCGAAATCTGACAAGCTAGGCTGATAGATCAGGTCCTAAGCACTCCAGAACACCCCTAACGCTGAGCTAGATCCAACCTACATGCCCTAGATCTGAAGAAATCAGTTTTTCACCCTCTCAGCCTCAATCATCAACTTTGACTTTTCTGGGATCTGACTTTTTCCAAATTCCTCTGAACCAAGTGTGTAGATCAGCGCCTCCTAATCCCATTTCACCTTCAACGCTGAGCTTGTTGTCTGCTGGTGACCTCAGATCTACAGATCTGTCTCATCCAACCCTAGCGCTAGCCTTCCTTGACTGAATCCCTGCCTTAACTGAGCAATCCAGACCAAAACTCTTATCTGGGTCCACAGATCAAGGTCTACCCTACGTGGGTTCACCTCAACGCTGAGTGTATACTGACTCCATTGCCCAATGCACCAAAGGCACTGATCTCCCATCCTTAGCGCTAGCCCTGAATTCACGTCTTCCCCTTGAAATTGGTTGTTCCTTGATGACTCAGACAAATACACCTGTTCACCTTTTTCATTGAGTCTATCAGCCAGGTACTAGATAGTCCCGACTATTTTCCTGCCCATCCTGCCTTGATCACGCTTCCCAAGCCAGAGATCATCTTCTTCAGTTGCTAATACCAAAAGCCTAGATCTAACCATTTCCCCCAAAGGTCATCCGAATACTACTTTGGATCAGCCAATATACTGCTGAAGTCCTAATCCATCTACTGAATCCTACTGTAGATCTAGAGTTTCTGAACATCTTACATCTTACGTACCTCAAAGTTTGTTTTGATCTGATCTGTTGTCTAGGTTTGATCGCTCCTATCGGGAGTAGATCTGGGTCTCCCCCATTGTTGTCTTGGACTCGGACAACATAAAGCGAAGACTGCCTTGATTGGCGTGACAACCATCTCTTTGGGATTCTAGGCAGTCTGGGTTCCACCTCCTTAGTTGCTTGTCTCTCTACCATCCATCCTGGATCCATCTTGCATAGGCAGCTACAAGGTTGGTGATAACAGGGTTCTAGCCAATATGGTAGGTGGTAAAGATCTAAAGCCACCAACAAATGATCATTGATGGCGGGATCACTACTGGTTTGAATAGCATGGTATGTTTTCTCAAAAGGACTCATTGATGTTGATTCAACAATAGACTTTCCTTTATCTATAACAGAAGCAGAAATCATGTTCACGGATGCAAACTGCGAAACAGGAGGAGGATTTGATAACAGAAAGATTCCCATGAGTTAAAAATCTTTAATAAGGCCTACTTCAATGTTCTGATATTGCGGGGTTGTCAGAAGCGGAACGTTATTCACAGTATTGGAGATAGCATTTGGTGAAATGAAATCTAACTGATCTATCGTAACAATCGTCCCTTGGAACGAGAACTGAACTATCCGAAAAAACGGATGAAGCAAAATCTTGCATAGCATAAAACCAGTTGCGACCTAGGAGAAGATTGTAATCCAAAGGAGTGTCAACAACTTCAACATGAATGGAAATTGATTTTTGCCCCCCAATTCAATCTGAAGAGAGGACAGTAATCCATAAGGTTGAAATCCGCGACCATGAAAGGCCTTTAGTGTCGTGGGTGAACAATTAAGTTCAGAGAACCAATGGCTTTCCAACAAGACAAAGACATGATCGAGGTAAAGGCTCCCTCGTCCAATACCGTACGACATATGGTCTTTCCAATAGCTTCTGTGGACAACTGGCAAGCCAACTGATGTGAGAGCCTAGTTTTGAAATCATCCAACTTGAAAGCAATGATGTTGTTATGTTCATGATCCAAAGCTCCAAGGGTTGTTAGCAAATTATTTCGCTGGGTAGGACATGTGTGGAGTACCTCAAGAGCCGACATAGCACAAGGTGCTTGGGCCAAATCTTCTACTATATTATAGTACTGGGAAGCACGTGCATTAGGATTTAGAATGGACTTTCGAAGTTACTCTTAGGTGGGCAAAGAATCGTATCAGGAATAGGTTTTTCAATCTAAAATCAGTTACTTGGAGGAGGGGTGGAAACCAAAGGTTTATCGGCTGGAACATCATCAATTTTCTTTTCTAGAGGAGGGTCATAACCTTGGGAACTTGTCTTAAGGTGAATTGTTTCACTCGACATCATTTTGACTTCATCGATGGAGGATGAAGAAGAGCTGTGCAAGGATTGATGATCAATCAATTGTTGTTGGGTGGGGAAAGGGTCTGTAAGAACTGCCGAGGTGGGTGAGCTTTTCAAAAAATTGCTAACTTCCTCTCGACGAAGACTCTTTAGTAAAATGATCACCTCCACATATTAGGCAGGGAAACTTTGCCTTTCTCCTATTCTTAGAATCAACATCAAGATTTTGTGTCTTACCTTTTTGTTGGTTATCAGATTTCTTAGATTTATTTTTATCTTTCTTCTTTCCTCCCGAAGATTCAACAGATTGAATCGCATTTATTTCAATGGAAACAACAGGAAAGGATGTGGTTTTGAGTGGTGGAACGAGTTGACTGGCTAGTGCGGCAGGTTGATTTTGTTTTTTTGCGGATTTTGTCGTTGATTGTGTTTGAACTGAAACAAGAACACCATCAGCTGGTGGTTCATTTGCAGGTCTTGAGGGGTCTGATGTAGGACGAGGAGCATGAGGAATTACGTCATACAAAGTGCCTGACTGGGAATAAACCAAGTCTAGGTACTGAGCATGGCTAATGGCCTGCTCCTCTGTAACAGCACCTCCCATGGCAACATCCCTAGCAATGGGGGGAAGTAAATATTTCGTAAACCAATCAGCAAGTAACTGATCAGGAATGGGAGACTAAATCAACCTACGTCTTCGTCTCCATTCATGTATATGATCGGAGATATGGGTGGAAGTAGTTTGGCGAAGCCAGGTTAACAGGTTTGTACATGTCTCGTACCGAATTGGTAACTGTAAATGGGTTAAAAATGTCATTTCTAAGGTATTAAAGTCCCAAAAGGAATGTTGGGGTAGCTCGATATACCTTTTCACAGCTACTTCGGTGAGGGTTCTCTGAAATAACCGTAGACGGATTGAACCATCCATTAGAGTTTGATGAGCACCACAGATGAAAAGTCATCACGTGGTTTTTGGGAACCTCAACAGGTTTACCATTGAATTTAGGTATGTTTGAGGGTAACTTAACCGAGGTCGCCGGCCATGAGGGATCATGATGTATCGGGTCATTGATCAATCTAGACAAATTTGGCGAATCTAACGTAGCCAGAAATGGCAATTGTTGATTAGATTGAGGATATTGGTAGTACTGGTATGGCATTTGCGGACCAGTAGGACCATAAGCATATTGATAAACAGACGAGGATGATGTCCCCATGACTGGTTGGTCAGGAGGTTGATTTCCAAAAGATACACTAGAAGGTCCGCTAGGCAGGGAGCCACCCGATGGTCCTCGAGGCGGGCCTCCAAGAGGAGGTGGTGGTGGTGGTCCTCTAGGTGGTGGTACTCCAAACGATAGTCCTCCAGGTGTTGGTCCTTCGGATGGTGGTCCTCCAAGTCGTGGTCCTCCAGACAGTGGTCCTCCACCAAGTCCTCCAAGTCCTCTAGGGGGTCCTTCAGGAGGAGGGCCTCCGAATGGACCTCCAAAGCCTCCAAAAGTATTTACAAAAGCTCCTCCCTAGGATGGAACATTAGACCAATTAGGTTTCCCCTAAGGGACATAAGCATTCCCGGGGTAGGGCATTCCAGGATAACAGCCATCGACGGTTCAGGTTGATACACTTGATGAACCGTAGGTGGTTGATTTCTGGGGTAAGTATATCCCTGAGAAGGCTAACTAACGACAGGTTGGACCCATGTAGGTCCTCCCTAGACGAAAGAGGGTATAGCCGTGTTAGTATTAGATGGAGGGATATTTACTGCTCGTGGTCCCGTTGGTAAATTCTTCCCCATACTAGAAATGGTTCCCATGGTAGGTAAAGCAACTTGAGCTGGGGAATTCCCCCCAGGTGTAGAAACTATTAAGGAAGTGGAAACTGATGGAAATTTTTGGCTAGGCAGGTTGTGGGTGTTGAAATATTGTAACTTCGAAGAATATTCTATATGTATCTTTTGTGGTCCCCGATGGTCCTACCAGGAGAACCACTTGTATTATCTTGTACCCCGATGCTTCTAATCGGAAGAACTAATAAAGGTCATGAGGTTGTCCCCTCTAATTGTAAAGGTGGGTCATTAGCACCCTAGTGTGGTTACTTGAGCCTACATGTGTAACTTGAGCCTACATGATTAACTCGAGCCTACATGTTGAATGAGTTAATTTAAGTGAACGAATGAATATAAATAGAGGTGTGGTGCTCCTCATTTGTGACACACACTCTCACTTGTGTAGTGTATTAGTGGAGAAGAGAAGTAGCTGGAGAAGGAGGAGGATCAGGCTTTGATCTCCTTGCTGGTTTTATCTTTTATCTTTTTGGGGCATCTATATTGAGGAAGCTTTTGCTGGGTTTTTCCCTTTAGGGTTTTCCCAGGATAAATCTTTGTGTTCCTTTTGTATGGTTGTGCTTGTCTATCTTTCAGTAATCCTGTTTATATGCTTTTGTTATGAAAAATGAAATGAAATACTGATGTCTTAGCTAAGCATATGAAAATTTAACATGGTATCAGAGCCACCCTGAAAAGAAGACATTGTGCAACTACAGAATCTAGGGCTTCTTACTTTTTGGTTCTCTCTCCACAATTGATCAGCAAAAGAAGGCTAGGCTGACTCTCCATTGAAGGGCACATCTTTCTGTCGAAGCAGAATTCGATTCCGAGCATTTTCAGTTTTCCGTGTGGGAAATTAGGGCTTCTTGCAGAAGAAGAATTTTTGAGTGAGCCCAGCTTAGGATTTCTCTCCTCATCAAAATCGAAGTTTAGAGACCTGGATCAAGATTTTTGGTTGGATGAAACTCCGGGAAAGTCAAACCCTAGTTTGACCTGGAGCTAGAAAAACCCTAAATACTAAAACTGCTAAGTTTTGGTATATTCACTATATCCCAATATTGGCGAAGGTTCAAGAGCTGAAAGTTGCATAGACCGAAGATAAAATCCTGATGAACACTGTGTCCAAAATTCAGCCTCAGATTCGCTATATTCTAGGAGATATGATCCCTCCAAGTTAGGGTTCTAGCCTCTTCCAAAATTCATCCCTAAACAGGACACCTAGGGAAAATTGCTATAGCTTGGGCTACAGAGGTCCAAATGGAATTCCTGAAGATGTTCCAGAAATAGAACGGAATGTACTTTCTGTGGTCCGAATTTCAGAACTTGAAGATGAACCAGTGACACGTGGCATGCCGTACAACTTCACTGTTCTGAACAGTCCTGTAACAGGTCACCTTGAGAAAATGATCATAAATCCAAATTGGTGAAACCAACTCTGATGAAACCTGTGGTGTTAGATCAGGGACATGCAAGGTTACCTCAGTGAGAAATTTCAGACACCGAGAAGCAGTAATTTCGGAGATATCACAAAAAAAG
>LPNX010889180.1:36523-49922 GCA_001517045.1 Pseudotsuga menziesii | reverse complement strand
AGCCTCAAAGCCTTACACAAGAAGAACTTGATCAAGGCCAAGAAGATCACTATTGATTCAATCATGGATCAACTTGTACCACAAGTGTCTTCCCTAAAGACACCGAAAATGTTTGATTTCTTGATCAAGCTATTTGAAGATAAGAACATAATTCAGAAGATGGATTTGAGAAAACAGTTGAAGAATGTGAAGATCCAGAATGCATAACATCTTGAAGCAGTAGAAGAAGAAGCAGAGAATGCAGAAGTGGTAATAGCCACCCTGAATGGCCTCCCATGATCTTGGGATTCATTCATGCGAGGAATGTGTGCCAGAAGAAAGTGATTACTTTCAGTTGACTTTGGGAAGAAGAAGAAGCTCGTCTCATAAGAAGAGAAGAAGAAAGATGGGAGCAAATTGAAGATCAAGCTATCACCATGCAAAGAAGATCCCTCAAGCGATGAGAAATATGAAGAACTCAATTCTTGACGAACCTCTTATCCATCTTATCATTTGGATAAGAAATGATGATAAAGCAGAATGATCAAGATGGAATCTACCCACGAAACAAATAAAAAATAAGTATTCAATTGTCATTTCATGATATTGTTTTACATTTGATTATATTCAGTTGATGTGTTATGCATGATAGATTGTTTGCATCAATGACTGTATACTACTAATATGCATGTGATGGGTAAGTAGCTCATGGTGCTATACAACTCTCCATTGCTACTTATCAAACCTCTTTGCTGACATATTGGAGTAGTCTAGAAAGTTTCTGTGAGATATGGATGAATGTTGTATTAGCTAAACAGTTGCATGATGCATAAGAATTTGTCGTTATGCATATGATTTATGAAATAGTTCTAACCATGCAACTGGTGCATTTGAATTGTAGGAAAATTCCTGTACAACCTCCTACAAGAAAAGAAGGATGAGACTTGTTCCAAAGAACAAGTGATGGCAATTCAATAAACATGAATCTGAAGCTCCCAAGGTCAGAGACACCATGACGGAAGAAAGAGCTTCAAAGAGCGGTAGATCCACCTCGAAGGATGAAGACTACCATGGGTATGAATGATAACTCAAGATGAAGAAAAGAATGCTATGAAAGAAGCTATGATCAAAGAATAACAGTTGATCATGGGGAATGATGTATACGATATGATTTCGAGACATAAAAGAAAGTATGTAGTATCCTCCATATGGATATACAAGAACAAGTGTACAAAGCAAGGTTCATGATTTGCCTCAGAAAGAATAGACTATGACATGACATACTCTATTAACCAGTATATATCAAGCATAGAACCACCTGTATAGAATGAAGAAGGAAGATAATACTCCACTTCAGAGGGAGTGACTACAGAAGATATCTGAGTTCGACACGGTATGACATGATGGACAGCTTCCTGATGGATCGAGACTTTTGGGTTCCAACCTTCAAAGTTGAATGCAGAAGACTAGGATATGTTGATGATCTGACAAGATGAACTCATGGAAGATGTTATGATAAAAGAATACTAGAATGATGTTTGGGATATAGTACTCAAACTAGAAAGCAAGAATGTGGTATCTTACAAATGGATTTGCAAGATAAAATATGTCGCTGATAGAAGTAAGGAAAGACTTGTGGCTAGAGGTTTCTATAAGAAATAGGAAATTAATTCTGAAGAGACACTTACTCCAGGAAGCAAGGTACACTTCCTTCAGAACTATGATGGTAGTTGCTTCCATGATGAAGTAAAGACAATCCTTCCTTAATGGTATGATTGGGGAAGAGTTTTACATCGAAAGGATTTGAAGTTGAAGACAGATGGACTCATATATGTAAGTTGAAGAAGGCCCTCTATGGCATGAAGCAAGCTCCCAGAGCTTGGTATGGAAGGATAGATAGTTTCCTGTCAATTATGGGCTTTACCAAGAGTAAAGTTGTTCCTAACCTTTATCTCAAGGTTGTAGAAGATGACACTGTCATCCTGTTATTATATGTGGATGACTTATTCTTGACAGGGAAGGAGAAACAGATCATGGAAAGCAAGAAGAAACTAGCAGAAGAATTTGAGATGAAAGACCTTGGGTTAATGCACTATTTCCTAGGTTTGGAAATATGACAAAGTTCAGAAGAAATCTTTCTCAACCAAGGAAAGTATGCGGTAGAGATATTGAAGAGATTCAATATGTTGGAATGCAAATCCATGGCCACACCCATGGACTCCAACCTGAAGCTGTTAGCTGATGACTCATCAGAGTTAGTGGATGTGACACATTACAGACAGATCATTGGGTCATTAATGTACTGAACAAATTACAGACCAAACATTTGTTTTGCTGTGAACACCTTAAGTCAATATCTTGTTCAACCAAGACAGGTTCACCTAGTAACCGCAAAACATGTGATGACATATCTGAAAGGGACTATAGACTTTGGTCTATACTATGATGGTAGCCATGAGTATAGATTGTATGGCTACACAGATGCAGATTGGGCTGGAAGTATCTCAGACAGGAAAAGCACATTAGGTAGATGCTTTTGTTTGGGGTCCGCTATGAGTTCATACTCTTCCTAACCTTTATCTCAAGGTTGTAGAAGATGAACCTGTCATCCTGTTATTATATGTGGATGACTTATTCTTGACAGGGAAGGAGAAACAGATCATGGAAAGCAAGAAGAAACTAGCAGAAGAATTTGAGATGAAAGACCTTGGGTTAATGCACTATTTCCTAGGTTTGGAAATATGACAAAGTTCAGAAGAAATCTTTCTCAACCAAGGAAAGTATGCGGTAGAGATATTGAAGAGATTCAATATGTTGGAATGCAAATCCATGGCCACACCCATGGACTCCAACCTGAAGCTGTTAGCTGATGACTCATCAGAGTTAGTGGATGTGACTCATTACAGACAGATCATTGGGTCATTAATGTACTGAACAAATTCCAGACCAAACATTTGTTTTGCTGTGAACACCTTAAGTCAATATCTTGTTCAACCAAGACGGGTTCACCTAGTAACCGCAAAACATGTGATGACATATCTGAAAGGGACTATAGACTTTGGTCTATACTATGATGGTAGCCATGAGTATAGATTGTATGGCTACACAAATGCAGATTGGGCTGGAAGTATCTTAGACAGGAAAAGCACATTAGGTAGATGCTTTTGTTTGGGGTCTGCCATGAGTTCATGGTTTAGCAGGAAACAGTCCAGTGTTTCTCATAGCACGGTTGAAGCAAAATACATAGCAGATTGCTCTGCTAAGTTGTGAAGTCATATGGCTTCGGAAGCTGATATCAGGTCTCTTTGACCTAAAGATGGATACTACAATGATTCTATGTGATAACCAGATTTGTGATGACAGAGAACCCTGTGTTCCGATTGTAACACATAAAAATTCGGTATTTCTACATACGAGATAAGATGTAGATGATTATGTTTCAGTAATCCCATACTAAAGATATAGATGATGTTTCAGTATTTACATACTGTAGATGCAGATAATGATGATTCCGTATTTCTATACTGAAGATGTAGATGATGATGGTTTGAATGATGATGTGCTGATGAAGCCTCTGTCTCGGGTAAAGTTCGAACACTTTCGAGACAACCTTGGTGTTGTTCGAAAAGACCTTCCTCGAAAGGGGGAGTAGTGATGTTGCAGTGGGATTATATCATCCCTGGGCACTTGCCCTAAAGTGATCCGGAGACCTCGATCCTCAAGAATGAAGAGGGATTGTATCATCCCAAGACATCTGTCCAAAAGTGATCCGGTGACCTCGGTCCTCGAGAATGAAGAGGGATTGTATCATCCTCAGACATCTGTCCAAAATAGATCCGGTGACTTCGGTCTTCGTGAATGTGGTGGAATTGCATCATCCCTGAACTTTGGTTCAAAATGTATCCGAAGGTCTCGGCCCCCGTGAATGTGGTGGAATTGCATCATCCCTGAACTTTGGTTCAAAATGTATCCGGAGGTCTCGGCCCCCGTGAATGTGGTAGGATTGCATCATTCCTGAACTTCGGTTCAAAATGTATCCGAAGGTCTCGGCCACCGTGAAAGTGGTGGATTGCATCATCCCTGAACCTCGGTTCAAAATGTATCCGGAGGTCTCGGCCCCCATGAAAATGGTAGGATTGCATCATCCCTGAACTTCGGTTCAAAATGTATCCGAAGGTCTCGGCCCCCCCGTGAAAGTGGTGGATAGCATCATCCCTGAACCTCGGTTCAAAATGTATCCGGAGGTCTTGGCCCCCGTGAAAGTGGTGGATTGCATCATCCCTAAACCTCGGTTCAAAATGTATCCGGAGATCTCAGTCCCCGTGAATGTGGTAGGATTGTATCATCTTTGAACTTCGGTTCATAATGGATCCGGTGACTTCGGTACTCGAGAACGTGTGTTGATCTCGTAATTCCTAGAGGAAGGATTTCCTGAGTTCCACATATGTGTTGATCCCGTAATTCCGAAAGGAAGGATCATTAGTAACTCCGTAAAGACCTAAATCCCGTAATTCCGAAAGGAAGGATCATTGAATTGATGCTGTAATTCCAATAGGAAGGATTGTCTGAGTTCCACAGATGTGTTGATCCCGTAATTCCAATAGGAAGGATTGTCTGAGTTCCACATCTGTGTTGATCCCGTAATTCCGAAAGGAAGGATCATTAGTAACTCCGTAAAGACCTAAATCCCGTAATTCCGAAAGGAAGGATCATTGAATTGATCCCGTAATTCCAATAGGAAGGATTGTCTGAATTCCACAAATGTGTTGATCCCGTAATTCCAATAGGAAGGATTGTCTGAGTTCCACAAATGTGTTGATCCCGTAATTCCGAAAGGAAGGATCGTTAGTAACTCCGTTAAGACCTAAATCCCGTAATTCCGAAAGGAAGGATCGTTAGTAACTCCGTAAAGACCTAAATCCCGTAATTCCGAAAGGAAGGATCATTGAATTGATCCCGTAATTCCAATAGGAAGGATTGTCTGAGTTCCACAAATGTGTTGATCCCGTAATTCCGAAAGGAAGGATCGTTAGTAACTCCGTTAAGACCTAAATCCCGTAATTCCGAAAGGAAGGATCATGTTGATGTTTTGATGATGTTGATGTTTTTATGATGATGATGACGTACTGATTGAAAGATCAAAATATGATAATGATGCTATTGTTGATGATGATGATGTTTCTCTGATCAAAAGATCAGAAGTTGCTGATGATGATGTTCTCTGATCGAAAGATCAGGATATGATGATGATAATGTTTTCTGATCGAAAGATCAGAAGTTGCTTATGATTATGATGTTGCTGATGATGATGATGTTTTCTGATCGAAAGATCAGAATGCGATGATGATGATGATGTTTCTGATCGAAAGATCAGAATGTGATGATGATGAGATCCTGATGATGATGATGCCGTATTATCAAAGTATGATGATGATGACGTACTGATCGAAAGATCAGAATATGATGATGAGTTGATGTTAGAGTATGATGATGTTCGGTTGATGATGTTTCTGATCGAAAGATCAGAGGCTGATGATAATGATGATTCTGATTGAAAGATCAGAATGTGATGATGATGATATTTTGATGATGATGATGTTGATGTTTTGATGATGTTTTCATGATGATGTTTTTGATCGAAAGATCAGAGTATGATGATGATGTTGTTGCTGATCGAAAGGCCAAAGTGCTGAAGAAGATGTTGCTGATCGAATTTCAAAGTGTTGAAGATGATGTTGCTAATCGAAAGGTCAAAGTGCTGAAGAAAATGTTGTTGATCGAAGCGGTCAAAGTACTGATGATGCTGAAGACTAAAGATTGAAGATGAAGACTACATGATGTTGAAAAGCTTTCAATGATTTATAGATGTATCACCCTGATGATGTTGATGATGTCCTCTATCTCTCTCCTACTATTATTGTTGTTGATGTTGTTGTAGAATACCCTTCTCGTTAAGGGGGAGTGTTGAAATATTGTAACTTCGAAGAATATTCTATATGTATCTTTTGTGGTCCCCGATGGTCCTACCAGGAGAACCACTTGTATTATCTTGTACCCCGATGCTTCTAATCGGAAGAACTAATAAGAGTCATGAGGTTGTCCCCTCTAATTGTAAAGGTGGTTCATTAGCACCCCAGTGTGGTTACTTGAACCTACATGTGTAACTTGAGCCTACATGATTAACTCGAGCCTACATGTCGAATGAGTTAATTCAAGTGAACGGATGAATATAAATAGAGGTGTGGTGCTCCTCATTTGTGACACACACTCTCACTTGTGCAGCGCATTAGTGGAGAAGAGAAGTAGCTGGAGGAGGAGGAGGATCAGGCTTTGATCTCCTTGCTGGTTTTATCTTTTATCTTTTTGGGGCATCTATATTGAGGAAGCTTTTGCTGGGTTTTTCCTTTTAGGGTTTTCCCAGGATAAATCTTTGTGTTCCTTTTGTATGGTTGTGCTTGTCTATCTTTCAGTGATCCTGTTTATATGCTTTTGTTATGAAAAATGAAATGAAATACTGATGTCTTAGCTAAGCATATGAAAATTTAACAGGGGGAGGAGGTTTGACCTAGATCTTGAGTAACCATGTTTGGGGTCGGTGACCCTGAGACAAGAGCTACTTGAGGTGGAGAAAGGGCATGACATCCAGGTGGGGTTGTTCTTGAAATGTGGGGAAGACAAGAAAAACTTCTCCTTCGTAAATTTTCTCCCATATTGCGTAAATGCTCAATAGATTTTTGGAAGAATTTCACATTCAATGGAGCATTTCTAAGGGTTTGCCTTAGAGGAGTGAGTATCAAGGGCTCCGGTTCATTTGTAGTAGTGTCGTATTCGGAAATGGATTGGCATAGAGAAGTTTTCCAAAAAAGGAGCATTTGGACCAAATTCCGCCCCTACAGTGTCATCAGATGGGTGATTGAAAACCCAATCCGATGACCCAGGTTGACCTTCCGTTGGAAAGTGAAAGGTTGAATCAGTGATAGGTCGCAGTTGTACCAAAGGGTTATCATAAGTAGAAAATTCTTCCCTAGTTCCAGTAACTGGTACATCTTCTACATGAGAATCAGCAGAAGCCGGTCGGTTAGTGGTTTCACCTCTGTTTCCTTCCATGACGGGAAGAGAGCCAGGTGGTAAGCCCTGTAACCTATGAGAACGCCTCACAGGTGAATCAGCAAGGATGGTGGCTGAAGCTTTCTACTCTCGATTTATGAGCAAAAAAGAAAACACACACAAACAAACCTACGCAAGCTAAGGCCACAAGCAAGCATAAATGACAGGATGGGCTTGTAATAGCCGGTTCCTCACTAGGATTGTCAAGTTGTCACAACTCGCATTATACCGCAGGGCCCAACAGTGAAACGTGACAAAGGAGAATTGAGACCGTACCCTTGCCTGAACACCCGACTACTTGGACGACACGTGCGTAGTAGCTCCCCGAGTGTTGTTCTCGGTTGCTCCAACAAGACAACCAAAAGATGTGCTCAGTTGGTTAAGGTATCCTAGAGAGGTGGATACGCAAGGTACGTGGGAGCTCAAATCTGTATTAGTGTTGTCTAATTCACAACCGTTCGAAAGGTTCCTTCCGATATACAATCGAGTATGTGAAGTACCTTTCTATATACCTCAAGGGTATGTGAAAGGTTGTTCGATATATCGACGGTACATGAAAAAACCACACAGTCCCCAGGATGCAGTGCAGACATAAAACGACAGCTCTTATGTTTTAAGACGTCGAAACACATCTCTACCCTATCACTCAAATTGCTAAAATATTTTAACCTAAGCTACCGTTTAATTTATCTGGATGGTTAGTGAATGTTTGTGAGGTGTATATCAAGATGTAAATTTAAGATCATGAAAGTCTTTTTCTTCGATGAAATCTAACTAGAGTAGGGGAGAAATCTTCTTTATTCAAAAACAAGATGCCATGCTACTTTCAATGAACCAAACTTCAAGATCTATGACAATCTCTTCAAACACACAAGATTTTCACCACTAAAATTATCTAATCTTTGAAAGTAGAAAAGAAGTAGAGCTTCTAATGTCTATCAAAACTAAACTTTCTCAATCAAACTCATAAAGATCTACTTGCCTAATCACCCATGCAAATCATAAATGAACTTTTCCTAAGCACTCATAAAGAAAAAAATTCTAAGTATTCATGCAAAAGAAACAAGCTATCTAACTTCTTTTGTAATATGATTTTGAAAAAGAAAGGGCATTAAACTGTTGTGTTATCACATATATAGTATCCAGGCTACCATATTCTATTTTTCAGACACAGTACATTTTTCAGCCAGATCTCTTACACATGAGATGCTAAGATGAGCAGTTTATATGGATCATTTTTGTATTAGTGGACTATTGTACTCTCCCATGTCAGGACGGAGTCTCAGGACACTCAGATTTGAGGACCGATGTAGCCATTTATGTTATGTCAGAGCAGTCATGGATGCCAAGTGTTATATTAGTTCTTTCTCATTGGAAAGATGGTGTCTCAAATGGATTTTTATGACTCATCATTTTATATTGTGTTATGGTTATTATTGCTCTTATACTGATTCTTGTGACATGTATTAACTTGTGGTATCATGATCTGGCGGTCATAATTATATGGACTTGGTTGTATCTTGTACTATGTATTGACGTCCTTTCTTAGACTTGGAAGTTCTTGATCTATACTCATTGGTTTTACCCTCCTTAGGGAGAATAGAGGTAGTCATTCCCACCATTGTTTTGGCTTGCTAGTGTTGGTTCCATCATCCACTGTCTTCACCCATCCATTTCCTTCCATTTTAGTTTTCAACCCGACTGACTTCTTGACTCATGACATGGAGGATCTTTTTCCCCGCTAGAACTTTTTTTGGACAAAGCCTCCCTGTTTATATTGTGTCTCGGCTCTGAGTTGGTGACAGAACTTGCCTTGGTAAGTTGGATTGTATTCCTAAATCATTCTGGTCGGTTGTCGCAATGTTTGGCATTGTGCAAAACTCCCCCTAGTCACTTGAGATGTTGTTGGCTAAAACTGAAAGCTCATGTACTACCTATATTGAAAATATTGAATATGCGCCTGTGGAAAATAAAAATTGTAAAACTGTGTCTGTAAAAAGGGCAAGAGCAATGAAATGCTAAAATACTCCTTGAAGAGTATAAGAAAATGTCCAAAAAGCAATGGTTTAAAATGTGCTATATCCAAAAATTGCTGACCTTATTAAAATAAATATGTCCCGGATGAAAGCTGTGATTAGCTGTGCTTTTAAGCAATGGTGAAGTCCCACAAGGGTCATATAGACCAAAAAGGCCATGGAATAAAATGTGATTCTAATGAACTTGGATCAAGCTTGATGTAGACATGATGCCTATGTTGAATAAGCACTCTCTAAACAACTCATCCATCTGTGAGGCACTGCCATTCCTTGTGTTGTTGTTTCTCCGACATTGGTTATAGTGAGTTTTCCCTTTCCTTATCCAAAGTGTCATGATGTTGAGTAGAAAGTCATCCTTTGCCTTAGCCTTGTCATTTCCACCTTTCAACCTTCACTAGCAAATTGGCCACAGCTATGAAGTGAGTATAGTCTTGAAAGTCTAAGTCTAAGTAGTAATAAATAAAGCCTTAAATATGTATTGGTCGATGTACCGCCAGTGAAATGAATGCTACTTGTTGTGATTGTTACTTGAATGAGTTGTCGAGCATGTCTTAACCTTTTAACACTTGCAGCAGATGGATGTAGTCTGAGTTATTATGGGTATCTAATCAATTATAGATGGTTATATTCTTTATTTGATGTGGTTGATGGTCAGATAGAGACCTATGAGGGGTATGAGTATACACCTTAGATGGATTTGGACTCTCTGAGTCCAATGAGACAGTTTATTTCTAGTTCTGGGCACTTACAGATGTGATCAGGCTCATTCTGCCTTTCTGATGCAGTTTTTCTTCACAGGTTAATATGTCTGAGTAGGGAGATGTTTTAGTTGGATCTCCTAGGGCGTTGTATGGAACATAGAGGTGTAACCACTTGTTTGTACCATAGTACCCCCATCCCAGAGAGCCTGATGGGCTCAGTTTGGCAACGCAGACACCCTAGGAGGTTGCTTTGGCAGGTTCACGTTTCTCGAGGCAGTTTAAAAATGATTAAATGGCTATTGAAGAAATCGATTTGGGCCACTGAGGCAAGGAAATGACATGGGATGAGTCATGATGATGAGAGTGATATGTTCCACACCTTCTCCAGCAGTTGCAGCTCCTGATTGGGCCCACACCTATTTTTGGGCATTTTTATTATTTTCTGGAGCTCTTTTTGGAGGCTCACGATTTCCTCAAGGAGGCACAAAAGTCAAAGAATTAAATTGTTATATTATTTATTGTGCCATGGGGACACCCAAAGGGAGTTAGTCAAACACTCCTTGGACCCACCATGTGCTTTCATTTATTTCTTGTTGAGTGGGTTACCTTTATTTGGGTGGTTTAGTCCACTTTGGTAAATTATGGTTATATTGATCCATGTGTTGTATGTTGAGCTCATCTCAACCATTGATTAGAACATTTCATCTTTTAATCTTAGCCACTCGTTTTGAAAGTGGTTAGGATTTGGTTATGATTGAGGTTCTCTCATTTCTATTTAAAGGAGAGAGCTTCTCATTTGTAAGGGGTCTTTGGCTCTTGGATCTGAATAACAGAAAGATTTTTTTTGTGAAAATTTTTTTGGATCTGCTTTGCATCTGATGTGCTCAAATGGTAATTAGCTAGTCTTCAGCTTCCTAGCATTGTGGAAATTCTCGTGAGATCCATATTTTTCGTGGCTATCATTGTTTTGTCTACAGGAGGGCGTTTTGGCTGGAGATTTTTTGTAGGGGGGCCTCAACTCGCTCGGTTCTCTTCGTCTTGGATCAAGGGTTTTCATTAGTTTCATTGTGATCTATGATTACTTCATTTTACTGTCTTGTAGCATTCAATTTCTTTATCTTGTATTAGCAAATCTGATATGGTTGACGTTTGCTCATGCAGGGTAGGGGGCGCATTGGTGGCTTGGAGCTTGCATATGCCATAGAAATCATGGGGATCTTCCAGAATTGATCGGGATAGCTAAGATCGTCACTGTTACAGACTTCTACAAGGATTTCTAGGTAAGATCTAGCAAGTAAGTCTCTTTCCATTGTACCTTTGTTTTTCTTCAACTTTTTCTGAAAACTCCTAAAGCACTAAAAACCCTAAAAAATAATAAACTTGGGAATAGTCCGATCTTTTGCCAAACCATTTCTGGGTTTCATAGATCAGGCCTCCCCTTCATCAAATCAACTGAAACGATGGTCAAATTCCTCACAATTTGACCTAGATCTGATTTTTAAGCAAAAAACTGTATAACCCTCCACTGAAAAATTGACCTGCTAGGGTTTTGAGTTTTTTTGAATTTTACTTCATGGACGGATAGATCGAGTCCCAACAGCCTAAATCAACCCCAACCCTATCCAATTGCTTGACCATTTGACCTAGATCTGAAAAATTGACTGAAACTGTCTTAGCGCCCTCACTGAAAATTAAACTTTTCCGGAAGTGAGTTTTTTCTGAAATCTAACAAGATAGACAGATAGATTGGGTCCCGAGCATTCCAGAACACCCCCAACACTGAGCTAGTTCTCTCCGGTTTGTCCTAGATCTGAAAAATTGGTTTTCAGCCTCCTAGCCCCCCTCATCAAATTCTGACTTTTCCAGATCTGATTTTTCTGTTGATTTTCTGATTTGGGCTTGTAGATCAGGTCACCCTAACCTCTTCTCTCCTTCAACGTTGAGCCATTAACCTCCAGGTAACCCTAGAACTGCAGATCTGTCCTCCTAAGCCCTAGCGCTAGCCATCCATTGAGTTGGGTTTCCTGTACCTTAGCTTTTCCGGACCAACTACTTTCTGAGTTCGTAGATCAAAGTGTCTCCCAGGTGGGTTCTCTGAAAAATTGGTTTACTGCTAACTCCATTGCCCAATGCACACAAGGCACTGATCTCCTAGCTAGCGCAAGCCCCATCTTGACCTCATTTTTACTCCTTTTGCCAACACCTACTGATAACTCAAGTCACCTATCTTTCACTGAGATTGTCCCCTTGGTAACTAAGCAGTCCCAACTCTGTTCTTGCTCACCCTGTCACAGTTACATTTCCCAAGAAAGTGGTCATCTCCATCAGTTGCTAGTACCTTGACCCTAGAGCTAGGGTTTCCATTTACCTTGCACCTTAAGTACCCTGAAGCCCCATCTGATCTTCTTCTGGTGTCTAGGTCCAATCTCTCCTATCGGGAGCAGATCTGGGTCTCCCCCATTGTTGTCTTGGACTAGGATAACATAAAGTGAAGGCTGTCTTGATTAGCGTGACAACCATCCATTTGGGAGTCTAGGCAGTCGTGGTTCCACCCCTTGGTTGCTGGCGCCTCTACCATCCATCCTGGATCCACCTCACACAGGCAACTACAAGGCGGGTGATAACATGCTGCAATAAACTAATCTCAAAGAGGATACAGATCTTCTTTTTCACAACAAACTTTTCAGAGGATGGGTTGAGCTAGTCATGCATCCAAAAACTGTAAATCAAACACAATTCCTTTTCACTACAAATTCCTTAATGATGAAAAATCTTAACTCTGAACTCGATAGGGGAGATTAGACTACCAAACTCTCAGATCCAGCAGGAAAACAACAAGCAAATTTGAAGCGAATATTTATTCGCTCATACAATAATATTCACGAGAAAACTTGGTAAATCAAATAAGCCATAATGTATATATTGATGATAGAATAGATAAGATGATTACAATGGTTGATAACCCGCCTCTTAAATAAGGCTTGGGAATTGTGAATGAAAGGTAATGCCCTTTCATCTTAAGTACAATTTAATTATGTTTTACTATTTAATTATTTAATTATTATATTTATTTATGTTCGTTACATTGCCTTCCCCTTAAGGGAATCTTTGTCCAAAAAGATGTATTGACATTAATGACTGATTTACTTTAATTTGTCGTTTCGGGATCCTTTCCCTTTTTGTATTTGCGACATTTGAGGTAATGAGCCGATACGAGTTACGGATTCCCTAGGAGAATTGTCGCATCGTATCTGTTGTTGTCCATCCCCGATCTATTTTTATCGAGGCTCTGAGATCATTTTGTGGGAAGATTCGTCTCAATTGTTGCTTACTATGTCGATATTTTCGCATGTCCACATAAGTCTTCTATGAATATTCATTTTGACCCTATCGTTGGTCAAAATGGCGATTATAATTATGTAATATCCCAAATCCCGATATTTTCTATTCCTATGCAAATATGCTGATACAACCGGGCATGCAAACTGCCATGCAAAAAACCCTATTTTATAGCAAAAATTAGGGTTAGGGTTTGTGAGATAGAATGAACACTTACCACTGATAAGCTGGTTAGAC
>LPNX010889180.1:19924-36478 GCA_001517045.1 Pseudotsuga menziesii | reverse complement strand
GTATACTGGATAACTATGAATGAATGTAAGAGCAAATGGTGAACCTGTATGGCTTACCCTGAATGAGACTAGGGCAGATATTTCACTGTTGAAACCCCGCTGGCTGAAAACCCCCCCTTACAGCTGCACACATGTCCCTGCAACAATCTACACCGTATACTGGATAACTATGAATGAATGTAAGAGCAAATGGTGAACATGTATGGCTTACCCTGAATGAGACTAGGGCAGATATTTCACTGTTGAAACCCCGCTAGTTGAAGACGCCGTCTCCAACCCCAACTACTGTGCTGCTATTCAAGAGCTCCCAAAATAATAATCATCAAAAGTGAAGTCTCCTTTCACTTTATCCTCCTTTTATAACTTTCAACTGCGAAAACCCTAATCTTTGACCTAATTAGGTCACTTTATCTTCTAATTTGCAGTTGACTTGCATGCATGCGCATGGAGACTTAAATGAGTGCATGCATCATTAAATAATGCTTGGATGGCATGCACGAAGGTGGCCTTTGGCCCGGGTGGCCCTTCTTGACCTAATGATGATGCCCTAGATTTTCTATGGATGGCATCAGTCCTTAGATGATTCCCTAACTGTCAGTAACCGCTCGAACCCACAGGAATCACATAGGTTAGCGGTTTTGGGCCTCAAGGCCTAATCGGAAGAGGACATTACAGTCCTCCCCGCTTGAGATTGCTTGTCCTCAAGCAACTGCAAACTGGGATGCTGCAATACCTGTTCACCTTCCCAGGTGGCATCCTCTGGCGGTAGTTCTTTCCACTGAACCAAGTACTCTCTGATTACCCTGTTCCTGAGCTTCCTTTCTCTAGCCTGTATGATCCGTTCGGGAATCAGTATCAGCAGTCCTTCATCATCTAAAGGAGGTAACTCTGTAGATGGAGCAATGTGTTGCCCAAGGGTTTTCTTCAGGTTAGACACATGGAACACATTGTGAATCTTACTTTCCTATGGAAGTTCTAGTTCATATGCCACCTATCCCACCTTCATGATTATTCTGTAGGGTCCATAGAAGCGAGGTTTTAACTTTTCTGCTCCTTTCTTCTTAAGCGAAGACTGTCTGTAAGGTTGGAGCCTTATGTATACCAAATCCCCTACCTCAAAGCTCCGCTCAATCCTGTGTTTGTCGACATACAACTTCTATTGATTCTGGGCTGTTTGTAAGTTTTCCTTCAAGATTTTTAGAATGTCTTGACTGTCCTGTATCCAATCCTTAGCCTTAGGAGCCCTACTATCTCCAAATGCCAAATCTGCATAGTTCAAGGCCTCGTAACCATATAATGCCTTAAAAGGAGTCATCCTAATAGACATGTGATAGGTAGTATTGTAGCAATACTCCCCTAGGTGTAGCCATTTGATCCAAGTTTGCTGCTGCCCTGCTACATATTTCCTTAAATATCCTTCGATTCACTTGTTGACTATTTCAGTTTGTCCATCGCTCTGGGATGATAACTCGTACTGGTAGCCAGTTCGGTCCCCACTAATCTGAATAGTTCCTGCCAGAAGGCAACTATGAATCTGCTATCCTGATCACTGACAATGGTCTTAGGTAACCCGTGTAACCTGAAGACCTCCCTGAAGAATAACTCAGCTACTTGAGGTGCCGAGTAGTCTGATGATATCGAAAAGAAATATGCAAACTTGGCCAGTCTGTCAACTACTACATATAAACAATCTCGCCCTTGGACCTTGGGCAATCCTGTAATAAAGTCCATGGAGATGCTTTCCCACTTATGTTCTAGAATCGGTAGTGGCTGCAGTAACCCTGCTGGATGGATATTCTCAATCTTGTTCTGCTAATAGATGCTACATCCCCGTACATGCTGCATAATTTCCTCCTTGAGGCCCTTCCATGAGAACCTCTCTCGGATCTACCTGTAGGTCTTCAAGAAACCTTGATGCCTTGATAAAGGAGAATCATGTGCTGCCTGAATGATCTTTTTCCTCAATGTGGATTCTGGGATGAGGTATATCCTGTTCTTGTAATAAATGATGTCATCAACAATCCTGTACCTGTAATCCTGAATTTGTCCATCCAATAATTCGCAAGCGAATTTATTTTTGTAGTATTCTACTAAGAGAAGTGCCCTCCAATTTGTGGATATACTACTGAGAGATAATGAGGCAGGACGCCTGGATAATGCATCAGCTACCACATTATTCTTACCTTTTACATACTAGATCTCGAAATCATAGGCTTGTACTTTGCTGACCCATTTTTGTTGTCGCTCATTCAGTTCCTTCTGCTCCAGGAAATACTTGAGGCCGTTATGATCGGTTTTGATTTTGAACTTACTGCCCACCAGGTACTGTCTGAATTTTGTGAAAGCATGTAAGATGGATAGCATCTCTTTGTCATATATGGAGTAGTGGCGCTCGTAGTTCTTCAGTTTACGGCTCTCAAATGCAATAGGGTGATGGTTTTGCATCAACACTGCTCCTAACCCTTCCCCTAAGGCATCACATTCTACTACAAAGGGTTGTGAGAAGTCTGGTAATGCTAAAACTAGATAGGAACTCATAATAACCTTCATCTCCTCGAAAGTTTTCTGTGCTAAGTCTGTCCAAGTGAACACTCCCTTCTTTGTGAGATATGTGAGGAGTGCTGCAAATTGGGAGAATCCATTAACGTACCGTCAGTAATAAGTGCACAGACCCAAGAAACCTCTCAATTCTATAACTGTTTTTGGCACGGGCCAATCTCTGATAGCTCGGATTTTCTCCATATCAACCTGAACTCCTTCTACATTGATTATGTGTCCTAAGTACAGCATTTCCTTCATGCCAAACTCACACTTGGACATTTTCGCATAAAGCGAATGTTCTTCTAAAATGCTCAGTACTTCGTCCAGGTGTTTCAGATGCTCTCCCCATGTTTTGCTGTAAATCAAGATGTCATCAAAGAATACTAGCAAAAACTTACGTACCTGTGCTCTGAAGGTGTGGTTCATGCATGACTGAAAAGTGGCTGGAGCATTGATAAGTCCAAAGGGCATGACCAAAAACTCATAGTGACCATAGTGACAGCGAAAAGCGATTTTGGAGATGTCTTGATCCCTTACCTTGATCTGATGGTATCCCGAGCAAAGATCAATCTTGGTGAAGTATTTAGCTCCCCAAAGCTCATCCATGAGTTCGTCAATTCTGGGGATGGGATACCTGTTCTTAATGGTCTTTTTGTTGAGTGCTCGATAATCGATGCACATTCGCAGTGTACCATCCTTCTTCTTGACCAATACTACTGAGGATGCGAAGGGGCTAGAACTAGGCCGAATATATCCAAGCTCCAGTAATTCTTTGATTGTTTTCTCAATCTCATCCTTGTATCTTTTAGGATGCCTGTAAGGAGTGGTGATGACTGCTTCTGTCCCCTCCTCTAGCTCAATGATGTGTTCAAAGCCTCGGTCTGGCGGTCTACCTAATGGAAAGTCCCGAAAAACATTTTCATGTTTCTGTAGCAAGGTTTGAATGTCACTTGGGTGTTGTGTGTTGGTCTCTGGGGGCTTCCTAAAGGTGACAAAACATTCTGCAGCCCATTCTATATCATTCTGTTGGAGTACTGCCTCCATTCTCTGTGACGAGACCGGTTTTGGGGGATAAGTGTTCATGCCCCTCAAAACTACCCGTTTGTCGTCTGGCCCTTGGAATTCCATTTCCATTGCCCTATAGTCTGTAGTGTATTTCCCTATAGAATAAAGCCACTGAACACCCAATACTACATGAGTATCCGATACATCCACTACGTAAAAGGAATCTGTCATCTGATAGTTACCTAAGGTGACATTCAATTTTGCAATCCAATAGTTGCACTCCATCCTGGAGTTCCCGGCTACTGCTACAGTGAATCCTTCGAACTTCTCGGTCCGAATACCTCTCTTGGCTACCCAAGCGGAGCAATGAAATTGTGGGTTGCTCCCCCATCAATCAATACTCCTACTCTATGACCTTGGACTACTCCCCTGACCATGAGAGTATGGAATCTTGGTACTCTCCCTCTGGTGTATCACCCTAGTGTGATTCTTACTCAGCTGCCCGTAATTCTTCTGTGGCTTCCTACACATAGTCACCCTCATCACTGTCCGAATATACCTCAATGTAGTGAGCCTTCACCTTCCCTGCACACCTGTGTCCTGGTACCCATGGTTCCTGACAAGTGAAGCATAGTTTCTTCCTTCTCAAATCTTTCCTAGTGTCCTCATATAACCATGTTTTCTTGGGAACATCCTGCTGGAAAGGTTTCTTGTCCTTGTCCCTAACAGGAAAATTGGTTTTCAGCAGGAACTTGTTTTTGGGGACTAAATCCTAAAGATCTTTGGCTCTGCGAATGGCATCCTGCAGAGTGAGGGGTTTGTAGGCTTTCACCTATCCCCGTAGTGGCTCTGTGAGGGCCTCAGTGAATAACATAGTCAACCTGCTCTCTGATACATCTGTTACCATGACTGGTATCCTCTGAAATTCTGAGATGAAGGCTTCTGCACTACCGGTCTGTTTGAGTTGAGCCAACTCCCTGAAATGTATCTCTGGATCCTTCCTGTCAAACCTCTATGAGCTTCTGAGTGAACTCACCGTAGGAGTGTATGGTGCTGTGACCCAATGTCACCAATCCGTGGTACCACCACTCGTGAGCTTCTCCGTCCAGGTGGAGTGTAGCCAATTTAATGGCATCTGTCTCTGTCATGGGATTGAGTTGGAAATAGGTATCCAATTTTTGAACCCATATCCTCGCTGATCCTCCACGAGTCCCACCAAAGTTCGGGATGGTCAACCTGCCCAAGGTCTTCTGCAACTCATAGTTGTGATTGAAACCCTTGTTGAAATTCCTGGGCTTGTTCCTACTCTTCATGTTGCAGAAATATGAAAAAGACATGGCAGCATGAAAGTCATCCCCTAAGTCTCTATACTCCTGCAAATAAGCCCCAAAAGGCTCGCTAGGTTCTACCTGCATGACCGGACCACCTACTGTATCTGCCAAGAAGTGAGGCATGGTAGGCTTGTTGGAAGGTCTGCTATATATGTCCGGAGTATTCTGCATATTAGTGTACGCAACCTTTCCACTGCTGCTTGTAGATCCCCGATCTACCGGTGAGGGAGGTGTACTATTGATACCTATTTCTGGTTTCGCCGATAATCTGTTGATTGCATTGAGCACATCTTTTTGGCCTTTTGCTAAGTCTTGCAATGCAGATACTAAGTTGCGAAACTCCATCCTATCCTCCTCTTCTCCCGTTCCTTTTCCCCTATTCGAGTGTATACATGTTTGTTCCATGTCTAAATTGGTATCTTCTAGTTGGATATACTCAAAGTCTCTTGTGTATCTACTCTTTCTCCTCCTATAGGTTACAAAAGGGTCTCCCTCTGGATTCATCTATGTCTCATTTCTTAAGCCCACAGCTGGCCAAGAAGATAGCTCTGATACCACTGTAATATCTCAAATCCCGATATTTTCTATTCCTATGCAAATATGCTGATACAACCGGGCATGCAAATTGCCATGCAAAAATCCCTATTTTATAGCAAAAATTAGGGTTAAGGTTTGTGAGATAGAATGAACACTTACCACTGATAAGTTGGCTGGACTGCTCCTGAGAGAGTATGCAAGCATCAAGAACTAAATCGGAGATGGACTGGAATCTTCTGCTTCCGGTGAAACCCCGGCAGCAAGAACCCCAGATCAAATAAGGGTGACGTTTTCAGTGAAGGAGGTGTCCGATGGAGCTACTGATTTGCAGGACTGATAGCCTTCCCGTGCCGGAGAGAATTCCTGGTACATGCGGAGTTTCGGAGGTCTCTAGGTAGGCTAGCGAATTGTTCCAGAGAGACAGCTGCTCACACCCCCCTGATCCCGAAATAGCTGATAACTGCTCCGGATGAGCACAGTCGAATCTGATAATCACTGGGTACCGAAGTAAGATGTCGATGATGAGAATGGTGCCTGAGTTTCGAAGTAAAACTGAGATCTGAAGACCCAGCAACTGATTAGGGCTTTCTGGCTGAAAACCCCCCCTTACAGCTGCACACGTGTCCCTGCAACAATCTACACCGTATACTGGATAACTATGAATGAATGTAAGAGCAAATGGTGAACCTGTATGGCTTACCCTGAATGAGACTAGGGTAGATATTTCACTGTCGAAACCTCGCTAGTTGAAGACGTCGTCTCCAACCCCAACTGCTGTTCTGCACGCTGTGTTGCTATTCAAGAGCTCCCAAAATAATAATCATCAAAAGTGAAGTTTCCTTTCGCTTTATCCTCCTTTTATAACTTTCAACTGCAAAACCCTAATCTTTGACCTAATTAGGTCACTTTATCTTCTAATTTGCAGTTGACTTGCACGCATGCGCATGGAGACTTAAATAAGTGCATGCATCATTAAATAATGCTTGGATGGCATGCACGAAGGTGGCCTTAGACCCCGGTGGCCCTTCTTGACCTAATGATGATGCCCTAGATTTTCTATGGATGGCATCAGTCCTTAGATGATTCCCTAACTGTCAGTAACCGCTCGAACCCACAGGAATCATATAGGTTAGCAGTTTTGGGCCTCAAGGCCTAATAGGAAGAGGACATTACAAATTAGGATGTATGTTTGTTCTTCTTTCTTTTGGACTGCGACGAGGACTGTCTTCACTTCCTCGATTTGATTTTTGGATGCATTTTCCTGGATTTGTGCTTCTTGGTTCTCCAGTAGATTGTTATGATTCTAAAGCTTTTCGATTCTTTCATCTTGCGACTTTTTTCCAATTTCTAACTCCTTGATTTGATTCTGTAGTTCCTGATAACGATTATTTAGACACTGGTTTTCTTCTTGCTTTTCCAGTATTTTTCTTTCGAGGTCTTCACCGGAGTGTTCCCTATTGCTATTGTTTTTCAATTTTTTTATTTTTGTAATCAGTGTTTTGTTATGATTTCTTAATCTAAAAATTTCTTCAGAATTGTTGGATACTGTTTTATTACTCTTTGCGATCTCCAGCTTGTGTTCCTTTTTAAAGTCGTTATTTTGTTGTTGAAGAACTTTTATCTGTTGTCGATACTGGTCGACCACTGATTCTTGATCTTCTAATTTTTGTCGTATATGCGTCAGTTCTTTATCTTTGTCGTTAACGATTTTGTTCAAGCGTATTATTTCTGCTTCGTAATCACTTATTTATTTCCTTATATCTTGACTTTTTGTCTGTGATTGAAATCACTTTCGTCTTTTAATTTCTCAATTTGGGTAGACAATTTTTCGATTTGATTTTTCTGGTCAGAATTTTTTTGTTCCTTGAGTTTTTTTGCATCTTTAGTAATTTAATCATTACTTTCAATTTCGTATTCATCTCTCGTAATTCTTCATTGTCTCTTCGATAACGCTTTAACTTGGCTTCTAATTTCTTTATTTGTAGTCGCAAATCAGATTCCATGATCTCTGATTTCTTCGACACTAGATCGTTGTCTTGGACTATAGCTAGTCGTTGATTTTTTTCGATTTAGTTTTCCTTTGACAATTGGTCTTTTTTGTTAGGTTAAATAACCCCTTTTTTCCAAAAATAATATTATAAATAATAATTATTCTAATTTTCTTTTTATAATAATAATTATTAATTAATAATATTATTATATTAAAATTTTATAAACTATATATATAGTTTAAAAAATAGTTTTTTTAATAATAATTAATTATTATATAATAAAATTTTATTTTATTATTTAATATAATAAAACAATTTAAAATATTATAATTGTAATATAATATATTTGAATATATTTTATATTATAATATTTTTTTGTTTTTGTTTTTTTTTGGCAGGTCGTGGATGACGACGGGGTGAGGATGGTTGTGGTGGGTGGTGGTGGAGGGCGACGACAAAGGCAGAGGCAGCGTAAGAATGAATGGGGAGTGCGCAAGGAAGGTGGATGACGAAGTATGAGGAGTGGGGAGGCGGCGAGGCAGGGAAGAGGTGGCGAAGGGAGCAGCGAGGAAGCAGCGAAGGTTGTAGAGGGAGCAGGGTGGTAGGTGGTCGGCATGGAGGTGCGCAGAAGGGACGCACAGGGATGGAAGGATGGAGTGCGCACGGATGAGCAATGCGAGGGCGAGGAATAAGGATGGGTGGACTCGCGTGGATGAGCAGGGCAAGGGCAAGGAAGAAGGATGGGGAACGAGGGCGCGACAAGGAGGATGGGAGTGCGACGGTGGAGCAGAGACGTGGAGAAAGGTCACAGGGCTAAGCTAGACATGAGGACAAGCACAGGTAAGATGGTAACAGAGGCAGAGGGTGGAACGATGAAGGGAGTGATAGGAGATAGATGCGGGGGTGTCGAAGGTGGTGAGGTGGGGAGAACGGTGGTGGTGGAGAGGAGTTGTGGAAGAGGAACGGATGGAAAACTCAGAGAAACTTTGAAAATACTCGAACAAAATCTGAAATTTTGGCTAAAAGCCAGAATGAGCACAAGCCTGAGAAAGGGCTGGCTCTGTTACCACTGAAGCGAATACTTATTTGCTCATACAATAATATTCAGCAGAAAACTTGGTAAATCAAAAAAACCATAATGTATATATTGATGATAGAATAGATAAGATGATTACAATGGTTGATAACCCGCCTATCAAATAAAGCTTGAGAATTGTGAATGAAAGGTTATGCCCTTTCATCTTAAGTAAAATTTAATTATGTTTTACTATTTTATTATTTAATTATTATATTTATTTATGTTCGTTACAAAATCATACAACAAACTTTAGAAAAGCAAAAAATTTGAACATACGTGCTCTAAGGCAGTACTGTACTTACCTCGACGCACTATGTATAACTGCACCAGAGTGCCAGCAAGTGGATGACGCACTGTGTTCACTGAGTGCCAGCAAGCGTGCGGCACTCTGTGTCATAAGGAGGAAGGCGCCAACGACGCTTAGTGCCAAGGTGCAGAAGGCATCAGAGAGGGACGACACTCTGTCAATTCTGCCCAAGTGCGCCGACGGATTCACAAAATAAAAAGGGCCAATCACCTGCCAAGAAACCAAAAGGACTGGGCTGGACTGATACAGAAGTAATGACGACTTCTAACAAAGGCAAATTGTAGAAAAAGTAAGGTGGATCACTCACCTTAATAATCCAAATGAGTTGAGAAAGAGAATGAAAATTTCACAAGTGAGAATGTTACCAACAGTTATAGATCTATGTGTATCTGCTTCAGATCTAACTAGATCTGAATGGATCTACCCCAGATCTGACTGGATCAAGCTTTCCCCAATATGGTCGCCAATTTTGTTTGTAGGAATTCTGCAACCTATGCAGACACCGCTTGTTCCTCTACCCTGTATGGTACAAGTATAGAACAAAACACCACAACATTATATCCTTTCCCTAGATGGTTAATTTACTGAAACAAAGTCACTCTTATACCTCAGATCTGAAAGCCTTAGTCCTTGTTCCACTGCTCTCCATGCAATCTACAATATCTATGAAGAAGCATCAAGAAAACAAGACAAACAAAATGAGAGTAACAAGACAAATTAACAATCTATGCTACTGATCAAGGAATCCAACAATATTTAATTGATATTAACATAAATCAAATATGGAAAATGGGAACACTTTTGTATTAATGAAATAAGAAGGTAAAGCTACAACCAAAACCTTGATGTTGCCAGCTTTGTCTTCCACAATGGACTTACAACACTCCTTACTCACTCAAACTTACCTCTATACCAAACTTCAATCCAACAGCATAAGGATGTTCTCTTTGGTCTCACCTCACTCCCTCCATGAAGACTTCTTTTATAGGCCAAGGAAGGTCCACATGGGATGAGATTCTTTAGGAAATGGATAAGAGATGGTCCCTATGGGTGAGGAAGGCGAATGCCAACTCTCCCTAGCTAATAGGAACTACCTCCAAGAGGGATTTCATATGGAATCTTCTCGAATCTTCCTTTTTTTCTTCTTTTAAGTCTATCGACGCTTTTTGCTCAAAGGGGAAAGGCATCGACGCTTTTTGCTCAAAAGGGAAAAGCACCGACTGCGCCTAATGTTAATGGACAACAGACGCCTACGCTCTGACATAAGAGGAAAAGTGCGTCGGTCTTCTTAAAAGTGGAAAAAAGTCACAAGAATCCCTGACCAAGTTCTCTGAAGGGTGCTCAGGTATCAGTGGATATTTTAGGTGCAACACGAAACTATAGAGATGAATTGAAAGATTTGAAATTCAATGTGGCACGATACCATCCACGTGATGGAATTTAAAACCTCCATCTAGAAAGCAAAGTAAATCAATTCGAAACCCTAGGGGTTTAATGGCCCTCCGACATGCAATCAATGTGTTTGCGTTGAAACATTTTGTCTCTTCACCAGGGTATGTTGTTCATTGTCTGCGTAAACGATGGTGGAGGAGCATAGGCTCTCGGCCCTCGATAGCATTCAACCCTGCATTATCACTTGTGGATCTAGTTTACAGATGTTGTTGTGTTGTTGAAGTCATTCTTGTCGTTGCCATTTCTGCCTCTATGCGACACCGTAAGGTATGGTTTCCTCTATTTTCGGTTAAATGTTTTTGAATGCCATTTTTCATCCAAAACTCCGTTTGACCTCTGCATTACTTCTTTGCAAGAGTTCTTGGTTGTAGAAGCTACGTTTGGAGACAAGCTTATTCTATGGAGGTGGTATCTGATCCTGGTAAGACCTAATACCCTACCTTCCTTATTCTTATGGCTATGAGACTTGCGACTCTGAGGTTGGGCCACGCTCTTGTGGGATGGGGTTCACTCCTGCGTTGTTCTCTCGTGGAGAAGAAAATGGTAAACCCTGGTGGTTCTTCCTACGGCATTTACAGTTGTTTTTATAAACGGTCTCCTTTCGACCATAGAGTTTGGAGGGAACCATAATGTGAAATCATGCTTTAGTTTTCTGTAGGTTTGCAAACAGAATTTTATCCTTAGATGTATTTGAGCACTTTAAGTGCAGACCCTTTTGGATTAACGCTCTGAACTTGTAATGGTTTGATTTTAAAAGAAAGACTCGTAAGGGCTTTGGTTGTTGTTTTTACACAGTTAGTTGGATTCCTAATATCGTAACTATCTTTGATCTAAACTCTGTAAGTAGTTTTGTTGTCTGAAGATGTAAACCTTCAAGGTTTTCCTACTGTAATTTTTAAATCGTAATCCTTTTTATTGTTTCTTAGTTTGAAGTTTTTAAGGTCGTGAGGCCATATTGTTTAGTCAATGGTTGGTGAAATCTAAGGACTCTCTGTCATTCTCTGTTTATAATAATGGCCAAGATTTTCTTATTAAGCGTTTTAGATATGGACTAGTAGTTAGTTAACTAGGTAAAATGAGGAAGCCATATGGCTGTTGCGAAACCTTCTTCAAGGTTTTACTGTTTGTTTTAATGGGTTGCAAAAATATTATGATGGTCGGCGGCCTACAACAAGGTTGCAACCTGGTTTTGCTTTCTAACTTAGATATTATTTAGTTATAAGTAACTCTTTAACTAGAATGGTTGACAAGTGTAGTTTATTTGTTTATGTTCTTGTTAACTGAACTTGGGGAAGAATGGATTTATGGAATAAATAATAAGTATATAATTACTATGGTATATACATATATATTCTTTATAGAGTAAGACTTATTCTTGTATACAATTGCATGAATTCCATAGTTTTGCTTCTGTGTAGAACTAGCTCTGTCGACTGTAATGTAAGTTATAGGAATAAAAATTTTGATCTTTAACATTCCTTTGATTTGCAAGAAACTAGTAAAGAAATGAGATAATAAAAT
The DNA here is from genome assembly GCA_001517045.1 of Pseudotsuga menziesii. Taxonomy (NCBI): domain Eukaryota; kingdom Viridiplantae; phylum Streptophyta; class Pinopsida; order Pinales; family Pinaceae; genus Pseudotsuga; species Pseudotsuga menziesii. The sequence continues at coordinate 24,715 of LPNX010889180.1, read as the reverse complement.
ATTATCTGATTGTGGTCGATTATACAAAGTAAAAACTAGATGAAAAGTAAATGCATTGTTTATTTATCAATGGTTTATCCTAACTTGTAACTGTAACGATTGAACTGAAAGATTGAACCGAAGGGGAAATGATTAGGGTAATGAACATAGAAAACGGTTATAACATCATACAAATTTTCTTTTACACTAGAGTTATATTTAATACAAATACCAATAAACTCAATAGAGACTAAGACAAATTTTATAAAAATAATACACAAACCTAAGATCTTTTTAAACGTGTTCTACTTAAAAATAGTCACTAATTCACAGACTCCCTCAACATTCATAAGCTTCCAGATACTAATTTAGAAATAGATTACAGATAATAAACAAAACATGCTTAGAACCTAGAAAATTTTGCAGAAGGGGGACAACCACCCAAAGGAGACCGTTCCTCCCAACCGTCTCCTGAAAGCATCTAAGATCACTTGCTTTAGGACCCTCGAGCCTGTTCATTGAACCATTGGGACGAACATGTTGTGGAACATCCCACATAGAAAGCTCTGCAACTTAGCACTCAATAGTAGACTTAACTCTCAGCAATTTCAGTTTAGTTGTCCCCTCATCGAATTGCTTGTGTGCCTGACTTTTCAGTTTGCAGCAGTCACAAGGTTCATTCACTTGGAATAGAATAAGATTTCCTAGGTCTTTGGGTCAGTTTTGAAATTAAATGAGCCACCTGCTCAGTTCCTCCTCTCAAGGAACATGACCGCATTTTTAGGGATTTTGCTTCCTGCAACAGCTAGAAAGTTGAATGCTAGTGCTGCCACTTGTCATTCAACCTTCTACAAATGCTCATTCCTCCTAGTTGGTCAATGAACCCTCTTTCAACAGTCTCCTTTGGATAGGTGTCTCTTCATTTAATTATTATAAATAAATAAATATTCAATTACCAACTTGGTCATAAAAACTTTATAATAACTTTTAACATAATATTTTCTCAAATAAATAAAAATATTTATTTTTCAGTTCTAGGTGGGTTATAGTACTTGTTCTTCTTTCAGTGATCCTACTATTGTAAATTGCTTTAGAATATCATCTAAGCAATCAAGAAAACTTAACATGGTATCAGAGCCACCTTGAAATGAGACACTAAACAGCTAGGGTTTATTGTTTCGAACAATTTCCTCGACAGATCAACCAGAAAAGAGTGCTCACTCAACTTGCCCTAGGAGGGCACATCTTTCTGTGAAAACAGAACTAAATTCTGAAAAGTTTAATTTTTGGGCCCAACACTGCTACTAGGAAGAACTAGGGATTCAATTTTCTTGAGGTTCCATCATCAATATCAGAAAAAACAAGATACGGTCTAGCTCGTCATGGGGAGGCGCATCTTTTCCACCATTCATCCCTACAAGTGATTCCAACTAGAAAATTAGGGTTTTACCATCAAACCCTATGTCATCCAAGAGCAATCTTCTCCAAGTAAGTATTTTTTCTTCTAATTCCATTTGAGGGTGCTGATAACTTCAGAGCGTGGAAGTATTGGGTCATGCTCATCTTAGCAGAGAATGATCTAGAAGGCTTCATAAAGGAGGAAGTTGCAGAACCAAAAGGAGATGAAGCAAAGGCCAAGCACGAGAAGGATATGATCAAGGCCAAGAGGATCATAGCTAACTCCATCAAATCTAACTTGATCCCTCAAGTATCTTCAAGGAGAACACCAAAGGAAATGTTTGATGCCCTATCCAACCTATTTGAAGGAAGAAATATCAATAAGAAGATGACTTTGAGAAATCAATTGAAAAGTGTGAAGGCTCAGAAGTCAGAAACCATGCACTCATACTTCACAAGAGTATCCCAAATCAAAGAGCAGTTGGAAACTATTGGTGACATGATAGAAGAAGCAAAAGTTGTAATGACCACCTTAAATAATCTCCCAAGAGAATGGGAATATTTTATTTGAGGAATATGTTCCAGAAGAAAGCTAACCAAGTTTCGAAAGTTCTGGGAAGAATGTGTTCAAGAAGAAGAGAGAATAGCAATTAGAGAAGAGAAGCTAAATGAAAATGAAGATCAAGCTTTGGCAGCCCACACCAAAGACAAGAACAAAAGGAAGAATTATGATCATCCTCCTAGAAAGACTCAAGGGTATCAAAAGAATAAGAGGATCAAGAAGGACTTCTCAGCTTTTGAATGTTTCACTTACCACAAGATGCGACACATCTCCATAAACTGTTCCCTGAAGGCAGAACAACTCAAGAAGAGGAACAAAAGATTCCAGGCCCATGCAGCTGAAGAAAATGATCAAGAAGATGAGGAAAGAACTAAAGAATATGAAGATTCCTGTGAACAATATGTTTTAATTTCAGCACTCACAGGTTCAGTCTCACCTGATAATGATACCTGGCTAGTAGATAGTGGTGCCTCCAAGCAAATTACATTTACAAGGACTCGTTCTCTTGTCTTGTACAGAAGGAGTACCCACACAAAGTAATGCTTGGAGATGATTATCAATATCCCATCAAAGGGATGGGAGAAGACTCTTATAAGTTGGACTCTGGAAAGTCGATGAAGATGAAGGATGTATTGTATGTCCCAAGATTAAAAAAGATTCTTCTCTCTATCTCAGTCTTAGATAAGAAAGGTTTCGGAGTTGCTTTTGTAGATGGTGAAGTCCTCATGTGGACAAAAGGAAAAACTATAGATGATGCAGTAATGATTGGAGTTGAAGGAGGACTCTATAAACTAAAGGGGCATGCAAATTCAGCCTTGATGTCTAGCACTGTAAGCCCACGTAAATTGTGGCACAGAAGACTTGCTCATATACAAAGCATTGCCAATTATGAGCAACGTTGTGACAGGTTTACCAAAGATCCAAGTAAACCTTGAATGAGTGTGCACAAGGAAAGAATATTAAGAACCCTTATCCAAGCAGTGACAATAAAGCAAAAGGGACTCTAGACATTGTCCACTCAGATGTATGCGGACCAATACAAACTACTTCATTAAGCGGGTATGTTTACTATGCTTCCTTCATCGATGACTACTCCCTCAAGACTTGGATATATTTCTTGAAGAAGAAGGATGAAGTGTTTGAGAAGTTCAAGGAGTTTAAGGCTCTTGTAGAATTCACATCAGGTGAATTCACATCAGGAGAATTAACATCGGGTGAATTCAATGAGTACTGCAAAGAAGCTGGGATTAAGAGGGAGCTCACAACCATTCTGTATAATCCTCAACAAAATGGTGTGGCTGAAAGGAAGAATAGATCTATCATGTAAGTTGTAAAAGCCATGATCCATGATTAAGATCTCCCTATGTACCTATGGGAAGAAGCAGCTAGAACAACAGTATATGTACAAAATAGAATCTCCCACGGTGCCCTTGGGAATAAGACTCCAGAAGAGATGTTTACCAGAGAAAAGCCCGAAGTCAGTCACCTAAAAATATTTGGTTGTCTAGTATACATACACATTCACAAGGAGAAAAGATCGAAGTTGGACCCTTTAGGAAAGAAGGGATTTTTTGTAGGATATAGTGAGGAATCAAAGGCTTACCAAATCTATATCCAGGATACTATCAAATTAAATTAAGCAGAGATGTCACATTTGATAAGATACAACTTTAAGGAAATCAAGGAAAGACAAGGAAGTCAAAGAGGAGCATGAAACTCGTAGAGTTGCATAAGGTTTTAAACTAGTCAGAAATGAGGAGGAAGAACAGATACCTGAGGATTGTGACATTACAAATCCTTAGAGACCTAAAGAGTTGCCTAGTGATATGATCTCATGCAAAAGAAGGTTTTAAACTAGTCAAAAAAGAGGAGGAAGAACAGATACCTGAGGATTGTGACATAACAAATCCTTAAAGACCTAAAGAGTTGCCTAGTGATATGATCTCACGCAAAAGAAGGCTTGCTTGGGCATGAGAGTAATTGAAGAAGCAAAAAGACATGGTGTTCTAGAAGGAACCATCAAAGAAAGAAAGAAGCAAAAGCCATACCCCAATTATGTGGCCTTAATGTGTAATCTCGTTGACAAAGAACCTACATGCTTTGAAGAAGCAACAAAGCAAAAGGAATGGGTAGATGCCATGATCGAGGAATACCAGTCCATTATAAAGAACGATGTATGGAAAGTAGTACCAAGACCGAATAAAAAATCAGTAGTATCCTTGAAATGGATCTACAAAACAAAGCATTCAACAGATGACAGTATAGAGAAGTACAAAGCAAGATTTGTAGCTCGCGGATTCTCTCCGAAGGAAGGAATCTACTATGAGGAGACCTTTGCATCAGTAACAAGGTACACCTCAATCGAAACCATCCTTGCCTTGGCATCCAAGATGAAGTGGAAGTTACATTAGATGAATGTAAAGACATCCCTCCTGAATGGAGTGATAGAGAAGAAGTATACATTGAACAACTATGAGGCTTTGAGACAGATGATCAAAAGACTCATGTATGCAACCTAAAAAAGGTGTTGTATGGGTTGAAGCAAGCACCCAGAGCATGGTATGGAAGAATCGATGGTTTCCTGATCAGTTTGGGCTTTACCAAGAGTAAAGTAGATTCCAACCTATACTATAAGGTTGAGGATGATGGACTTATGATATTACTACTATATGTGGATGATATATTCTTGAAGCCCATCAACGAATGCAAGAAGAAGCTTACTACAAAATTTTAGATGAAAGACCTTGGAATAATGCACTATTTTCTAGGTCTTTAAGTATGGCAGTATCCAGACAAGATTTTCCTAAACCAAGCAAAATATGCAGTTGAGATCCTAAAGAGATTTGGGATGA
>LPNX010889170.1:2426-15235 GCA_001517045.1 Pseudotsuga menziesii | reverse complement strand
TTAACAATGAAATCTTGATAAACTTTATAGCATTGTTATGAACATTTGGATGATACTTATATGCTTTAACACATGTCACTCATAATACTACTATCTTGACCATATTTCGTTGCTTACAATATTCTACTTATGATAAATGCTTATATTTGAATGACATTTTCCTATGTTTTTATTGTTGGGATGATAGAATAATGAATTAATAACTAGTATGACATTATTTTAGAAACACTTGTAGTACATCCCTTCTCACTCTCATGGTTTGACTCCAATAAGGAACTTGTCTCTAATAGCCTCGAAAGAGGTGTTCTTGGTGTTTAGTGTGTTTTCCAGAGTTGAACTTGGGCTCTCCCCTAGGAGGCTTTAGCTTCCGAAGTAGTTGGAGAAAAGTGACTAAAGTGACATTGGTAAATTTGAAGTGGTTGATCTAGAGTCATTCACACCGCTGGAAAGAACGACATTCGGTAAGAAAGTTGAGGTAATTCTTTCTCGGTATTTTGAAAATATTATTATCAAGGACTAATCTTGCATATCTTACCTCGAAACTACACAAAGAAGAAGCCCGACAAGGCTTAACATTTTGGCGTCGTTGTTGGGGACCTCAAATTCATTGAGGTGACTTATTCAGGTAAGAATGACACTTTGGTAAGTCTTGAAGTCCCTATTGTATATGATTGCATCCATTATTTTCAAAAATCACTAACCTGCAAGCTTACTTAGTGACTCCACAAAGAACTCATCCCACAACATCAATCAAGTATGCCCTTGTTTTATTTAGTACTTTGGTGAGATTTTCTTAACTAACTTGGGAGGTCTCGTCTGGCGACTCTAATGAAAGAAAATAAAGAAGTTCTCTATAAAGAAAAGGAAGCGTAATGAGATGGCATCTAATTATGAATCGGGGATGGATATATTGGATTTCTTGTGCATTCTAGGATTTACACACAAGTATGACATTCAATATGGAGGGAAGGAACTTTTCCCATTATTCTAGCAGTATAAGTACCATGCAGCAACACATGTGCAGCAATTCATGCAATTCCTTCAGGAAAGCAAAATCATACATAAAGACATCAGAATGAGGCTATTTTTGTTATATCTTCCCTTAGAAGACAACTTGTCCGTAAAAAATTGGTATGAGGGTTTTCCTCACAAAATGTTTTATTCACTCAGGAATTTTTTCGATGCATTCAGCATGGATTTCGATTATGGTATGGAAGGGCAGGAAAGAAAGGCCATCATCGGCAGAATATGGGAAGAAACACTGGGAAGCATCCATATGCAAGATGATTCAAGCAACAAAATCAAAGATGATATTCCATTTGAATTCAAATATCCCGATATTTTGACTACCACTGAAATGGAAATAGGTTTTTCTCCTCTTTATTTTATTAGGATTTCCAGGATATTTAGATGAGTTACTAGAGTTATTTTGGCATGCCTTCAAGGGCGACCATGATAATTCCTTGCATCATGTGGAATGTTTTATGACTTTGGCTTTAGAATATGATAATAAATAAAAAGAAAATGTTTACATGCGATCACTTGTCCTTCACCTAGGACAAAATTCCCTTCCTTGGTTTGTGGCCCTAGATAAAGGAATGATATAATCCTTTGTAGAATTAGTGGAAACATTTTGTAGCCACTGGGATTTAGAGCAATGTGACAAATGGATACCTCATGTCAAGCATGTAAGGGACTTGTTTAGTATTGAAGCCCAACACAAGGGCCAGGTCAAAGCATCCATTTTCCAAGGCCTAATTGATGATATCTCAACCATGATAGATGAAGCTCCATAAGCATGTGAATATGATGATGGTCCTATATATGAATATCTAGAAGTCCTAGTTGAAGGAGTTGAAGAACAAAAAGGTAGGATGAGTTCTTCCTTCCAACATGCAGAAACTCCTTATGACCTATCAGATATTTGGGAACATAATGATGGGAATTTCGAGGATGATGGTTATTGGAGATTTATGGGTCCACCTTTATATAATTCCTTGAGACCATATAGTGTTGTCTCCATACTTTGCAGCGAGAAAGAACAACTTGATGCAATTACTCAAGCTGAGACAGAATTTGACACTGTTTGGGATGAAGAGCTTTCATCCACCTTAAGCATGGATGCTGAGGACAGGATTTATCAAGACCCTATGGAACGAGATATAATTTTCCATTCCCTTATGAGGCTAATGATGAAGAATGGATCAAACCCCTTTCCACAATAATTGAAGATGCAACATCTCCAGACTTCCCAACTAGTTGTTATATGCAGATGGTCCATTATGATTAAAGGTTTAAATATTCGGGACCCCATATCTCTGGTGATTCTTCCATGATTCCTCCATCATACTCATCATGCAACAAGGAAGCATTATGCACAAAGGATTCTTTTGCAAATATATGGCATATGATAATCCTAGGTTATCACTCTCAGTTGTGCTCCTCAAGAAGCGTTTAAGAAGTTGTTCATCCCACTCTACCCTACATCGGTAAGACCTTAATGATACATCTCAACAATAATGAGGAAGGTAGGTGGACAGGTATGACTTTAATCCCTCACTTTCATAATATCTATTGTTTATATTTTCATTTGAAGCACCAAGGTATGAATTATATTGTTGACAATTTCAAAATTTCAAGGATTATTGGGGTTACTAACATGATTGTGAAAAGGATAAGCAATGTACTTGTACACTCAAATAAATTCTTGAGTAAATGAAGAGACATGTTGCGGCTCACATATGAATATTTGTGAGCTCCAACTCTACGAATAACATCCCAAGATTAGGATTTATGGGCGAGTTTCAGGAATATTTTTTTCTTAGAAGACCTATGCGATGAAGGTATCTCATACATAAGTGCAATAGAAGCATGGATCAAAGAAGCTTTCCAAATAAATGCTTCTTCACGACATCGATTTCAATTATTCCAAGTTCTTAAGAAGGTTTAGGTTCCCCCACTCATTCAGATGAAGATCCGAGTACAAACTCAACATATCATCAATGAGTTATTGTCATGGCTTACGCAAAAGAAAAGGTAAGATATTGGGTATGAATTACTTACTCAGATGGTTACATTGATGGTATGATTTCACCTAACCTACTTTGATTGACAAGTTTAGGTTAGGCAGGGTTAGTTGCATTAGGCATATTTCTGTGCATTGCATTTGATGTCTTTTCATTAATTAGTTAGTTTTCATTGTTCTTAGTTTGTTTCCCTCATTTTGTGAACAAGGAAGGAAATAAGTTATATTTTTATCATTCAGATAGTATTATCTTAGGATATTTAACTAAGAGAATAACAAGCACAACAATAAAACATAAGAGATAATAGACACAAAGAATTTCCTCTGGAAAACCATAAAGGAGAAAACCTCACAACTTTCCCAGAGATAGAATCAACACCAAAAGTAAAACACAAAAATAGTAAGATGATTTCCTAACAGTAGTAGTCTCTCTCTCTCTTTTCCCAGCTTCTTCTTTCTCTCTTAGTTATGCGCTACAACAGAGTGTGCATGAATGTGTGTTAAATAGAGAGGATCACTCTCTATTTATACTAATTTCTGACTTGACAATAACTCACTAGGGCCGAATTCTATATGAGAGTCTAATAACCCTAGGTACCCACAACTACAGGGACTTTAACTCTTGATCAATAAGGACGGTTACCCTCTATGACTTTACATGACTTATTTACATTATTGAATCTCCCGATAGGAACATTGGGGCATGAAATGACTCAATTACATTACAGATACTTCCTAGAATAAACATCGAGTTATAATACATAAAATATACAAGTGAATACATTATGAAGTTACAAATATATCAACACTCCCTCTTAACTAGGAAGGTATTCTCTCGACACAATTTATCAGCACAAGTATTCTTCTCTGTATCATTTGGATCATCATCAAGTTAACTTCATCTTCAAGTCATCTTCATCTTCAAGTGATCTTCATCTTCAAGTTTGGAACTTACTGGATATGGATCATCACTGGATCTGTAACATCACCTTTGGATCATCATTGGTGCTATCTCTCGATTCTTCTCGTCATAGGAAGCTCTACAGAGCCAATAATTTTTCATGTTGGTTGTAGGCCTAGCCTCCATGTAGGTCTTCTTCAGCGCTTGTATCTGACCCTTAGTCAGGACGGCCCACCCAACACTTACATCTAACCATGGGAGGAACACATCCAACAACCATGTCAGAAAGGCATGCCCATCACTGACATCTGACCATGGGAGGAACACATCCAACAACCATGTCAGAAAGGCCCAGCACTCACATCTGACCATGCGAGGCCCAGCCTTCCACCATGTCAGAATGGCCCAACACTTACATCCAACCGTGGGAGGAACACATCCAAGAACCATGTCAGAAAGGCTTAGCACTTATGTCCCACCATGGGAGGAACACATCCAAGAACCATGTCGAAAAGGCTCAACACTTATATCCAGCCATGTGGGGAACACATCGCACATCCATGCTAGAAGGGATCAGCACTTATATCTATCCATGTGGGGAACACATCCTGCATCCATGCTATAAAGGCTCTGCACTTACATCTGATCGTGTGGGAACACATCCTAGAGTCACATCAAAATGGCTCTACACTTACACCTGATCATGTGGGAACACATCCCATAGTCACAACAAAATGGATCTGCACTTCCATTTGATCATGTGGGAACACATCCCATAATCACATCATAATGGCTCTGCACTTACATATGATCATGTGGGAACACATCCCACAGTCACATCAGAATGGCTCTACAGTTACATCTGATCATGTGGGAACACATCCCACAGTCACATCAGAATGGATTTGCACTTACATCTGATCAAGGGGAACACATCCCACAGTCACATCAGAATCACTCTGCACTTACATTTGATCATGTGGGAACACATCCCATAGTCACATCAAAATGGCTCTCAGACTCATCACCTCCCCTTAGAGGGAACCTCGATCTGGAGAACACCAAGATTTTCCTTGAAGTACTAAAACTTCACTTTAGACAATGGCTTGATCAATACATCAACTATATATTCATCCATCGCAACATACTGGAGCTTCACTAGTCCTCTCTGCACCATATCCTTGATATAGTGATATTTGATCTTGATATGCTTCGACTTTTCATGGAACACCAGTTTCTCAGACAACTTCACACAACTCTAGTTGTCGCAATATATACAAGTAGCATCCAACTGGAGATCAAATAAATCAGATAGTAGCTTTCTAAGCCACACTGCCTCACAACTAGATGAAAAAACAGTGACATACTCTGCTTCAGCTGTACTCAATGCCATGCGAGACTATTTCCTGCTAAACCAAGAGATCACACCTGATCCCATACTGAAGTAGCACCCTGAAGTGCTCTTTCTATCGATGGCATTGCCTTCCCAATCTGAATCAGCATAACCTTCTAGGTTAATCTTCTGATCAGCCTTATACTTGAGCCTATAATCAACTGTACCCTTCAGGTACCTCAGAATATTCTTTGCAGCAATCAAGTGAACATCTCTAGGATATGTCAGGAACTGGCTCAATGTGTTCATAGCAAAGAAAATATTTGGTCTCGTATTCATCAGGTACATCAAGGACCCAATCATTTGACGATACATGGTAGCATCAACCGAATTTGATGAAGCCTCACTTAAAATATTCAGGTTCGATGCCATGGGTATGGTCATGGTCTTGCAGTCCATCATCCCGAATCTCTTCAGGATCTCTATCGCATACTTCCCTTGTCCTAGGTAGATTCCATCTGCATTCTACCACACCTCCATGCCTAGAAAGTATTTCATCATGCCCAAGTCCTTCATCTCGAACTCTAAAGAAAGCTTCCTCTTTGTATCAGCAATCAACCCATCCACACACCTTACAAATAGATCATCTACCTACAGTAGGAGTATCACTAGGTTCCCTTCTTCAACCTTGTAGTAAAGGTTGGAATCTGCTTTACTCTTGGTAAATTCCAAACTATATAGGAAGCTGTCAATTATGTCGTAGCATGTCCTGGGTGCCTATTTCAAACCGTATAGGGATTTATTCAATTTACACACATGAGTCTCCCTGTCATGTGTCTCAAAACCGAGTGGTCGCTCCACATACACTTACTCTTCCACTACACCATTCAAGAAAGTAGTCTTGACATCCATCTCATGTATCTTCCATTTCATCATTGCAGCCAGAGCAAGTATTGATCTGATTAAAGTGTATCTAGTTGTAGGTGCATACGTTTCTTCATAATCTATTCCTTCTTTCTGGGAGAAATCACGAGACACGAATATTTCTTTATATTTCTATATGCTACCATCTGCAGCATGCTTGATCTTGTAGATCCACTTGGAAGTTACGATAGAGTTCCTCTCTGGTCTAGGGACAACATCCATTCTTTCTTCTTTGCCGCTTGTTCATAGTTGGAAGGTTCTTTATCCAAAATGTCACATAGCAGGGCCACATAACTAGAGCAGAGCCTAGTTCTTTTCCTCTCTCTATGTATTTCTTCTGGAGCCCCATATCTTTTTGCACCTTGGATAGCCTCTCATTCCCATGCAGGTTTCCTCTTTTGAGGATTCTTCTCTTGGGGTGGATCTATAGGTTCATGGAGTTCTTCTATTTCTCAATCTTCATCTTGATTTGCATCGTTCATAGTTGTATCTTGAATTATGGGTACTTCTATTTCTCTAGACTCTTCAACTTGTCTCTTTCTGGATTTGTTGTAAGTTGAATATTTGTCGAATGTTACATCTCTGCTTATGTCGATCTTCTTGAATCCTGGGAGGTATATTCTGTAAGGTTTCTAGATTTCACTGTATCCCACAAATATACCCTTCTTTCCAGAAGGATCTAACTTTGTCCTCTTTTCTTTTGGAATGTGTATGTATACAGGACAACCGAATATTTTGAGATGGAATACTTCTGGTTTCTTGCTGGAAAAAACTTCTTCAGGTGTCTTGTTCTTGAGTACTCTATGTGGAGTACGGTTCTGTACATACATCGCTGTACTGGTAGCTTCTTCCCATATATGCATGGGAAGATCTTGATCATGAATCATGGTCCTTGCAGCTTCCATGATCGTTCTATTCTTCCTTTATGTAACCCCATTATGTTGTGGATTATATGGAGTGGTTAACTCCCTCTTTATCCCTAAATCTTTGCATAACTCTTTGAATTCATTTGATGTGAATTCTCTTCCATTATCTGATCGAAAGGTCTTGGTATTCTTTTCTGTGTGGTTATCGATCAAGGCTTTGAATTCCTTGAACTTACTAAATACTTCGTCTTTGTCCTTTAAGAAGTATATCCATGTCTTCCTAGAAAAATAATCAATGAAAGAAACATAGTATACATACCCGCTTAATGAACTGGATGACATCGGACTGCATACATCAGAGTGGATGATTTCCAATATCTCTTTTTCCTTGCTCTTGCTACTTGGAAATGACTTCTTTGTGTTCTTTCTTTTCTCACATCCTTTGCAGACACCATCATGTTATGTCTATATTTCTAGAAGAATTTCAACAGCTTTTCTTACAAGTGGTAGTGCTCTATAATGCATGTGTGCAAGCCTTCTATCTCAAAGTTCATTTGGCTCTACTAAGTTATGAACCAAAGCTTGTTCTGGTTGGCCCGTCAATTTGTATAGAACTCCTTCTTGTTCCCCAATCACTACTACATCATCAATAGTCTTTCCCTTAGGACACATAAGAACTTGGCCATCTACAAATGCAACCCTTGTTCCTTTTGCATCTAATACATATATGGAGAGGAGTTTCTTCTTCAGTCTCGAGACAAACAAGACATACTTCATCTTCATATACTTTCCATAGTCTAGCTTATAGGAGGATTCACCACTACCTTTTATTGGATACTAGTAGTCATCCCCAAATTTCACCTTGTGAGGTGACTCATGTTCAAATATTTTCACAAAGGATTCTTTGAATCCCGTCATATGTTTGGAAGCCCCACTATCTATAAGCCAATTATTGCTTCCATGTGTAATAGTTCCTGTGAGAGAGGAAATTAGAACATTTTCTTCTTCACTTGAAGAATCATCACTTTCTTGTTGGGTTTTCTTTGTGGAAGGTTCAACATCCTCTACAGTATGAGAATGATGTCTTCTCTTGTTTCCCTTCTTCTTGTGAGGGCCATTTTTGTTTCTAGGACAATATCTAGCAAGGTGTCATCTTTTGTCACATGTATAGCATCTAAATTTAGATAAATATTTGTTAGATATTCTAGGGTTATCTTTCTGGTGGAAGTGCTTGCCTTTGGGGTGATGAAAGTCTCTTCTGCTTTTCTTGGAGTGTACTATGAGAGCTTGATGTTCACTTCACATCATTTATTCTCGGGCTATTATTCAAGCTTCTTCTTGTGAGCATTCTTCCCACAACCTACTAAAATTGACTAGCTTCTTTCTTGAACAAATCCCTTGAATCAAGGAGTCCCATGGTCTAGGTAGATAATTCAAGGTGGTCATCACAATTTCTGCATTCTCCACTTCTTCATCCACTGCTTCAAGGTGTTCTTTGATCTGGGAGACCCTTATGAAGTATGACTATATGGTCTTCGCATTCTAGATCTTCACATTCTTCAACTGGTTCCTCAAAGTCATCTTCCTCCTCTTATCCATGACCAGCTTTTTTTTATGTAAGGCCTTAGCCTCATCTCCCTCTGGAACTGGAACCTCTTGATTGATGTAAGAGTCCAACTCATTTTTTTCCAAGACCAGGGAGATCCTATACTTCCAATCTTGAAATTTATCAACTCCCTCCAGATTTTCATCAAGCTTGGTATGATGAGACATTTTAACTAAGAACCTCAAATGGAAATAAAAAATATTTAGATCTTACCAATTTGAGAAGCTGGAAACTGGATCTAGAGCTAATCTTCTGCAGTGCTAGTTCTCTGGTTCTAGGGTAGATTAGGGTTTGACTTTCCCAAATTTCTACCCATTGCTTTCTGTCTTATGTTACTCACAGAGGTTCAAAGGATTTGACTGGCTGCTTTGCATTTTTGTAATACTGAATCACAGCAAAATTTCTAGCAGTTATTAAAGTACCCATGAATCATGTGATTAAATTGCCCATAAAATTGTGGTATCATTCACAATATGTACTCTCATAAATATTAATGTGTTAACTAATTTTTTATATATCTGTAGATTGTTATAGTTAGTTAAAAAATTGGGTAGCTTTGATCTTGTAATTTTAATACTGAATATGCACTATAATATATTATGATTGGTATAATTTCTATCATAGTTATGGATAGTCTGACAAATTATTTGATGATAATATGAAGAGAGGACATTGGTAATGTCCCAGTAAAGGTTTCACATGGTAAGGAAAGCACTACTTGGATTGTGGTGAGTTGGAAGTTGGATGTCGTTACTATGCAGCGTGGCATACAAAGCACACAAATTGCTATGGCCTTCACATTATGTTAGGACTGTAGTGGAGAGTTTGTACCTTAACTTGAACAACCAGTATTTGCATCCCTTCCATTGCGAGATTATGGTTTGAAATTTATTTTTCAAGGAGATTTCACACTGCAATCATCCAGGGAGGAGGTCGAGACTCGATGGTTATAGTGATAGTGCTTGGAACCAATAGTAACTTTCAGAATTTACAGAGTTTGTCAATATTGTAGAGTCTTTAAGGTCTCTTCATTGCTATCAATTAAATCCTTGAAAAGTTCTCACTTTATATGATTTTTGTCCCATTGGTTGGAAAAAACTATTTCAGTTCCATGAAAGATAATTTTTGAGTTTTAGGTTTTTCCTTGCTCCCTTTAAAAATATCCACATAGAATGGAATTCACCCTAAAGAAAATGAAAATGATATAGATGTTCAAAATGATCTACACTCCATAGATTTCTTTGATCCAAAAGTCAACAATTCTTATTTGAATGCACAGCTAGAAAGCATACCTGGCTTTTGCATTATTTCTAACCAACCTTCACTAATATCATCGCCTATTAGTTCAGACAGATCTGAAGAGTGTTCTTTCTTGGGTTTCAGTCTTATGCATTTGATAGGAACATGTGATCTTCTATCACAACAATATCAAGCTTCAAGGAAGCTTACTATGAACAGATCAAAGAGCAAAGTTTCTTCTAGGTTTATTACTAACTTTACAATACCATCTCACTTTTCAAATGGTAAGAACATTGGCTCAATAGCAGTTCATTACGTTCAATTTTTGTCATGATAAATAACGTTGTTTTAATTATCACATTGTCCACGAATGAATGGAATGTCTCATGATTGTTTGCAGTAAATTATCCAGAAAGTGCTGCTGAAAATATTTACAGAAGATTTGTGTATTTTGTGCATTGTATCATTTTCATATGGATGTTCATTTTTCTCAAACTTAATGTTTCATTCATAACATTTTAGTGGCACTAAATGGAATATTATTTGATTTCTTAGCCAAGATTGATTCATATATTTGTTGTTTAATGAATTTCTAAGATTTAAAAAGTGGCTCCACCCTAGAGGGTCTGTCTTGGCATTGTGTTCTGCCCCGAGTTTCCCATTCCCTTCTTGAATTTACTCCATTGACTTTGCATCCAAAACCTTCATGTGCCAAGCTTCTGTGATGAGTGGTGTATTCAGATGCAGCGTTATAACCAGTATCATCCCAAAAACCTGATGAATGTTGTCCTCCCTCATATACTTCCCTTGCATGTGGCTTGTGCCACCTTCTACCACCAAGTGATGGCCATGAATGCCAACAAGTGGTGTGACAAGCAGTAGCACGTCCCATTTTGTCCCCAAAATCCCTTCTGGGTTTTTTCACAATGCCTTTATTGTTGAGTGAGTTATATGATAAATTAACAAACCTAATATTGCTAAGGCTATCATGGAGGGTTGTAGTTTCTTCATGATCCCAGTGATTGTTTCAAAATATGTTGGAGGGTTGTGGTTTCTTTGTAATGTTGTTAAGTGTCATATGACTAATATTTGATATGATGAACAAGTTATGCTTGTTGGTTGATTTCTTTATAGCTAATTACACATGAGGTTATTACATCATGTACAACCTAATAGTAAGCCTTGGAATCCTTGGTTGATTTCTGCTTCTTCCGGTGTAAGCACCTTCCTTGCTGACTTTCTTCCTCTATTACGTACATTCCCCATTGAAATCCACCCAAACCTATAAAAAACTATGCAATTATGTAAGTAATGATAAAAAATTGCATGTCCAACAGTTTTCTGTGCGTGGGTTCAGACGAATTATGTCTTTTGATACGTTAAAGGTGGCCAACACGACGCCACCCTACATTTTATATAAAACATATATTGCATATGCGATATAACGCACCTCCGATATATCACATATGTGATATTGAATTCCATCTTTTTAATGAACGGACAGGGTTTTACATGTTTTCCATAACGCATTCCCAATATATCGCATATGTGATTTTATTACTTATCAGATATATCGCATATGCGATTTAGTGCTCAGTGAAAATGTGTAATTTACATTTATCTAGATATGATGAGGATGAGGGTGATGAACATTGAGGGTGTCCATGAGCATGATGATGACGAGTATGAGGGTGAGCGTGTCGATGATGATAAGGATGAGGATGATGATGATGATGATGAGGATGAGGGTGATGGTGATGATGAGGATGAGGGATGATGATGACGATGATGATGAGGGTGATGTTGAAGATGATGGTGAACAATGATGGTGATGATGAGGAGGATGATGACTATGATGATGATGATGAGGATGAGGGTGATGGTGATGATGAGGATGAGGGTGATGGTGACGATGATGATGATGAGGATGAGGGTGATGATGAAGATGATGGTGAACAATGATGGTGATGACGAGGAGGATGATGACTATGATGATGATGATGAGGATGAGGGTGATGGTGATGATGAGGATGAGGGATGATGATGATGATGATGATGACGATGATGACAAGGATGGTGATGATGATGATGATGAGGACGAGGATGGTGATGATGATGAGGATGACGGTGACGATGAAGATGATGGTGAACAATGATGGTGATGATGAGGAGGATGACAATGATGATGAGGGGGAGGATGAGGGTGATGATGATGATGATGATGATGATGACCATGATGAT
Organism: Pseudotsuga menziesii; assembly: GCA_001517045.1. Lineage (NCBI taxonomy): Eukaryota > Viridiplantae > Streptophyta > Pinopsida > Pinales > Pinaceae > Pseudotsuga > Pseudotsuga menziesii. The sequence goes on along the minus strand of LPNX010889170.1, from coordinate 3,100 downwards.
GATGATGAGGATGAGGGTGATGATGATGATGACGATGAGGATGAGGATTATGATGATGATGATGAGGAGGATGAGGATGTTGATGATGTTGAGGATGAGAGTGTTGATGAAGACGATGAGGATGAGGATGATGATGAGGAGGAGGAGGAGGAGGATGAGGGTGATGATGATGATGATGATGATGATGACAAGGATGGTGATGATGATGATGATGATGACGAGGATGGTGATGATGATGACGATGAGGGTGATGATGAAGATGATGGTGAACAATGATGGTGATGATGAGGAGGATGGTGACTATGATGATGATGATGAGGGTGATGATGATGATGATGACCATGATGATGATGATGAGGATGAGGGTCATGATGATGATGAGGATGAGGATGAGGACTATGATGATGATGATGATGATGATGATGATGAGGATGAGGATGAGGATTATGACGATGATGATGATGATGATGATGAGGATGTTGATGATGTTGAGGATGAGGGTGTCGATGAAGACAATGGGGATGAGGATGATGAGGAGGAGGAGGAGGAGGAGGATGAGGGTGATGATGATGATGATGATGATGACGACGAGGATGACGACGACGACGAGGATGGTGATGATGATGATGATGACGACGAGGATGGTGATGATGATGACAATGAGGGTGACGGTG
>LPNX010889111.1:11501-71088 GCA_001517045.1 Pseudotsuga menziesii | reverse complement strand
TTTACAAATTAAATGAAATAAATAAAATGTTTACAAAAAAATTCAATGTCATAGAAGTCCTTGTAATAGAATTTTTCTAGATTTCTTGAAATAGGTGTTCTTCGGACAGATAGCCGGATGCCCTTGATCTGGGATTTCAATATTCCTCTCAAAATCAAATGCTTCACTTGGCTGGCTGTAAACAAAAAGATTAATACTTGGGATAATCTTTGTAATAGGGGTTGGTCTAGCCCCAATAGATGTTGCCTCTGCAACTCTCATGTTGAAACTGTGGACCACCTTTTCGTTGGTTGCGCCTTCACCCTTGATGTTATACACTGCTTAAGACATATGTTTGATGTTTATCTGGTCTGGTCTGATTTTTCTCTGGTGGATAATCTCAGTAGTTGGATTAAGAGGAAGGGAAGGCTTCTTTACCTGCCTTTCTTTTTCATTTGGAAACTTCTGAAGACCAGGAACTGTCTCATTTTTTAGAACATTATCCCTAATACTCTCAAACTCTGTTATAGAATCATGTCTGAAGTTGACACCTATCTGGTGCACCTATCTAACATACCAAATGTTAGATTGATTGGTGATCCTCCTGAGTGTATTTTCCCGATGGTATTTTTTGATGGTGCTACTGTTGAGCAGGTGGGGGGAGCTAGAGCCTGTATTTGGATTAGTGAACATCACTTTCTCTCCATTAAGTTGGGTTGTGGCCACAGTACCAATACTAGGGCTGAAATGTTGGCTCTCTGGGCATCACTATACATTGCTAAAGACATTGGGTTACCATACCTTCATGTCTTTGGCAATTCCTCTATGATTATAAACTGGGCTAAAAATGAATCCACTCTATCCTTGGTGAACCTAGATGCCTGGTGCTTACACACTAGGAATCTTATATCTAGGTTCACACATGTGGATTTCTGTCATGTCTATAGGGAACATAACAAGAGGGAAGATACACTATCCAAGGAGGGGCTTTTAATGACTTTGGGCAGGCTTACTCTCACATAAACTTGTGAAGAAAAAGTGTACAAGGAGGTCACACTTAAAATTTTTTGAGAGCTTTGCTCTGGTTCTTTGATGTTATTAATCTCTTTACTCCTGCTGAGAGGTTTTTGGTTGAGATGATTTTTAAGTCTCCGGATTTGGAGAGTATCAGCTGCTCTGCTTAGATAGTGTCTCTGGGCTCTTCATATTTTCTCTAGGGACTGCGATGACATATTCGATTATATGTCATTTATGAGATGTACTTTATTGTATATGATGCCGAAATTCTGATAGTTTAGCCTCTTTTGATTGTTTTGCTTGTTTTTACTATTGTTCTGTATCTTTTTGATGGGCCCAGCTTTGTTTGGGTGGTTGTCTTGTTGACTTGCTAATGTTACAAATTCTAGCAAAGAATGCTTTTTTCGACTGAGAAAAAAAAAGTAGATAAAGTTTTTTATAATAACCTTTTTAATTTAAGTTTTATAATTAAAAATTAAGTTTTTATGTTCATAATAAGTTTTATGTTAAAGGTTATAATGTTGAAGTAGATAAAGTAGTATTACTGAAGTTTTTGTGTTTTTATTAAAATTGTTTTCAAAGTTTAATGTATAAAGTTGCTCGTACATAATGTTGTATATTAAGTAGGGTTATAATGTTGCATATTAAGTAGGGTAAAAGCTTTTTCCTTGTGTATTGTGTGATAAACAATTATTTAGTTGATTTGTTTCTTATTTTTTAAATATTTAATATAATTATTTATTTTTATCAAATCAAAATTTAAATTTAAATTTTCAAGTATTCTTTTGATAGAAAATTAAAAAACTAAATTATCAAGAAAATAGAAAAACTAAATTAAAAATAAATAAATACAAATTCAGTAGTTATGAAGCTTTATTCATAAATTAGATCATTAAAACATTTTCAAGAAGTAAGAGTATTCATAAATTAGATTATTAAAACATTTCGAAAAGTACAGGTAGACATTTTGGAGAGAATTTATGTGTTTCATAATATATGCGCACACTTTTAGAAAAGTTTCTAGAGATGGGGAGATTATTAGTTAAAGTCTTGAGTCATTCGGGGTTAGGTGTTTTCTTTAAAAGTGGACGGTTTACCATTTTTATTAGAGTTATTTATTTTTGTGTGAAAAAAAAATTATATGCATTTCAACTTCAAAATCATTTTAAAAGTTTTCTATTCTCTAAATAAGATTAGTGAGAAACCAAAAAATAGAACCAAAGTGAAAGTTTGGTAAAAATTCTACCGCTTAATCAAACAAGGGTCATATTAAAAAGTAACTTTTTTTCGTTAAGAAAAAACCTACATTCAGATTTAGAATTAAAGTTATAATATCATTTACATAATTCAGGTATAAAAAATTTGAAACTTATAAAACACAAATAAATAAACCAACAAGCTTTTAAATAAAGTTGAAAAACCAAAAAAGTGAAACTTATAAAACGCAAACAAACAAATATTCTCGCCTACTCAATCGAGGCTCTTTTGACTGGCAGATAGAAAGTTGAAATAAATATATATACGCGTAAATATGAAGCTTAAATAGATATAAATAGATTATCAATCGAGGCTCTTTTGACTGGTAGATATAAAGTTGAAATAAATACATATAGGCGTAAATGTCAAATTTAAATAGATATACATAGATTTATTTTATTAAAATATATATTTTATGAAGTTTAAATAAATATATATTGATTTATTTTATTAAAATATATATTTTAATTTTTTAATAATATTTTTATTAATATATATTTATTTTTAATGATATTATTTACTTTAAAGTGGAAGATTTCATGGTAATTAAGAATAAAAAATTTAAGTTATTTAATGAAAACAATTAATGTATAATCTCTCTATGTAAATTAATATAAGACTTACTTATAGTTGTATCTTACTCTTTGTGTTTTCACACATTTGATAGTTTATAGTTCTCTTATGATTCTGAGGTGAGGATGTAAATGCATAATAATCTTTAATTATGACTATGAGGTGGGGAATCGGGATTCAAAGAGAAGAGGATGTAAAGTCATGTAATTTTTATAAGTATTTTGGTGGCTAGAGCCAGGGACACAAATGTTTGGAAGGACTTTACGAGACTACATCATGACCATGCCACCCATCACTTTGGAGACTATTCTTGAGCCAAAAATTGTTTTTTTTTTGTTTTTTTAAAAGCCATTGTGGTGCTTTGGCCCAAATGTTTTTTCCAACTCATTCTTTGTCCATGTAGTGTGCCCAATTACACCTCTCTATATCAATGCATAAATCATAAATGGACCTGTGCATAGTTTGTAATCCTAGTTGCATGTCATTATTTGTAGTTGCATGGCATTGAATGTTGTTTATAGTGGTGAGTGAGTCCATGATATTCATGCAAGAAATGAAGTCTTGTAGAGGAGAACTCATCAAACCAACCATTTGAATTTCATTTTCACAAAAAATGAGTGAACATTGGTAGCCAGGTTCACATAGGAAGTAGGCATAAAATTTTGTACTTGTTTTTGGCCTAATAATAGACTAGCAGGAGTTCTTGTTGCTACAACCTTAGATTGTAGCCCCAAGTGACTTGAGACTTAGAGTCACATTCTAGTGGTGAATGTCTCTTAGTCCTCAATGATCACTTATTATCTTGAATAGAAATTGCCTCAGAGTCATCAAGACTCAATGATCACTTGTTATCTTGCATAGGAATTTCAAGATCTTCCTATCTTGCATAGGAATTTCTAGATCTTCAGAAATTTACATGGATCAGTAATTTCTAATATTGCTCTTCAATTGAATTCTTAATATAAATTATGTCTTTCTTAATTGATATGGTAAATTCAGGTTTTAAATTTTTTAATAGCAATTTTAACTTTACGTTACATTTCTAACTTTACGTTACATTTCTAGAAAGGGCTAGAACCCTTTGGAAGGGTTTAAATTTGAAGGCGCTTCATCTAGGCTTTAAAAGAAAGCTGGCAGATTTTGCCATAACAAAATTCTGGAACGGGTACTTCCCAATTTTCAGATTTGACTCAAAATTTGACAAGTGCACAATTTTAGATTTAGATTTAGGATCTGAAAAAGGAAAGTATTCGGATTGAACTCAGAATTTGATCGGGAGTAATCCAATCTGGATCGAAAACATACCCTGAACTTGTTTGGAAGAAATCGAAAGTAAACTGACGAAGTTGCCCGGAGAGTTGTTCCGTGGCCGATTTAGCAAATGGTGGGTGGGGTAAAACAACCTTGAAACAACAACCGTCGAAAGTTTTCGTCACTAACTTAGAGCTCTCAGAATATACACACAATTTCAGAAAAAATTGGTTCACTGATTCTTTTTAATTACTCTCGATATGAATCTGGAATCAGCAATTTTCCCACAGTCCTAGTTTCGGTTTAATCTGGAATTCTAATAAAAATTTTGAACCCTTCGAGTGAATTGGAATTAGAATGGGTGAAATCCTCACAAAGCTTTGGAACATGGATCATCTGAATATTTTAATGATTTCAGCTCAAATTTATACAAAAATAGGAAGCCTTTGCTATACGTTTAGCTTACTCCTGTGACACCTTAAACAGAAGGAATTCAAAAATGAAACTGATGTTTCTGAATGCATAAAAGTTGATTGGACCAGCGGATGAACAGGCTGGGGCTCAAATAAGATCAAAATGCATATCACTGTCAGCTTTTTAAGTGTTGGAACGGACTTTCTATTCGTTCGTTCTCCTTCGATTTAAATTGATCTGGAAACCTTACTTGCGCTAGAAAAACAGTGTCCAATTTATCAATATGCCAACATGAAGAAGGTTAAACGGCCAGCTCCAAAATAAATAATCAATTGCAATGTAATATAGAGAAGATCAGGACTCTCAATTTCTCAAAATGAGATTTTTTTTTCTTTTAAAAACTTAGCAGGAGTTCAGGGTCCTCAATTTCAAAAATAAAGATTATTGTATCCTTCAAAAGCTGAGCAAAACAGAGTTTTCACTCTTAACTTTCTGAGATCTCATAGTTCAAAATTAAGAATATGTTTTTCCATTAAAATTATCATATGGATCTGGTTAAAATCTCGAAAATAAGATACACCAGGAGTCAAATCCCCATACATCAAAAATTTAACTAAAACCCTGATGAGAAAGGCAAAATAATATAACATATTTGTATTAATACTGTAAAACAAAGATATATATACACATTATATGCTTCTCAAGTATATAGCAGTGCTGTTCTAGGGTTAAAGATAAATATACACATTAAATGCTTCTCAAGTATATAGCAGAGCTTTTCTAGGGTTTGAATTACATGGGCTAGCTTGCAATCCTGATTTCTCTTCATATTTGCATTCTTTGGCCAAATTACTTTGATGAACAACATCTTGAAACGCTGTATAGTGGCCGTGCTATATAAGAGCTCAGGCTAGTACTGCAACAGACAACGCTTTTTTTCACAGAGCTTCCACAGACTGATGGATTGATCGATGTATGACGCCATTAGCCGAGGCCGAGGGCTTCTTATTCCAGTAGCCGGACGACGATCGATGAAGGCGGCAACGAAAGGAGCCCTCATGAGTGGTGGGAGAGCACAGGCACGATCTCTCCCCGGACTTTGGAGAAGAAGCACCCATCACAGCATCTTCTGAAAACAAAATCCTGGTAGTAGACTTTGCCGATTTTATTGAAGACTCTGAGCAACGATCAGGGGAAGATGACATTCTCTATAACAACGCAACGAAAGAAGACGAACACACAGAGAATAATAAAAACACATTCAAAAACCAGAAACCCAATTTTAGCAAAATGAAAAACCCTGAGCACAGAGGGCCGAATAATCCAGATCGGAAGACTGTTAATCTCTTAATACTGAAATGAAGAGAAGTAGCTAACAGAAAAAAACTCAAACCGCCCTGACGCATGGTGACCAATCAGGACTCCAGCGAGTGCTTTTTATATAGAAATTCATGGGAGGTCGGTTACAAAAATATTTCCTTTTTTTTTATTGGAGTCTGGGGCTTAGGTTCCCTGAATCTCGTTATCCCATTATCAGAATATTTTCGTAGAATTGAAAGTTCAAATTTTGGAATAAATGGATAGGTAATTGTCCCAAAAACCTTAATCCAATCCCTACATAGATCAAACCGCCATCCCGGTCCTTCAATTTTGGAGCAGTATAAGCGCTAGCTCCCGGCAGGAACCTGCCGGAATCCGGCAGACCCATTTTCGTTTAAATAGCAGTTTTGAGTGTTTAAATAGCAAGTCTAGTCATTTTTATAGTTTCAAAACAATTAAATAATATAATTGACTTTAAACTTTTGAGGTCGAGAGTTCGAGCCTCTCTCACCCCACCAATAATAAGATATGGATAGGACAATGCACCACATGGAGGCGGCGAGGGTTTGCAGGAGGAAAATCGACTTGCAGGTTGATGGAGCCCCTTGCTGGACCCCTTCTTGGGGATTTTTCTGCAGGTACTTTTGAAGCCGCATTCTATTTTCAACTTGACCCTTTCAACCCATTTCTTCTTTTGCACTGACCTGGTTTTTTTTGGGTATGACTGGATGCTTTTTGGGTCTTTAGTCCTCGTCCCCTCTAGCTCTATTTCTTGGTTTTTTGGGCTTGTTCTGTATTTCTTTGTCTGTTCAGCTAATGCCAACGACTGGAGTCCATCCTTAGAGCTGAGGACTAGTACCAACCAGCCTAAACAAGTGGGAATTGTATATATCAGTCGGTTATTGGCTATGCTTTTGTTTTCGTTGTCTTTCTGCGTGGATGAGTGGTTTTTTTTGTCACATGCCCTTCACGTCGTCGTTTTCTATTATTTCTGTCCGGATGCTAGAAGTTTCTACGCCTCCGTGATTTCCGGGGTTTGTCTGTCCTATTTCGTCTGTCACTTTCAAGGCTGGGTTTTTTATTTGGGTTCACGTTGGGTTCTCTCTTACTAGGGTTTAAGACCGGGGTTACTTGTCTTGCTTGTGACACATTTATGTCAGGCTTTAGTTGACTGGTATTTGGAGTAGGCCTGTCCTGGATTCGGACGTCGTTCTGCGGGACTGTTGATATATTTTGGGTCTTGGATGTCATCTGACCCTAGTTGACTCCTGTTATGTTTTACCCCAACTAGGGTTTACAACCTAGGTTTCAAAGGATCGCATGAAGCATAACCACCTCCCTTCTTTGGCTTTGCTGGGCACTTGTTGACTGGCTTTTCTTTCTGGGGTCTCCCCTTCAGACAATATGTCGGAAACCCATGATGGGTCTCCCGACGACGTAGTAGGAGGACTTTCTGATCGATTTCGACGTAGAAGAAAGAGTAAAGCACACAAGGTGTTGGAAGGCAAACTCCGTTACGTTGTGGGTAGAGATTTTTACCTGGATAGAGTGGAGGCACTTTGTTCTCGCGCGCTCATAGGAAGATTGGAATATGCTTCCATAGATAAGAAAGAATGGTTTGCATGGGCTACTGAACAATGGAAGCCGTTTCTTACATATGTTCTTGCTATCAGTCTTCTGGTCAGGGGTTGGATAGTTTTTGTATTTTTAGAGGAAGCCCATGCAACCTCTATCCTTAATCGACTGTGGAGAGTGGGTAAGGGCTCTCTTGTTCTTGACCGATGGCATCTACAGTTTGACCCAGCTAGAGAAAGGGTAAAAAACGTCACTTGTGGACTCTGCTGCCTGGACTTCCATTCCCGTTGTGGAACCGTTCGCTCCTGGAAGGCGTAGGAAATACTATAGGACGCTTCGTCGCGGTAGAAGAAGATTTTATGAATTCCTATGACAAAAGATTGGCCAGAGTTCTAGTAGAGGTGGATATTACTAAAGGATTACCGGCTGATATAGAAATTCTTTGTAAGGATCGCCTATTTTCACAAAGACTCGACTATCAGGGCATACCCTTCAGATGCAGCTACTGTAGAGAAACTGGACATCTGAGACGAGCATGTGCATCATTTCGCGCAAAATATACATCCTCAGGCCTTCGACTCCCTACAGCACTTCGATCCTCTTCTCCAGACCATTGGAGTCCCAAGGTAAGTTTGCCCACGGTCCCTCCAGTTTCTTCACCTGGAAATCTCAAGAATGCATGCTCCCTTTTCGAAGATGCATCTGATTTAGAATTAGCTCTATTGGATTCTGTTGTTGGGGATCGTAAGACTTTGGATACTGTGGGTGTCATTAGAGGTTCCCCTCAAATCACTTCTCGATCTTCGGATCTTCCAGCCACTCCAGGATGTTTGGATAGCAAAGGCCCTTCATTTCCTCTCGATGCTCCTCAGGCCTTAACTCACTCTTACCCTCGTAAGGATTTGCCTGATATTACTCCACCTAGCTCATTTGAATCCCTCCTGTTGCCTTCTTATCAGGAGACTTTAGACACCTCCCCCGCTTCTCCTTCTACCTCTCCTTTGACTGAGCTCCTTCCTTGCCCTCCTTCTAGGAGCTCTGATGCATTACACCCTAATGTGTCTTGTACTGTTTCCACCTCCCCTGCTGCCGCCATTTCCCTTACACCAAATCTGGAAGATTTCTCCCCTCAACCTCTCTTTAACGATTCAGAGTTTCCTCCTCTAGTTAACATTGGATGCTCGACTCTGGATTCACAATCTATCAGCCCAGTCACCTCTCCTTCCTTTGCTGACCCGGCTTTACAAAAATCTCTTGATATTTTCTCTGATAAAACTCCTTTGTCCCCCTCAATTCTCCCCCTCGATTCCATTCGCTTTGAAAACGCCACTATAAGGAGAAAAAAAAAGAAATCTCCTCTGACTGATACGACTTTTTCATCTGCCCCTTACACTCCTTTATCTACTAGACTAAAGAACGCGGCTCGGATGCCTGCCTCTTCTCCTAAAAGGGTTCTTAGAGCGTCGACCCCTCTTCAGATTGACTCATAATGCGTCTTCTCTCCTTAAATGTCCGTGGGTTGGGAGGTTCAACCAAACAAAAAAGCTTCCATCATCTGATTTTGTCTCTTTCCCCTGATTTAGTTCTCTTACAGGAGACCATGACCAGCTCTTACCCCGCACTTTTTGCCTTTTCCAAGCTGTGTCCGGGCTGGGAGTTTTGTGCACTTAATTCAAATGGGCTCTCCGGGGGTATTCTTTCTGGACGGAATCCAAAGATTCTGAGATGCAAATCTTTTCAAACTATGGCTGGTATCTTGCTTAAAGCTTTGATTCGTGGGTCTTCCTTCTCTCTATCTATCCCGAATTGTTATGGCCCTTATCTTAACCGTGACTCTTTCTGGAATGCTGTGGCCTCTGGCGGTCTCCTCTTGTTGCCCAACCTTAGCTTAGCTGGTGACTTGAATTTAACTCTAAATGCCTCAGAGATTTGGGGCACTAAAGCTCAACTTGATCCTTTGGGACCTTTTTTCTCCAAGCTATTCTCCGATCATCAATTAGTGGATGTGGCTCCTCCATTTGCAGGACCTACTTGGAGGAATGGTAGGATGGGGGAAGATAGCATCCCAAAAGACTTGATCATTTTCTGCTTTCGGATCAGCTCATTAGCTCTCTTCCAAGACATAGGGTTTGGACTCATAGAAGTGGGATTTCTTATCACTTCCCAGTTCTGCTTGAATGGAAGGAACATCTAAACCCTTGTGCTTATCCCTTCAAATTCAATCAATCCTGGCTTGGAAATGAGGATTTTATCCAAATGATACGAACTGAATGGCCACTTATCCATTCGGATGCCTCGTTGGATTTTATGAATGCTTTCTTGGGCAAACTTCGCCTGCTAAAAGAAAAAGTTAAGCCCTGGATAAAGGTTGAGTCACTCAAATTGAAGGATAAGTCATTTATGCTAGAGGAGGAAATTAGTTCTCTTCTTCTTTCATCTCACTCTGCTATATTAAATGATGAACAGCATCACAGATTGATTTCTCTTAAAGCTGATCTCCAAAAGCTTTTAGATCATGAACTTTATTCTGCTAGACTTCAAAGTCGAGTTACTTGGGCCTCGAATGGGGATGCCAATACCAAATACTTCCATGCGGTGGCTTCGGCACAAAAAAATCATAATGTCATCTGGAGTTTAAAAGATGAGGAGGGTAACTGGATCTCGGATGATCAAAGCATCAAATCTCTTGGGATTCGCTATTTTAAAAATATTTTTGTTGATGATCACAAGACAAATCTTTCAGCTCAGCTAAAGGTTATTCGACTTTTTCCTTCCTATGTCAGAGAGGAAAGAAAAAAAGCTTTCACTGATTCTGTCACTCTTTCGGAAGTTGTTGAGGCCCTTAAGACATTCAAAAAGGACAAGGCCCCAGGCCCTGATGGCTGGCCTGTCGAATTCTATCGGACCTTTATTGATCTCTTGGGACCTCATCTTGTTGATTTGGTGGAATCCTCTAGAATCTTAGGCAGTGTGGCTCCTTCCCTTAACTCCACCTTCTTAGCTCTAATCCCAAAAGTTGAACTACATGTCTCCTTTGCTGACTTTCGCCCTATCTCTCTTTGCAATCTCTGTTATAAGTTGATCTCCAAAGTCGCAGCCCTGAGACTTAAACCCTTCCTTGACTCCTCTATTTCCCCCCAACAATTTGGTTTCCTGAAGAACTGTCAGATTCTTGAGCTAGTTGCCATTACTCAGGAAGTCCTTCATTCAGTCAAATCAAAAAGGAAATGTGCTCTCATCCTCAAGTTAGACTTGTCTAAGGCATTCAACAGGGTAAATTGGACTTACATCCATCTTATTCTTATCCAGATTGGAGTTCCTCTTGTAGGAGTGAATTGGATTTTGGGTTGCATTTCTTCAGCAAATTTTGTTGTTCTTGTGAATGGTTCTCCTTCTGCTTTCTTCCAGGCCTCTCGTGGAATCAAACAGGGTTGTCCTTTGTCCCCGCTGTTGTTCATCCTGGTTATAGAGGGTCTTAGCCTTCTTATTGAAGATGCCAAGAGAAATGGTAAAATCAAGGGGATCAAAATTTCGCCTCATCTCTTCCTCACTCATTTATTATTCGTAGATGATGTGATTTTATTTGGTATGGGAACTTTTCAGGAATGGATTGCCTTCAAAGTTTTACTTGATACTTTTTGTGAGGCCTCTGGCATGTGCATAAATTTGGAAAAATCTTGCTTCCTCCATAATGATTTAGATGCAGCTCTTCTTGGTAGAATTACAGGGCTCCTTCCGTTCAGATTCACTCATCTTAATCATGGTTTCAATTATCTGGGGTATTATCTCAAGCCTTCAGGTTATCTAGTAAAGGACTGGTTTTGGCTTATAGACAAATTCGAGAAGCGTATATCTCATTGGACTAACAGGCTCTTGTCACTTAGAGGACGTCTAGTACTTATCCGATCTGTCCTCTCAAGCATCCCTATTTACTGGATGGCCCTTATACCGATTCCATCCTTTGTCCTAGATAAGCTTAGAAAATTGATCTTTTCTTTTCTATGGGGATCCTCTACAAAGAAAAAAAATTTCATCTCGTTGATTGGCATCTTCTCACTCATCCTCTGTCTTTGGGTGGATGGGGGATCAAGCATCTCCCTATTTTCAGTTTATCTCTAAGATTGAAAAGTTTATGGAATGCTTTAAACATCAATGGCATCTGGAACTTACTTCTGTCTGTGAAATATATGAAGAATCTGCCTGTGCATTCTTGGCTCAGAGAGAAATGTTTCAAGGTTAGAAATGTCTCGGTTATCTGGAAAGGCTTCCTCTCAACCTTGCCCTGGTTGGGTAAAGGAATTCTTTGGTAAGTAGGCAATGGCTCAGATATTCGATTGGGTGTGGATCATGTTGTTGGTTTGGGCTGCTCTTTTATTCTCCCAGGTGATTTAAGAGCTTATTTGGAAGACTATGGGATTTGCACTCTTGCTCAAGCTAGAAATGAAACTCACTTTGCTTCAGGGTACTGGTTTTCATCAGAGGAAATCGACCTTTGTGGCAATTGGAAATCTGTTTGGGATAACTATGTTAGAGGATTGGAATATAGCAGAATCCGATTGAAGGATCTATGTGATTCTCTGATTTGGTCTCATTATAATTATGTTGGTCCTCTTACTGCAACCAAAGGGTACGAATGTATCATCTCGAACAGTAATTTAGATGTTCAAAATCCTTTTAGTGATTCTCTGTGGGCTATGAATATCCCCACTAAAATTTCCTGTTTCATCTGGCTGCTGATTAAAGGGAAGATACTTACCTGGGAGCAACTCCAATCGTGTGGTTTTCATGGTCCAAGTCTATGCATATTTTGTGAGAGAAGTATGGAAAATATACAGCACCTTTTCTTGTTCTGCCCTTTCACTGTGAGTGTTTTCTCTTACTTCGCAGCTCGATATGGTTTTTCACTGCCTTGTTTTGACTATGTCCCATCCCTTCTAGAGCATTGGTTCTCAACCACTGCGCGATCTGCTGTTTACAAATATCTGCCTCTATTTGCGTTTTGGTGTATCTGGAACCTTCGGAACAAATGTCTCTTTGAGAATTTGAATCCTTCAGCTCATCCTCTTATCTCCATGATTGAGAGTTTTTTAAATCTGTATCTAGTTCCTCATAAATCACAAAAAATCCGGAACATTGGTCCTAAGCCTCAGAAAGTCTTTCCTTGTGCATTTTTTGACGGGGCTGCTACAAAGAAAATTGGAGGTGCAGGTTTTGTGATCTACCTAAATGAAAATCATTTTTTCAGTTTCTCATTAGGCTGTGGATGTAGCACTAATACTAGAGCGGAATTACTGGCGCTCTGGGATGTTCTAAGAGTGAGCTTAATGATGGGCATGCCCACTCACTTGATCTTTGGCGACTCTATGGTTATTATTTATTGGCTCAACGGACTTTCCTCCCTTGATATTCCATCTCTGATGCATTGGTGTGATGAAATAAAAAATATGCTCCATATTGTCCCTTCGGTGATTTTCAGGCATATATACCGTGAGCACAACATGTTGGCTGATGGCCTCTCCAAACAGCCGCTAAATTTGGATATGGGATTTGGTTCTTTCTGTGAATCTTTGGATGGAATGGTCATAGATCATGGCAAATTTAAACTTTTCTAGCTGCTGAACTCCTCTGTTTATTTCAGCATTTGATCTTTCAGTACTTGATTTGTTCTGCCTATCTGTCAGGTTGAGACTTATTCAGCTAGCTAGTTCTGCTCTGGAGTGTTTGCTTGGAATCACCTCCGATTCACAGCATATCTGACCTAATTTATCAGGAATGATGAGAAAAGTCTGCTATGATCAAACTTTATATATTTTTTCTCTGTTGGCTAGATATTATTGCAGGCTTGACCATTGTTAGTCTATGGACTGATATGCTTCTTATTGTTCCTTTCTGTCAAGAAAGAGGGTATTGTTTAATATGTCTTTTGATTCTAATGAATAACAAAGACTGGTATTTTTTCCTCTGAAAAAAAAAACAATTAAATATAATTACTAAACTGTAAAATTGTGAAAATACAATTTTTTTTGGCCCAGTTCGAAAAAAATAAAAAAATAAATCCGTCTTTTTACAGGCGATTTATGTTGTTCATCGCCGGAATGTTTTGAATTTTGAGGCATTGAATAGTTTAAGGTGGATCTCAACGTATACACCATGTCGAGTTTATTTTTCACAAAAAAAAATTGGGGTCGGAATTTGGTGGTAGTTTTACCGTGGTATTTATATTTTTGATCGGCCACGTGGAGCGTCTTTTTCACATAGAAATTCAGTGTTGGATTTTGTTATTAGTTTAACCCTCCTTACTAAATTATAATGAAAAACTCTCTTTCCATAGGTCCTTTAGTCATCTTAATGATGCTATTTGGCAGCATATATTTAGATGATCACATATGTAAAATAGGTAATTGCATAGAAGAGGTGTATATTACAGAGTAAGTTATCGACGCGATGATTTTTCCCAGCGACAATCATCGTGCCGGCTCTCCGGCCACTGGCGACCCGTCCTCTCTGTTGCCAGCAACTCGTTCCACCCCCGTCGCTGTTAGACAAATCGCTTAACAATCCATTGTTAGAACCTCTGGCCCCGTCTACTCCGCTCCGTCGTCTCCCCGCGCTACGTACTTGCCATGAATGCCATGCATTCATGGCTGCCACCAACCACCCTTCATCTCAAGCCAAAACATCGTCTGGGACTCCCTGCACAATTCAACCAATGATCCCACGTCTTCTTCCAGCTATTGTCCATTTCTACTCTGTTTCTGCTTGACGCATCCTTACTCCGGCTTAAGCTTCAAACTGTGGCTGAGGTGTGCTGCTATTTGCATTCGCATAGTCACCACAGTCTAGTGAAGGCAGGTTCAACAATTCCTCAATTTTAAACTTGCTCAGCTCCGATCTTATTCATCTAGTTCATCAAGGAAGGTCATATCAAACTTTTCAATGATGGATTCAACAGTGTTTGAGATCCTGCAACAAGATCGATTATCAACACTAACAGTTTCACTAATTTCCATGCAACGTGCTTTCCATGAATCTATCCATATTCTGGTTTTGGCACTTTCCTTCTTATATTCCTTGCTAGTGCCTATGGGGCTTCTTTATAATGGTGTTTGCAATCAAGAATTTCATCAAACTTATATTGCACTAACTTCCATTCATCTTCTTGCACTCGTCTTGACCTAATAACCTAATAAGTTTGGCATAATACTATCGCAATTTGTCCAATTGTAAGAAAAAAAAGTTGTGTGCCTCTCTCATCGCTTCATTTTCTTTAAGCGCTTCATCTTTATAAAATCCAGTGTCAATTGGTTCTGCCCCTAATAATTTACTAATTTGTGATTTTTCTCCTCATGTAATTTGTACAAAGCATATTTATTTTACCTCTATAAGGAAGACATGATTTCTTTGTGTTGGTTGATTAATTGGTCAACCTCTTCCCTCTGTTGGTTTTGTGCTTCTGGTAATTGTTGCTTCAGGGGGTTTACTTGTTCTTTATACGGGTCCACTAACAAATCTATATGACACATTGTCATAGCATTGGATTTTGTCATCACTCCTAATATAGAAGTTGTAGCAACCACAATTTGTTGAGGATCCTTATTTGCAACATCCCAAACAACTATATTTTCTTGTGTCCCTTCAATCCTCTGTCTCTTTGGGGGTCTCTTTGCAACACTCTTAATAGATTCGTTGAAATAATAATATCATGATGATACTACAATAGCATCAACATTCATGAGGATAGTGGATATTTATACCCCTAGAACAATAGAGAGTGGAGCACCTAGATTGACTGGAGAGTAAAGCAGTGCAAGTTGTTTTGCTTTTTATGCTCCCACTTCTTCTTCAATTTTCCTAATTTCTTCCTCTTTCTTATTTTTTTCTTCCTCTTCATTTTCTTCATTTTGCACTCTTTAAATCTAACTTAATTTATTTATTTTGTGTAGTGCTATCTGGTTTAGACTCACTTAGGCTAGTGCCTTCCATTGGTGAAAGAGTGAAAGCCTTCCTTATTATTAGCCTTTAGTGACAGCCTTGTGAAAGTCGTATCCATTAATTCATTAATCATTCATAGTGAACTGAACATTTAACCCGCTGAAAACGGAGATTGTGATGACTAAGCTAAGGAACCATGTCCAATAAGAAGGTTTTTTACATTGTACAAACCCCACACAAACCATGGATTCAACAGTTTCGGTAATAAGTTATGTCTGTCTTTATGTGTACTCTTCTAATTTCTAAGCTTTTTCCTCCGATTCATTTTCTAGTTGTTGTTGCATTAGCTTTTTCCCTCAGCTTCTTCTTGTTTTCTATTTTCCTTTCATGCGGTTCTATAAGCTACTTCCTTCCACCATTCTTCTAGTTTATGTTGTTTTAGCTTTTCAGCCTGAGATTCTTGTTTTCTTTTCTCTTCTTCCTCATCTTTTTATTTTTCATCTTCTTCCCTTTTCTTGGCATCCTTTGCATCTTTTATGGCATTTTCTTCTACCTATTTTGGGATTTTCTTATGCCTCATTTTCAACAGATGACTAGGCATCTTATTTCTACTTCAATTGCTCTTCAAATTCTAAGAACTTCATGATTATGGATTCTCTCCTAGTCTTCTGAACTTCTTCTGTAGTTGTTTCTTGTTCAGTCTCAACATTAAAAACAACTTCCATTTCGGCCCTAGCCATTTTTAGGGAGGATAACATGATATAAGTGAAGAGACCCATTTTGATAACTATCTTGGATCTATTAAACACTTCATCGTAATTTGAATATCCTTAGAAAATGTGCTCATGGGGGTCAAATTCATGTCTATATGTAGGATTAAATCCCACTGATATAAAAATGATCTTCAATTACCTTCCTTGGGTCATGTTTTTTATCAGACACTAAACAAAGATTAAGTTCCTCAAGAGAAAATGATTCCTTCCAGTCATGAGCAGCATTGGCTAAGCTATACAAGCCTATTTTAATAGAGAATCTCATCCATTCTCTCTTCACATTATGTGATAGACAGAGGGAAATTCCTTTAACTACAGTTTAATAGACAATTTCCTTGATAATGAACATATAGGGGATGTATCTTGGCAACAAGTTAGGTGGGGATGAGATGCCTAAAATTTTGAGATAGATGAAGAACTCAAGGATAATCCAGTCACCAATTTTTTGAAGGGTTGTTGTTGGTTGCAATCTGTCAAACCCAAGGTTCATCATATATGACCAACAAAACCCCACAGGCACCGACATTTTCAATACCATGTGAACAAGGTAAAGTATCACCAAAGATGTGCATAGGAAATTACATAGAAATCTGACTCGGGTCTGTGTAGGGAGGAATGGTGTCATCTTATTTAGCATAATATCAATCCTAGTTTAAGCCTTAATCACATTAACCATTACAAAAATTCTTAATAGGAAATTATCATATTTAACTCCTAACATTTCATCACATATACATTACATAGAATATACACAAAAACAAGAACTTCATTCTATTACTTTGGCAAAAATCCAAGTATCACCATACAATTGACAAAACTCATCTCAACAACTTAACTTTTGCGTATTCTTCCCCTTACAGTCGCAACAAACTGTTTACAAAACTTAACACAGATAAAATTACAATAGCAATGATAACTACCAGAATAATATATAATTTATTGACCAACCCAACCCTTTACAAAATTGAGCCTTATATAGGTTGAGATTCCCAAATATCAAGATGGTAATACCACACAGTTGCTTAATTGATTATGTTAAGGCATACTTAAATATGTTACTTTAGCTCGGTGTGCAATATCAAGTCCAAAACATGGGCATCAACAGGCCCCTAACACTAATATGTGGCTCATCCCGAGCCATTCACTTCAGGGTTCCAGGGATGCTATAGATGGAATGCAGAGTGTTGATGAAGGCCTAGAAACTTTTTTGAATTGGCTCAAGGTCATTGGCGATGTCCTTAATCCCCACAGTGAATGAGATGACATCATCTTTACTAATATTTCCCACCTCTAGATTTTCTTTCTCTGTGACTGGGAGAAACTTAGTGGCCTTGTCATGGAGTTCAAAGAGGCTATCAAAATGTTTTTTTTTCCTATTCTTGACTCCCAACAACGACCCATGCGATGGTCTACTGCTATTTTCTACTAATAGTCATCCTATTTTTCAGCTCATTTATTTTTGTCATAGCGACCTCTTTCTTTATTGATAGTGGCATATGACCCATGCTTTGTTTTTTCATGCTCGCCTACACTTCATAATATTGAATGCTCTAGTCCACCTGTTGGATGGGGTAACGTTATTTCATATGCTCTTGGTATCATATGTTCCTTATTTCAATGTATCGGGATGCTAACTCGTATATGAATATGGTAGTAGATGAGATAAGATGTTGATGGAAAGCATAGATAAAATATGTGCCATTTCAGAGGAAATATAAAAGGCTACCATCCTTAAGAGATGCAAATATGATGCTACGGTTAACAAACTCTCACTTCAAAGTCATTATGCCTATTTTGGGGATCCTTACACAGTTCTGTTGCTTGTAGTTAAAAATATTGTGACAGTCCTAGAATGTGATCTAGTACACTCTCACTTTATCATGTCATGGACTTTGGACAAATGAACCTCCACGATCATGGACCAATTAGGTGAAAAGACACAAATCAAGCTTTCTAATATTTAGATAGCTAGGTTGTTGAATCATCTATGGATAATATAAAGGTGTTCAATGGATTATTAGAGGTTAAAAACAATTGAAAACACACATGATTAGTACATTAAACCAAGTTGGTATTAGGTGATCCCCTAATGTATAATATTATAACACCACATGGTGATGAAGGAGTTGACCCCACTTACAAATTTTCTCAGCCTTGACTTATTTATGACACTGAAATCCACATACCTAATCAACTCCATAAATCTCACCTAATACTTTTCGATTGTGAGCTTGCCCCAAGTCAAGAAGTGGATTGCATTTGCCTATCTATGGCGATATATAGTAATATAACAAGTATTTCAATAGAATTGTTCCCTAAATAATTCCCATGCAACTACATATGCAAAATCCCTTATATATCTTTCCACTTTATCTGACCATAGTGTGGCACTTTGATTGAGATGGAAAATTATCAAACAAGCCTCATGATTAATAGTGATATTTGAACCCAAAACACTTATGGGCATTAATTAACCAAGCTTCTATTAATTATATCTTAACACAACCACTAAGCTCTTGAAATTTCCCTTGTACAAATCCTTGAGGAGAATGTTTGATTGGGATCTAGTAATATCATTTCCTTCATTCTTTATGATGCATGCACCCCTACTAGGGTTAGGTTGTGTTGAAACACCACTTACCCCATGTGGGATTTGTTATGATTGTTGATTCTTAGGGAATTTGTTAAGTTCACTGTAAAGAATGGTTCATGGAGCCTTCCATGTCGTATAAATTGCAAGCATGTTTTTAAATATAATTTTTTTTTTTAATTTATTTATTTATTTATTTATTTTTTTATTTTTTTTCAGTAATGTGTTTGCACATTGTTTGTAGGAATTTATTCAAAATGGGCAAGCAAGGCAAATGGCAGGCTATCATGCAACTTGAAATGCAAGACCCTAAACACATGCTCACCTTTTCCTCCAAAGATATTCTTTGGTCTGAAATTGATCGATCAAATGGAAGTTTTGATCGTGTTGCCAAAATATCATCCCATAGAATATCCGACTTCATTAGGGGGGAAGAAATGAACCCCGATGCTCCATGTAGTTTCATCTGATGGAAAAAGAAAGAACCAGGGCAAAATGATACTGCTTCATTGAGTTATGAAGTGTAAGTATCTCAAGAATGTATTATTTATATGTAATTAATGATATCTCATTTATAATTTGTTGTTTGTACTGAAACTAGAAAATTTTTGTATGTAGTTATGCATGTTGTTATGGTCCGGAGGACAAAAGAGAACAACCAGCTAAACGTAGGGCCTCATTTGCCAAGAACAGGGGTTGCCAATGACATTTTATAGTTAAGGTTATGGTTCAAAATCATGAGGCTGTGATATTGACATATAATCTGTACGAGCATGAAGACAAACAAGGATGGCCTTGTCATGGTTTGCATGACACTTCAGGCGAGGCCAGGTCTCTGTATAAGCCTAATATCTCAAGGGACATAGTCTCGTATGTCGAAAGTTGCCTTTTTTTGGAGGTGCTAGTTGACTCAGTTTGCAAAATGCACATAAAGAAACATGTTAACTTGGATGCGACAGCTCGGGATAGGGATTTTTTCTTGAGCAGAAAGGATGTTGCAAACATCTACTGTCTATTGAGCAAAGGAAACTATCAACTCCATAAAAAAGATGAGATGAGTGTTAATCTTTGGTACCAAAAACGTAAAGAGGATTTTTTCTTATACCAAAATCCCAATGATGCAGGCGCTCCTTTCATAATTGGAATCCAAAAGAAATGGATGTTGGAGACAATGGTCAAGCTATGTCATAACAGCTTAATAGCCATGGACTCAACATTTAGTACTAATAAATACGGGGTATGTGTGTTGTCTGTGCTTTTTTAATATGGTTATCCAATATTAAGCCGTTCAATTTATTTAATAAAAAACATTTTTCACTTCCTATCTTGTTTGAGTATGGCAGTACTAGCTTTACACACTAGTTGCATTTGATGCACAACAAAGTGGGGTGCCAGTTGCATGGGTTGTTTCATCGCGGAATACAACTGAAGATATTGCACTTTGGTTGGAGTAGCTTATGAATAGGTGTTACCAGCTCCGTCCCAATTGGAAACCCAATGCTTGCTTGGTTGATGATGCGTTAGCTAAGATAACTACATTGAGGTATATTCATTATCATTAATATTCATTTTAAATTATCCTTTTTATGAAAAAGTCTCACTTTAACCCATCGAACATTGCAGGAGGGTGACACAGTGTGAAGTTATATTGTGTGTTTGGCATGTACGAAGGGAATGGCTAAAAAACGTCAATAACTTGGCCACTAGTCCAGACATGGAAAGTGCACTGTTCAGTAAGTTAGGTTATATTATGAAGTATTGTTCCAACGATGATGTGACTGCTGCAATACAAGGATTATTCAATGAATTTGTTGATAAGGGGAAATTCCTAGACTATCTCAACAAGAATTAGGTTTCCGGTGATAAGTTTCGTAAGTGCAGACGACTCTTTCTTGTGTTTTTGCTTAAGTGTTTCATAATTGCCATATATTTCCACTGACTTGTTTTTTTACTTTCAGGGATGTGGGTGAAAGGCTGTCATGATTTTCCGCATGCAAATCAAGAGACCAACAATGCTGTAGAGTCCTAACATTGTTACCTAAAGACCAACTTTCTCTCCGATTAACGGAAGAAATGTGCTCGTCGAATGGTTGGTTATTATATGTGCTCTTGACAAATGTCGAACCTGTGTATCGGTTCAAAGAAATTCTGAAAGAAGAAGGATACTTGAACAACTACAGGAAAGAGAAGCAGCTTGAATCTTTAATGGAAAGAGCAAAAGAATCCCGGACAGTGATTGTTGCCCTCATGAGAGCATATCTCATGCCTATTGGGTGAGGAGTCAAACAAATCCTCATAAGAAATACCTTGTCACCTGGTATCATGCAAATTTTATAGCGTGTGATTTCCCATGGTCTATTCACGGCAACATGTGCAAGCATGCTATAAAGGTATATTGGTTGTATTTCCATTAGGAGATTCAAGCCCAGTACTATATCATGACGCAACGCATGCTTCATTTGATACCCCTCATGCGATAGAGGCACCAAACTTACATGTAGATGGTGATATAACGTTTACAACCACTGATACTGTTGATTCAGATGTTGAGGGACTTCAATTAGCTAGGGATGAATTGTTTGGCTACCTAGACTTGCTTAGAAACAATCCTCCTAGTACATTGAGAAAGACCCAGCAATTGGTTGGTCAAGTTAAAAAATTGTTGGATGAAGCCAACAATCTTCATATTATGAACTTTGACTTCACCACTGGCTTGGGTTCTTTCAAGTCATCTTTGAAGAGGAAGAAAAGCTTCCTTAGCACCAAAAAGAAAGGCAAAAGAATCAAGAAAAGTAGCGGCTTGGAAATTGATTTAAATATCCACGCATCTAAATATGATCCTTTCCATTTTCAATATCTCAACAAGAGGGGTCGTCCTCGCTCCAACATTGCACCATCAATTGTCTCAGGTTAGTTGCATTTATTGAAAATATATATGTGTTGTTGTTTTTGCTTTCTTCGTCATGTTGTTGATGTATCCATGCATACACGTGTGTTGATGTGCGGTGTGGATGCTTGCAGAGGGGAAACAGTCTGCCACAGTTGCTCCAAGGCAGAGACAAAGACCAAGGCAGCACGAACCAGATCTAAATACAAGCCCAGGTACACTTCATGGGACTCCTTATGCAATGGATTTCAGGTGTTCAGGTGACTAGTGTTCTGTGTCACAATACTGCCCTGACAATATTACATCACATGCATAGGTTCTTTTCCCAGGGTTCTTCCATCCGGGGAGCACGACTGGTTGATTGGGAGCATACCCATTGGCAGTTTCCAAGGTTTCGCACGAGCCCTACTTGAGCAGTTGTTGTTTTTTCTTTCTTCGTCACGTTTTTGATGTATCCATGCATACACATGAGTTGACGTGTGGTGTGGATGCTTGCAGAGGGGCATCAGTCTACCTCGGTTTCTCCAGGGCAAATACATAGACCAAGGCAAAAACATCTGGGTCTAACTGTAAGCCCAGGTACACTTCATAGGACTCCTTATGCAATGAATTTCAGGTGTTCAGGTGACTAGTGTTCTGTGTCACAATACTGCCCTGACGATATTACCTGACATGCACAGGTGCTCCTCCCAGGGTTCTTCCGGCCGTGGAGCACGACTGGTTGATTGGGGGCACACCCATTGGCAGTTTCCAAGGTTTGGCGCGTGCCCTACTTTAGCAGTTGTTGTTTTTTATTTCTTCATCATGTTATTGATGTATCCATGCATACACATGTGTTGACATGCGGTGTGGATGCTTGCAGAGGGGCAACAGTCTGCCACTATTGCTCCAAGGCAAAGACATAGACCAAGGAAGCACCATCCGGGTATTACTGCAAGCCCAGGTACGCTTCACGGGACTCCTTATGCAATGGATTTCAGGTGTTTAAGTGACTAGTGTTCTGCTTCACAATACTTCCCTAACGATATTACATCACATGCACAGGTGCTTCTCCCAGGGTTCTTCTGTCCGGGGAGCATGACTAGTTGATTAGGAGCACACCCATTAGCAGTTTCCAAGGTTTGGCGTGTGCCCTACTTTAGCAGTTGTTGTTTTTTCTTTCTTCATCATGTTCTTGATGTATCCATGCATACACATGTGTTAACGTGCGGTGCGGATGCTTGCATAGGGGCAACAGTATGTCGTGGTTGCTCCAAGGCAGAGACATAGACCAAGGCAGCACCAGCCGGGTCTAACTGCAAGCCTAAGTACACTTCACGGGACTCCTTATGCAATGGATTTTAGGTTTTCAAGTGACTAGTGTTTTGTGTCACAATACTACCCTGATGATATTACATCACATGCATAGGTGCTTCTCCCAGGGTTCTTCCGTCTGAGGAGCACGACTGGTTGATTGGGAGCACACCCATTGGCAGTTTCCAAGGTTTGGTGCGTGCCCTACTTTAGCAGTTGTTGTTTTTTCTGTCTTCGTCATGTTGTTGATGTATCCATGCATACACATGTGTTGACGTGTGGTGCGGATGCTTGCAGAGGGGAAGCAGTCTGTCACGGCTACTCCAAGGCAGAGACATAGACCAAGGCAGCACCAGCCGGGTCTAACTACAAGCCCAGGTACACTTCACGGGACTCCTTATGCAATGGATTTTAGGTGTTCAGGTGACTAGTGTTCTATGTCACAATACTACCCTAACGATATTACATCACATGCACAGGTGCTTCTCCCAAGGTTCTTCCGTCCGGGGAGCACGACTAGTTGATTAGGAGCACACCCATTGGCAGTTTCCAAGGTTTGGCGCATGCCCTACTTTAGTAGTTGTTGTTTTTGCTTTCTTCTTCATGTTGTTGATGTATCCATGCATACAGATGTGTTGACGTGTAGTGTGGATGCTTGCAGAGGGGCATCAGTCTACCGTGGTTGCTCCAAGGCAAATACATAGACCAATTTAGCACCAACTGGGTCTAACTGTAAGCCCAGGTACCCTTCACGGGACTCCTTATGCAATGGATTTCAGGTGTTCATGTGACTAATGTTCTGTGTCACAATACTGCCCAGACTATATTACATCAGATGCACGGGTGCTTCTCCCAGGGTTCTTCCGTCCGGGGAGCATGACTGGTTGATTGGGAGCACACCCATTAGCAGTTTCCAAGGTTTGGCGCATTCCCTACTTTAGCAGTTGTTGTTTTTTCTGTCTTCGTCATGTTGTTGATGTATCCGTGCATACACATGTGTTGATGTGTGGTGCGGATGCTTGCAGAGGGGCAGCAGTCTGTCGCAGTTGCTCAAAAGCAGAGACATAGACCAAGGCAGCACCAGTCGAGTCTAACTGCAAGCCCAGGTACACTTCACGAGACTACTTATGCAATGGATTTCAAGTGTTCAGGTGACTAGTGTTATGCATCACAATACTACCCTGATGATATTACATCACATGCACAGGTGCTTCTCCCAGGGTTCTTCCGTCTGGGGAGCACGACTAGTTGATTGGGAGCACACCCATTGGCAGTTTCCAAGGTTTGGCATGTGCCCTACTTTAGCAGTTGTTTTTTATTTCTTTCTTTGTCATGTTGTTGATGTATCCATGCAGTGCGGATGCTTGCAGAGGGGCAGCAGTCTGCCACGGTTGCTCCAAGGCAAAGACATAGACCAATTCAGCACCAGCCGGGTCTAACTGCAAGCCCAGGTACCCTTCACGGGACTCCTTATGCAATGTATTTCAGGTGTTCAGGTGAGTAGTGTTCTGTGTCACAATACTGCCCTGACAATATTTCATCACACACACAAGTTCTTCTCCCGGGTTCTTCCGTCCGGGGAGCACAACTGGTTGATTGGGAGCACACCCATTGGCAGTTTCCAAGGTTTGGCGCGTGCCCTACTTTAGTAGTTGTTGTTTTTTCTTTCTTCGTCATGTTGTTGATGTATCCATGCATACACATGTGTTGACGTACGGTGCGGATGCTTGCAGAGGGGCAGCAGTCTGTCGTGGTTGCTCCAAGGCAAATACATAGACCAATTCAGCACCAGCCGGGCTTAACTGCAAGCCCAGGTACCCTTCACGGGACTCCTTATGCAATGGATTTCAGGTGTTCAGGTGATTAGTGTTCTGTGTCACAATACTGCCTGGATGATATTACATCACATGCATAGGTGCTTCTCCCAGGGTTCTTCCATCCGGGGAGCACGATTGGTTGATTGGGAGCACACCCATTGGAAGTTTCCAACGTTTGGCGCGTGCCCTACTTTAGCAGTTGTTGTTTTTTCTTTCTTCACCATGTTGTTGATGTATCCATGCATACACATTTGTAGAGGGGAAACAGTCATGGTTGTTGTCATGTCTATCTATATGCCAAGTGAATCTAGCACAAGAGGAGAAGCATCATCTTCAGCTCCACAGAATCCCCTATGGAAAGGCTTTAAATCTATGTGACATAGATCTTTCCACAGATAGTTCCATAATTTATGCTATGGCTGAAAGTGAATGGAGCATTCTCAGATGTGAAAATCTAGCATTTTGCTTCAAGCACCCCTGGATTATATCCTTGAGGTAGTGCAATGATCACGAAATGGTTACTTCAAAATCAACCAAAAAGGATTTCCCACACACTACAAGATGATCTTGATGAATAACAGCAACACCTACAGCAACAAAAGCAAGTGATGGAGGGTTAGCTCAAAGATATAAATGTAGATTCTTGGAAAACTCTTTTTAATTGAGAAATTGTCATTTGCATTATAGTATCTGGAGGAGAATTCTCTTTTCTAGACATTGCATTTTTTCTGTATATGTCCGTAACATACTCTTAAGCATAAGGGCAATAATCTTACATATGAAGAAAGTGTATATTGTATTGTCTCTATAGTTATTCCTATTGACAATTTATAATTCTGTCTATCTAAAATTCCATAGTATATTGTATTATAGTTTGTGATGGGTTGATGCATTCCTTGAATGAAAATAGAGAAGTTGGGGACAATGCTTATTGTTGATATGTTATAAAGGAGAGTGCAAAATAAGAACAATAGCATGTCAAATATTGATCAAACATTCAATCCATGCCTAGGACTTTCTAAAATATTCCACATATAGCATGCTGGCAGAGTTCTAATGGCAAAGTTTAATTATGCATATTTTATAGACAACCTGCTCACTAATATTTACATCCTTGATTATATTTTAGCTTTTTTAACTGCTTATGTTTAAATTTTATCAAATACATACCTTTCAGGGTCTTAAGTTGCACTTTCTTGTTGCTAAACTTGTGTTAACTCCATTACATGGCAGATTGAAAGTTTATGTAGACATTAGGGTGACTTCATGGATGGCTAGTTTATACTTGCTACAACTAGCATTTGATGGTAGTTTATACTTGCTTCTAGATGGCTATGCTTATAGACTCACTTTTTTCTAAACCTAATATCGCTCTGGAATTTAGGTTTGTTGAATTCATACATAGTTAAGGAGTTGAAATCACTAGAAAGAGCATGGATTCAGCTAGCAAACCCATTGCAGTTGATACATCAACTCTACATGCCAATATCATGAAGGACAAGATTGATGTTGATATTGTTTCAGAGATAAAAAATACTATTGATGAGAACCAAAATATCCAATATGAGAAATAAATGCAACTCTGAAGTAGATACATTTAGTCTCATTAAAACAACTACTAATGACAATATAGCAGCCACCTCCAATATGGTTATGATTGTTCACAAAATTTTAATTTATATCCCTTGAAAAAGAATATTTCTAATGTATTAATTAATAATTACAGCATCAACTTAACCGAGTTTAAATTTCTCCCACCATATTATGTGAAAGCATATATTTATATTGTTATAATATAGCCCAAACTTAACCAAAACATAACATCATGATCACATCTCAAAAATCCATTGAAAGTAAAAGATGATCGAAAACACTTTTCCTATTAATATTGGTCAATATTTTTTTTTCACGAAAAAGATAAATAAAATTTTACAAAAAAAAGTTGTAACTCATTATATTAATAAATGAACCACATTATTCATAGGCCAAAAAAGTTGTACATATATAGCATCAACATCAATTTATGATAGAGATCATAAATCATGTCTAGAAATAAACACATGCTTATGCTTATACACATACATATTTTCCTGCTATATGTATTAATAAGTACCAGCAATATTGTGCACAACAAAAATGTAAACAGTAACCAAACTGTGCACTATAAAAAGTATAGGTAAGCATGTGAAGAGTATTCCATCTACTGACCTTCATCAAAGAAAGGATCAACTAGGGTGTGATCTTGGGGCTAGCTCATTGATATTGTCGTCAACTCCTTCCCACAAATCCCAACTTCATTCACCAACCTATAGCCCAATCTTAGAAAATTGATCTATCGACATGTTCCTTTCCATGTATATATGTCGATACGATATTTTCTGAAATAAGCTTCCTATTTTGATGAGTTCTTCATATAAAGGCTTCAGCATGATGTTCTTTGGAGTCTTTTCATTTTTAACCAATCTATAACTATTATAGAATACCCATAAATTTGGAGCTTTTGAACCCCTTTTGAGACATCCAAGAGCATAACTAACTTGAGAGCCATCAGCTCAACTCGATTGTTGATGCTTCTCCCAATTCTAGCTGCAAACATGTACCAGTGAGTATCATATATAGAAAATTCCCCCTAGATCCTCCCTCCATGTATTAACTATGTAAGGGCGGGAAATAAAGACATGGTTTTTATTTTCAAATTATTCATTGCAAAGAGGACACCTACTTGGACCACAGCCAAACTTTTTAATTAGATTATCCCGTACTAGGACCTTACCAAATAGTGTATGACACACAACAATTTGTGTTGGCAATATGGAAGATGGCGTTATTGGCATTGATGTCAATATATGAGATGATGGAGATTTGGTGAACTAATGATTGTGGACAGACACATGCTAGTGATGATCATTGATGGCAAAATAAGATGAGAGGCATATCCTTGTTGACAGAACCATGGATGAGGCTGAAAGCTCTGTTAGAGTAGGTGGTGAAACTAGGAGACACTGTCTAAAATAAGGGTGCTTGCAATAATAATGCAAAGATAGAAATTGATAGGTTTTCTCAAATACTTTGATATGAGGCTCAAGACATGCCACTTCTTCAAGAAGCTTTGAGTTTCTACAGGCTAGTGTTGACATTTGGTTCGTAACCTGGTGTATGGAAGTGTTGAAATCTGTTCAACAAGTTTTTATAGAAGATGGACTAATTCTTAGAGTTGTGGTGCAACAATTACGTATTGCAACAAGACTAGAAGTTTGCACACAGGAGCTTTATGTGCTTTGCAATGTTGCAGTAGGGAATGAGTTTCACAAAGATGAAGTCATGCGTTTTGTTCAAGAAATCTTACCGGGAAGAGTGTATTCCTTTGATTAGGTTTTTGCAGGATATGAACAACTCTCAAGTTCATGTGGCAACAGTATGGTGAGAGAGAAGGTATTGAAGATGTTATTGTGGGAAAGAGGAGGTTTCAATATCAGGAGAAGGCTAAGACGAACCCGCTTAATTATGATGTCTGGTTTGATAATGTACACCTTGAAGAAAGTGTCTGCAACAAGGAGAGGATCAGAGAGAATTATGAGAGAGCTATAGCAAATGTACCACCCGCAGAGGAGAAGCGCTACTGGAAACAGTATATCTATTTGTGGATAAATTATGTGTTATATGAGGAACTTGAAGCATAATACATGGAGTGCACAAGTGGGTTTCAGAAATCAGGGGTTTCTGAATATGGGTTAATACAATCTGTTATTTTTCGAGGTGAGTTTCAGAAATTAGAGTCTAAGTCTAGAGAATCCCAACAGTTTGATTCAGATAGCTTCTTGTATAGATATTATTCCAGACAAGACAAATTTGTCACTGCTAGGTTTAGCAAAGGAAATTTATTCAAACAAATCCCACCACCAGTTGTGCTAGATGTACAATGTGCACTTGTACTAGACCTCCTTAAATAGCAAGATTGGATCTTTTTTTTTCTGATATGGTAATTGGCATCATGGACACACACCACAACATTGATGATTAAGAAATGATCGCCCAAGACTTGCAAGATTCCCACAATGAGGAGATCATCGCAGAGCTGCAGGCAACACAACATATCTCAACATACAATGGTGGTTATGATTCACAAGCAGAGATCGGTGAGACTGAAAATGCATCAGGAATCCTGGAAATTGTTTGCATAGAAGATATGGTGTTCACAGTGGATATGAGACGCATAACAGTGAGGGAATTTCAAAGAAATTCAACTGGTGTAATACCCTAAAGCACAGAAGATACATGAGCCGTCTGATCATAAGATTGACGGTTGTGATTTGTTTCCCATTGGGATTTATCCCACATTGACTGGGAGGAATGGTTTATATGGGTTATATATTCCATCCTTTCATACTCTATTCGATGCGTAGAGCAAAGGTATGGTGGGGGCTTTGGGTGTTTGGACTCCATGAGAAGATCACCAGCTCAGGGCCCGGGATGACCTATCAGGCCCCCTACCTTTTTCTACACATGGCAAACCTGTTCGATGACGTGGATATTGACATGGGAAAGACACCTTGAGGAAGACAACGATAAGGAGGACTGTGTAGTCCGTGTGGACGATGATTGGATAATGAGAGGAAGGAATATGGTGGTTCGTTGGACAGTGGTTCATAGATTTCAATAAGCCTCAACATACATCAAATATCCACTAGTGTATGACACGACCAATCTCTCTCCAGATCCATCCCACGCCATCTTTTCAATATTGCCAAACCCTCCTGTTAAGGATCCAATTTCTGGCAACTCCATGGGAAGTAAATGTGCATCAAGTGATGGAGGTCTTCCAGCAAAGTGAAGAGAGCCCAATGTTGTGGAATCATAGAATGCCATAAAAATCATTTGTCCATCAGGTCCCCACGTTGCACTAATAACACAGCCACCAGAAGATGACCATTGCTATAAAGTGAAGAAAAGCTGAGGTGGCAGGCCATGTGGCAATAGTAAAGTGAAGAAAAGCTGAGGTGGTAGATGTGTCGTGGAGGAAGACAATGTGTGATCGAAGTGTCGACCTATCCTGATCTTCTCCTATTTCCAATACCCCATGCAATCCAATCCCCAATAACCCCAAAAGCTAAGGTCAAAGGCTTCCACATGATGGAAACATTTTTAAGGAATTTCCTCTAGTTCTAAACCATTCTTTAGTAGTGAGGAGGTATATGTATTTAATATGGACTACTTTAAACCACAACACTTCACCTTTTAGACTCTCCAAACACCCTTTGTTGTTAAAGATTTGGCCAAACATGAATGATGCTTCAATCCCCACTAACCCCCCCACCCCTTGACTCTTTTGGAAGAGCTATCTTTTTCCAAGATACCCATGGATATGGTTTTTCTTCAGACTTCACTCTCCATAAAACTGAAACACGACTTCATTATGTAGTCCATGGTACCTATAAGGACATAAGCTAAGGATACCCAATAAACAATTGAAGACTCTATAACAAAATTCATCATAACTAATCTACCTCCCCTTAATAGCCACTTATTACACCAGAGGTGTAGCCTCTTGTAAATTTCATTGATGAGACATACCCAATCCTTTCGAAGATATTCATTAGGATTGATAACATTTCCCAAGCAATTTAAACCCAAATTAATGTCGACCATAACAAAATCAAATTAGGAGATTATCCAATCAGTCGCCTCTTGATCAAGATTCATATAGGAAAAAGTAGATTTTCTTAAATTACACATTATATATGTAGCTTCAATAAATAAAGATAGTGTGTTCTTTAACTTAGTTATATACCTTACGAATCCTTTAAAAAAAAGCAAGATATCATCTACAAAAAGCATATGAGAAACAACAACATTTCCACCTATTCTGATCCCCTTAAGAGTCCCATTTCATCTAGCATGGTGAATTGCTCTACTTAGTCCTTCCATTATCAAGAAAAAGAGAAGTGGATCTAGGGGACACCCTTGCCTCAAGCCTCTCCCGTTCCTAAAAAAAATTGAAGTTGCACCATTAAATAAGACTGCAAAAGACATGGACTGAACGCAAGAGAGGATCCAATCTACAATATATAGATCAAAACCAACCTGTAGCAGAGCAAGTCTAAGGTAGGTCCAATTGACTCGGTCATATTCTTTGGAGAAGTCAATTTAATAATGAATGCAGGCAAGTGCTTCATCTTGAATTTGTGTAAAGCTTCCTGGGTAATCCCTATTGCATTATGAATATGGCATCCTTCTGAAAAATCAAATTGTTTAGAGGACACAATTGTGGAAAAGATGCCCCTAATAATGTTTGTAATAATCTTGGCAAGAAGTTTATATATCCATTTACACAATGAAATTGATTTCAAATCCTCCATATTGAACACCTTATTAAATTTTGGTATAAGTGTTATAGAAGTATAATTGAAGGTTGCTAAGTTCTACATCTAATCTTGGATTTCTCTATAATGGCCAATAGGTCTACCTCAAATGATTCCATGAAACCAGAGAAAAAATCCACTAGCCACCCATCTGGTCCAATGCTTTTGCCTTTTTGCATAGAATGAACAACCTCTTTAAGTTCTTCCATAGACACTTTAATTGAACTTTGATAGCCTTGCTTCTCTAAGGAGGAATGCATTTCTTGTTCTCTAGTCACTACTCGGAGAAGAAACATGAGCTTTTGGTGTTCTCATTATTCATGAAAGACATTTTCCAGATGTATGGTTTTCCAAAATTTACCATAAGTGATTAGGAAGAAAAATAATAAGTTAGTCCACTAGACATTAAGCTGCTCTTTTCTACTTTGACATTTTTATTATATTCTTGACATACTCTTTTCCTTTTTTACAAATTTCTTAGGTTGATTTGGAGTTTTTTTTTCTTAATAAGGTCTCTTCTTATGCCAATTCCATTGTTCAGGATGTCAAGCATTACTCTCATCCCAAACACTAGTTACCATCTTGAGCTCCTCTTTTCTACTTGGTGGACACACAAGCTCCACTTTACATTGAGGACACACAAATCTATCCAATCCATGTGGTACATTTAGAAAAGACATATAGTGAGCGCAAGGGAGCTAAATTTTGGAGGGATCAATACATGTCAGAGATTTTAAGTATTTTACAGAGAACGCTGACAAGGATAGGCCTTTCATTTACATAATATCGAATATGTACAAGATATATGAATTCTTAATGCAAACAATGCTGCAATAAGGTCTGAGTGTGAGGTCTGAGTATGCACTGATAGATACATTCTTGGCATCTAGTATCAGCAAAAACTCCTTGGATTTAACTTGTGTTTGAGAGTTCCAGCGCCATCACATGTAGGTAGAAAAAATAAAATATATTAGGCTGAAAGAAGGCATTGGAAAATTTTATAATTTCTATCTAGTTATTTTGTTAGGGTTAGCATCACAAAGCAGTTGGCATTGTTGAAACACAAAGGGTAAAGGTATGACTATTCATTTAGTCAAATATTTGTAAGGTCAGATTTCCCTTATAATTTATTGACTAATGACATTTGATTGAGTGTGCTGTCAAACTTATTAAATGTTGAGTGTGTGTCATATGATCTTTCCTCAGTGACTTGGGTGGCTTCCTCTATGACCTAGAGGTGGAACTATGAGGTGTTGGTCTAGAATTTGATGGGACAGACTTGTGCTGATGCCTTGGAGGAATAAAGAGAATAACAATTGGATCATTACAAATTACAGAAAACAAAGAGTTAAAATTCTGCCAATTTAAATAAATGAAGAATTTACTCAATCCTACCTGAACCTTATTACTTTTTTTTAGTTATTTGGTTTGTTGGATTATCTCCTTTGGCTCATGGGATGAATCCCCATTGGCTATCATGTTGTCATAGTTGTAGAAACTACATGATTTTAAGTTAAAGGGTATAGGTTTGAATGATTCTTCCATAAAACAACCCAGGCACCAAATTGAATCTCTCCCAAAGTTGGTGCTGCTGGCAGAGTTCTACTATAGATGGACAATAGGGACAATAGGGACCTCATATCAAGATGTATGTCGAGGATGGCATTTCTCAACTAGATATATATGTATATTTATTACTATATGGATGTAATTTCTTCTAGTCGGTGGAAAAAGGGGATTATATAAATGGGATCAAAATGAGATCAAGATTATTATGATAGATCTTAATAAATTTTTTTGCAAAATAATCTTCTGTGGCTTGCTAAAAAGCTAGTTAAAATAATTTTTAACTGTTTAGTTAAAATAATTTTTAACTGTTTACGTGGGTTTAATTAATGTAATGGACAAAAAAATAACCTTATTGATCAGAAAACTAATGGAATAGGCAGGAAAGAACCAATGATTTCACTAGTTGTGGACATAAATGTGCATGTGTTAAAATTGCAAAAATTCTTGTAGAAAACTGCAAAAAAAGTGGAATTTTTTTTAGAGAAGAACAAGTGATTACATGCATATAAATGGCCTCAAAGTAGGAGAGGAGGGTGTTGATGCATCTTTAAATCACTTGAGTTGCTTGGAGTTGAGAGCTCAAGGAGAATCCTGAGAAGGAAAAAAAATCCCTAGGATAGAACTTTGTAGAAGCCCTATTCTAAGGCTTTGATACAGGTTCATCTGAGCACCAAGCAGAGAGGATACTGTTGTAATGTACACACCTGTTATATAATCATTTAAATTATCTATAGATAGGACTACAAAAATGTGGGAGAGGATTCAAAGTTTGACCAAGTCTTGAATAAAATACAATAATTTAGGTGAGTGGTCTATTTGGACCAAGTCACCTAACATTGCAAAAGATAAAATAAAAAATAAAAAATAGATACAACTCAAAAGTGTACCGAAGTACAACTACAATAGATGTTCACATATTCTCACTAGGCTAAGTCTCACCAAAGGCCAAAGTCAAATGATTCATATTTGGCAACAACTTGAGAAACCAAAAATGAGTAGCTAGCTGAACAACGACATGGTAAAGTTAACAATAAATCGACACATTAAAGAATGTAATAATTCCTAATAGTATCTCAACAAGCAATGGAGCTTGAAAATGTTGGAAATAACTCAACATTAACTAGACATTAGGTTGGAAATAACTTGTTGAGGTTCCTCACAGTTGGTAAGACTTGCTAATCTTTTGTTTTGCATCATTTGGTACTTCCAACCAAGGATGACAACTGGGATGACTATGGGAGAAAAAATAAAGTGGTATTACAAATAGGTAAGAGAATTTAAGGAAGATGTACCTGTGAGGAAGGTGAAACAATAACTTTGACAGTAGGGTTAATTGTGAACCTAGCCCCTATCTTGGTCATCCGTCTCTTTTTTGGCTTTACTAGCACTGGACTGTATATTGATGTGACATGATGGGTAAACATGTTTGGGAATTGGGTATTTTAAAGAATAAGGTAATGGCCTGGTTAGTTCCTCCAATCGTAAATTTGCTGCAAAAATTACATTGGACCTTACCTCTGCTGAGGTCGTTGCAAACCAACAAAACAAATCTTATTTTGCTAGATTTTTTAGTGTTTTAGCAATTACTCATTAAGTGTTTTATCAATAACATAAAAAGCTTCAATAAGGTTAGTTTTTTTTCCATTACATTAATTAATCTTCCGTGGTCCTTTCCTTCCTAAACATTCATCTAGTTAAAAAGCTAGAGATGATTTCGTGCCCAATTTTCTTTCCCATTGATAGGTAAGCCATACCACTTAATTTTCACATATAAATTGAACAAAGAATAAATTGATAAGATAGATTGCACTAACAATGACATTTGTATTGTGATTTTTTTAAGAGCTCATTAGAATAACAATGATCATTTGGCAGATTGAAAGTTTCTGTAGACGTTAGGGTGACTTCATGGTTGCATGTCATGACAATTTTTTTGCTTTTTTCATGAATATTTGTTTACCCTTAGGCAGCAGGTCATGTCACCAGGAACACTATACACATCTGGAAAGAATTAATTAAAAAATCGACGAAGAGATTCAAGAGATACCATATTTAGAAAAACATTTGCAATATCATAACCATTTTGGACATGAAAGTACATTCCACCATAATTATATAAAATCATTGTACACTTAATAAGAGTTGTGATACAACCATGCCATAATAGGCAGTACAATAAGAATAAGAAGAAAACATCCACGCCATGGAAATATATATTGATTTTCAAGAATGACTCCTTTTGGAAGGGTCTTTAATGGGAAGACATCTTGGACATCAGAAGTTGCAACTGCCCCTACTCTTGAAACTATATCTATACACATCCTCTTGACCTCAGCTTGGTAATCGATGGTAAAAGTATGAAATTGATTAGCAACATTTTTTGCTTCTCTATGAAGAAGTTTCAAATGGTCTTTTCAGACTTTGTATTCCCCATTCATCTGGTTACATATTAATAATGAGTTGGTGACCACTGCAATATTTTTTTGCACCATATTCTTTCATAGCCTTTAGCCCTTAAACCAGTGCTATATAGTGCGCTTTGTTGTTAGTAGTCCTTCCAGATACTTCTCTCCTATTTTGGAGCACATTGTGTGTCGCTTGGTTGTGAAGGAGATAATATATAACTGCTTGGCCTGGGTTAGGTTGACAAGACACCTCAATGTACATTGTCCACTTTTGCACCATTTTGTGACTATGCTTTCTATCACCTATATAAATGAGCAAGAAGTTTAATTAGGAAGCAGAGAAACCAATAACTTTGTATTCAATGGAAAATCAAACCAATAACTTTATATTCATAGGAAAATCAAAGTTATATATATCATGTTGTCTTGAGCCAAAACAAATTCAAAGAAAGAAAATCAGACTTGTATATAATATATGATATGGTCTTAAGCCAAAAATCTTTTCCAAAAAGAACACTACAGTCCGAAATACTAATATAGCACTCATCAAAGATCCTCGTGTGCTAACTAACCAGATCATCAAAGGTTGATTACAGAAGCGTAACTGCTTAGGATAAAACACATTCCAAAAAGAACACTATAGTTGAATCTGAAAGGTTTATTACAGCAAGAATTACTTTAATTCTGTCCAACCTTTACATGTTAGAGATTTTCATCATACTCTTCATTCAGTGAACTGGAAAATATGCATTTCATCATACATTATGCAATCTGTATTGTAGGAAAATGACACTGACTATGTCTATCAAGTCAATTAAAAGAGTATAGAAAAGGTATGCTTTTCGAGATTACTTTTATACTAAAATTGATACATAAAATTTAATAATAAAACTAGGTTGAAACCTAAAGAGACTCATGCAATTTGCAGGAAGTTTAAAGGAAGCTTATGGTTCAAGACAAGTTATGTGCAGTTTCCAGGTCTTAGTTGCATTAACCATAATGGACAATATGAACAACTTACAATTTATAGCAGTTTGCAGGTCTTAGTTGCATTAACCTTAGTAGATATAAAAAATAATAATAAAACTTAAATTTACATCATCAGTATCATAAGAAATAGTTGATCACCTTCAAAGAGGTAAGGTTGATACATAGAATTAAATGATAAACTGTACAGAAGAATTGTACACACATGGTAAAAGATGAACTGATCTTATCAAAAAAACTTGTATTTGAAATCACTTTGTGTCACTGAATAATGTTTTAAGTATTTTATAGAGAACATTGACAAGGATAGGCCTTTCATTTACATAATATCAAATATGTACAAGATAGATACATTCTTAATGCAAACATTGCTGCAATAAGGTATGAGTGCGAGTCCTGAGTATGCACTGATAGATACATTCTTGGCATCTAGTATCAGCAAAAACTCCTATACCATAGATAGGCAAGAAACCATTCCATTAAGTGCCCAAAGTTTCTTGCTGTTGTGACGCACAAAATTACCCAAAATTGCTTCTTTCATGCCCATGATTAAAAGTGATGTTATTTGAAGCTCTTTAGAAGTACATGGAAGCTTAGATGCACAAATTATTGACTAATGACATTCAGTTGAGTGTGTTGTCAACAAGTATTAGCATGTTTTCTATCTGAAATAAAAATGTACTCATAGGAAGATGTCATTTATATGAGTGAAATGTGGTTCACAAACTGTTAGTAACGGCATGCACTTAAGCATTACACGTTATGACCATCACAAGCAGGTTGTTATGTCTTTGCCCGTCATGGGTTGTTCCACCCTATGCAATTGGGACCACATATAATTATTTCAATCTAGCTTCATCTATTAATAATAATAATAAATCCTCATTACACTGTTCTGAACATATACTAACAAATAAAAACAGAAAATATATTACAATAAATATTCAACATGAAAACAGTATTGGTAGTTCAATCATTAAATGAGGAAGAGAAGTAGGTTCCTCAAAAACATCAAAGTAGGCATTCAAAAGAGTCTTTATCAGCATGTGAAAGAATGTTGCAGTTATCCTTTTTGGACAGCCAACCAACAAAAATAGACACTTCAACCAGCAAAAATAGACACTTCAACCAACATGTGAAAGAATGTTGCAGTTAACCTTTTATCAGCACATAATCACTTCAACCAACAAAAATAGACCAGAACCAAACTTTGACAACGTCTCTGTCATTGACCGAGTTACATATGTTAGCTTTAAACATCATCATTATTGCATAAACATATTGAAAATACAACAATAGTTCTACCATCTCTCATCTACTCAATAAAATCAACATATGTTGATACAGAACGCATAAATCAGTCAAAATGATGGAACTAAAGTTCATTCTAAATGGTATTGGAACTTCACTAATGAAAGAACTTACCATAAACCCTGTTGACAGAATTGAGAAGGAAAAACATCAAAACTACCAGCAAAGCCCAACAAATGATCTTCACAATCCATCCACCGTGGTGCCACCCATCTGGAATGTCTTTTTGAGTCTTAATTCCAATCCTCATGACATAAAATATAGTGAAAGGGATTATATTGCAAAACTCAGCAACAAACCATCTTTATGCTCCAATTTTATTATCATTATTTGGATTATAGCAATGGAGAGTTTCAATATTTCATAGTGGATGATCATTTCTAAAATAAAATAATATGATAGTCAGGGATAATGCAAAAAATGTGTTGTACTTTGTATCTTCAATATACATCCTTGATATAAGGAAAAACAGTATATATTTTTATCAAAACCATGCAGGATTGTTAACAGGATTATCAACATCCAATAGAGACACCCTATATCAAAACTGGTCATCATTATATACATACAAGGTCAGCTTGTATACATCACTTTTGGTCATCCTACACACTATTGGGTTGGCCTTCCCTATTGGAACTAAAAACTAGTTTATATACCAATGAAAGTCGCCCTTTTTCTCCTTTCCAAGAAAACATACTCATATTGCAACAAAATTCCAAGAACTGAAATTTGGATAGAACCAGTCAACCTCACCTTGGATTTTGAAAGCTACCTGTTAAAAGAAAACAAAAAACAATATTTGTAAATGTGAAAAATTAAACAATATACAAAACAATGTACTTTAATTTGAAAAAATAAACACAAAGTACAAACAAAATAACACTTACACCTATTTCTATTCATAGTGCATGCGCGTGGCCTCTTTGTTTTGGCGATAGATTGTGAATAGAATGAAGGGTGATGATATTTCGATTTCTTATCCTTTGTTTTATTTGGGGTGAGAAAGGTCCATTTGTGACCCCTATGTTGTGTATTTTCATTTTGGACCTTTCTATGATTTACTAGTATTGTCCTCTCCATCTCTGTCACCTTCTTCATTTAGCACATTTTGGACATTTTCTTTTGGAGTCTTTTGGACATTTTTGGACATTGGTGGGCCTAAACGAACACAATTGGGTGTCCTCTCAAATATTGGTGAGCCTAAAGGAACATTAGCAGGTGTCCTGTCAAATATTGGCCTGCCTAAAGGAACACTATCGGGTGTCCTGTCAAATATTGTTGGGCCTAAAGGAACACTACCCGGTGTCCTATCAAATATAGGCCTAGAAAATTTATCAAATGAACACTGAATAACATCCACTTCTTCACCAACATTAGGGGTTTGACTCGTTCCTTCTCCTTGTTCAATGCATTCATTCATATTTGATGAAGATGGGTCACCAACATATACAATATTTCTCTGTCATTATAAGGAAACAATGTCAATAAAATGGGGTTTCAATAAAGTATTTCCAATGTGTAACAATACAAGGAGCACTTATAAAACTTACAACGAGTGTCTCTTCAATGGACATGATATTGTCCTCAGGACTTTGTGAAGTGTTGCATACATTTCTCTGTTGCAACGAAAGAATGTTTTAAAAAGTAAGTTTTTTTAAATACCTTGCAACATTTCTATTATATGCAACAAAACAAACATTAATTTGAATAGCAAGTGGAAAAAATTACAATACAAGGAGCGGCTTATAAAATACACCAAGTGTCTCTTCAACGGACATGATATTATCCTCAAGACTTTGTGAAAATTCAAATGCAACATTCAAATCAATTGGAGTCTTGTCAAATGATGGTGGGATGAAAGGAACACTTCCAGATGTCTTCTCACGTTGTTGAATGCTTTCTTGATTGACACCTCCAGTTGTCATGTCACGCAAAGAAAATTCAGCATCTTCAGAAATATTAGGGGTTTGATTCAAATCATATGTAGATGATTGGCCCACAAATATATTATTTCCCTGCATAAAAGAGGAAATATTGTCAATAAGATGGATATTAATTCAGGCATTTTCAATATGTATCAAAACATAGAGGGGTTTACGAAACGTATGCTGACTGTATCATCAACAGACATGTAATCATCCTTGGGAAAATCGGAAGAGCTATCTAAATATCTCTGTTGCAATGATAGGATATTCAATATATGTTAGTTCTCCAAATACCATGCAAGACTAGAATTGAATAGGAATTGAAAATTCCTACTAGCGGTGACTCATTGAATATTTTTCTTAGGGCCTCCCAATCTTTATCTTTTATAACCTTCTTACGAACAGTATTTGTTAGTGCAGATTTTTTTTCACTGGCTTGTGCATCATATTCAGTAACGATTCTTTTGACGCGTTCCACTGCATCTTCGCTTAACTCATTTGCACCTTTCACCCCCTATTACAAGAAAAACAAGGATAATACATTGAGAAAGCGTCATTTTTTTAATATGTCCAGAAATAAAACATCAATACAAGAATTATACCTCTCTTTGGACCTCTCTACGAATGGAAGCAGTCTCCACAGCCTTCCTATTCTTCTTAAACTGATATTCAACGTCGTAATTTTTTCGTTTGCATTCTTTTTCCATTCTTGATGCAGATCGAAGCTTGTAGTTATGGCCTTGCGGGGCACTGACATGCAATGTTATGGGTTCCCACCCATGTACTTGCTCACGATGTTTATTAAATGCGAGACACTTGCTGCATCACAAACCATTTCACTCAACTCCCAAACAGTAAAAGAAGTTGTGGTTATTACTTTCCTTGATGACTTTATAAGTCAAGTCTTCCTAAGATGGTCAGCCAATAACATATTTAGTTCACGTGGCTCAATACATCAATAAGGATATTGGATTGTTTAGATATAACACGAACCTGTATTATGGCCATAGTATCAGAAGGGCAACTTTGGTTTCACAAGCCTCCAAGCAAACAAAACTCTAGAAAATAACAACGTTTATACTCATAGTAACAAATGTTATGCAAGGCCATCCATTTATGAAATCACAAATAAACAATACAATATAGATGTTCGATTTACCATGCACATAAAATATTATTCTAGGAAATTCCAAAACACCACATAATCATTGGACAAGGACTCAAAACACCACATAATCCCTCTAGAGAAAACCTTTGGCCT
Organism: Pseudotsuga menziesii; assembly: GCA_001517045.1. Lineage (NCBI taxonomy): Eukaryota > Viridiplantae > Streptophyta > Pinopsida > Pinales > Pinaceae > Pseudotsuga > Pseudotsuga menziesii. The sequence continues at coordinate 30,593 of LPNX010889111.1, read as the reverse complement.
TTGAGTGGGATGTGGTTTCCATTAGGACATTTTATACACATGTGATAGGTTTCAGGGCTTTGACCATGCTAGGGGAGGAAATCAAGGGCTATAGGATTTCGGGCAAACAACAAGCTCCTAATCTTCTTACTCATAATACCTAGTAGATGGTTTCTGCAAGACAAAGAAATCCATGCGAGACAGAGTTCCAAGCGGGGCAGAGTTCCAGGCGGGCAGAGTTCCAGTCGGGGAAGATTTCTTAGGACTCAAAGGTCATGACAAGGTACCGTTACGAGGATTTGTGCACCAAGAATGGATCTCGAGGCCTTAATAGAGGCTGATGGAGTAAATCAAGGGACTTATATGCTAAATGAAGCTTCCTGGGCTCATGGGCCACGATGAAGGCCTTGAATCATCACACATCGTCTAGATGGGATCATTGACCTTTGAATGGGATATAGGTGGAATTAGAAGGTTTTGCACAATAGAGATTTGTCTAAGGCCCTTGACCATGATAAGGGAGTAAAATATTCATCGTGGACAAAAATGAAGCTTCTATGACTCATGGGCTATGGACAAGGACTCAAAACACCACATAATCCCTCTAGAGCAAACCTTTGGCCTTTGAGTGCGATGTGGTTTCCATTAGGTCATTTTATACACATGTGATAGGTTTCAGGGCTTTGACCATGCTAGGGGAGGAAATCAAGGGCTATAGGCTTTCAGGAAAAAAACAAGCTCCTAATCTTCTTACTGATAATACCTAGTAGATGGTTTCTGCAAGACAAAGAAATCCATGCAGTGCAGAGTTCCAGCGGGGCAGAGTTCCAGCCGAAGCAAGGTTCCTAGGGCTCAAAGGTCATGACAAGGTACCGTTACGAGGATTTGTGCACCAAGAATGGATCTCGAGGCCTTGATCAAGGCTGAGGTTGGAAATCAAGGGACTTCTATGCCAAATGAAGCTTCATGGGCTCATGGGCCACTATGAAGGCCTTGAATCATCACACATCCTCTAGATGAGATCATTGAACTTTGAATGGGATATATGTGGCACTAGACTGTTTTGCACAATAGGGATTTGTCTAAGGCCCTTGACCATGATAAGGGAGTAAAATATGCATCGTGGACATAAAATGAAGCTTCTATGGTTCATGGGCTATGGACAAGGACTCAAAACACCACATAACCCCTCTAGAGCAAACCTTTGGCCTTTGAGTGGGATGTGGTTTCCATTAGGTCATTTTATACACCAATGATAGGTTTCTGGGCTTTCGCCATGATAGGGGAGGAAATTAAGAGCTATAGGCTTTCGGGAAAACACCAAGCTCCTAATATTCTTATTGATAATACCTAGTAGATGGTTTCTGCAAGACAAAGAAATCTATGTGGGGCAAAGTTCCAGTCGGGGCAGAGTTCAAGGGGGGCAGAGTTCTAGGTGGGGCAAAGTTCTTAGGGCTCAAAGGTCATGACACGGTACTGTTACGAGGATTTGTGCACCAAGAATGGATCTCGAGGCCTTAATCAAGGCTGAGGGAGGAAATCAAGGGACTTCTATTCCAAATTAAGCTTCTTGGGCTCATGGGCCATGATGAAGGCCTTGAATCATCACACATCCTCTAGATGGGATCATTGACCTTTAAATGGGATATAGGTGCCATTAGAAGGTTTTGCACAATAGGGATTTTTATAAGGGCCTTGGCCATGATAAGGGAGTAAAATATGCATCATGGACAAAAATGAAGCTTCTATGGTTCATGGGCTATGGACAAGGACTCAAAACACCACATAATCCCTCTAGTGAAAACCTTTGGCCTTTGAGTGGGATGTGGTTTTGATTAGGTCATTTTATACACATGTGATAGGTTTCATGGCTTTGACCATGCTAGAGGAGGAAATCAAGGGCTATAGGATTTCAGGAAAACAACAAGCTCCTAATCTTCTTACTGATAATACATAGTAGATGGTTTTTGCAAGACAAAGAAATCCATGCGGGGCAGAGTTCCAGCCGGGCAGAGTTACAGCTGAGGCATAGTTCTTAGGGATCAAAGGTCATGACAAGGTACCGTTACGAGGATTTGTGCACCAAGAATGGATCTTGAGGCCTTGATCAAGGCTGAGGGAGGAAATCAAGGGACTTATATGCCAAATGAAGCTTCCTGGGCTCATGGGCCACGATGAAGGCCTTGAATCATCACACATCGTCTAGATGGGATCGTTGACCTTTGAATAGGATATAGGTGGCATTAGAAGGTTTTGCACAATAGGGATTTGTCTAAGGGCCTTGACCATGATAAGGGAATAAAATATGCATCGTGGACAAAAATGAAGCTTCGATGGTTCATGGGCTATGGACAAGGACTCGAAACACCACATGATTCCTCTAGAGTAAACCTTTGGCCTTTGAGTGGGATGTGGTTTCCATTAGGTCATTTTATACACATGTGATAGGTTTCAGGTCTTTGACCATGCTAGGGGAGGAAATCAAGGGCTATAGGCTTTCGAGAAAACAATAAGCTTCTAATATTCTTACTCATAATACCTAGTAGATGGTTTCTGCAAGACAAAGAAATCCATGCAGGGCAGAGTTCCAAGGGGGAAGAGTTCCAGGTGGGCAGAGTTCTAGCTGGGAGTAAAATATAGGTGGCATTAGAAGGTTTTTCACAATAGGGATTTGTCTAAGGGCCTTGACCATGATAAGGGAGTAAAATATGCATCGTGGACAAAAATGAAGCTTCTATGGTTCATGGGCTATGGACAAGGACTCAAAACACCACATAATCCCTCTAGAGAAAACCTTTGGCCTTTGAGTGGGATGTGGTTTCCATTAGGTCATTTTATACATGTGATAGGTTTCAGGGCTTTGACCATGCTATGGGAGGAAATCAAGGGCTATAGGCTTTTAGGCAAACAACAAGCTCCTAATATTCTTACTGATAATACCTAGTAGATGGTTTCTGCAAGATAAAGAAATCCATGTGAGGCAGAGTTCCAGGTGGGCAGAGTTCCAGCCGGGGCAGAGTTCTAGCCGAAGCAGGGTTCTTAGGGCTCAAAGATCATGACAAGGTACCATTACGAGGATTTGTGCACCAAGAATGGATCTTGAGGCCTTGATCAAGGCTGAGGGAGGAAATCAAGGGTCTTATATGCCAAATGAAGTTTCCTAAGCTCATGGGCCACGATGAAGGCCTTGAATCATAACCCATCCTCTAGATGGGATCATTGACCTTTGAATGGGATATAGGTGGCATTAGAAGGTTTTGCACAATAGGGATTTGTCTAAGGGCCTTGACCATGATAAGGGAGTAAAATATGCATCGTGGACACAAAATGAAGCTTCTATGGTTCATGGGCTATGGACAAGGACTCAAAACACCACATAATACCTCTAGAGCAAACCTTTGGCCTTTGAGTGGGATGTGGTTTACATTAGGTCATTTTATACACCAATGATAGGTTTCTGAGCTTTCACCATGCTAGGGGAGGAAATTAAGAGCTATAGGGTCTCGGGAAAACAACAAGCTCCTGATATTCTTACTAATAATACCTAGTAGATGGTTTTTGCAAGAAAAAGAAACCTAGGCGATGCAGAGTTCCAGCTGAGCATAGTTCCAGGCGTGGCAAATTTCTAGCTGGGGCAGAGTTATTAGGGCTCAAAGGTCATGACAAGCTACCGTTACAAGGATTTGTGCACCAAGAATGGATCTCGAGGCCTTGATCAAGGCTGAGGGAGCAAATCAAGGGACTTATATGCCAAATGAAGCTTCCTAGGCTCATGAGCCACGATGAAGGCCTTGAATCATCACACATCCTCTAGATGGTATCATTGACCTTTGAAAGGGATATAGGTGGAATTAGAAGGTTTTGCACAATAGGGATTTGTCTAAGGGCCTTGACCATGATCAGGGAGTAAAATATGCATCATGGACAAAAATGAAGCTTCTAAGGTTCATGGGCTATGGACAAGGACTCAAAACACCACATAACCCTCTAGAGCAAAACTTTGGCATTTGAGTGGGATGTGGTTTCCATTAGGACATTTTATACACATGTGATAGGTTTTAGGGCTTTGACCATGCTAGAGGAAGAAATCAAGGGCTATAGGCTTTCGGGCAAACAACAAGCTCCTAATATTCTTACTGATAATACCTAGTAGATGGTTTCTGCAAGACAAAGAAATCCATGCGGGGCAGAGTTCCAACCTGGGCATAGCTCCAGCCGAGGCAGAGTTCCATGCAGGGTAGAGTTCCAGGAGGGGCAGAGTTCCAACCGGGGCAGAGTTCCAACCGGGGCAGAGTTCTAGCCGGGGAAGAGTTCCAAGCAGGCAGATTTCTAGTCGGGGCAGAGTTCTTAGGGCTCAGAGTTCATGACAAGGTTCCATTACGAGGATTCATGCACCAAGAATGGGTCTCAAGACCTTGATCAAGGCTAAGGGAGAAAATCAAGGGACTTATATACCAAATGAAGCTTCCTAGGCTTGTGGGCCATGATGAAGGCCTTGAATCATCACACAATTAATTTGAATCATCTAGAGCAAACCTTTGGCCTTTGAGTGGGATGTGGTTTCCATTAGGTCATTTTATACACCAATGATAGGTTTCTAGGCTTTCGCCATGCTAGGGGAGGAAACCAAGGGATTTAGGGTTCCAATGAAGCTTCTAGGGTTCATGGGCCATGAATGAGGTTTCAAACCACCATATAAGTGAAACAAGAAAGCGATCAAAGAAACAAATAGATCAACCAAATACCAAGAAGAAATTGACAAAATAGAAACTTAATCATTTCCATTATGTTATCAAATAGATGTCTTCGCAAAGTTCCAACCGGGATAGAAATACCACCATTGAGGTTGAGGTCAAGCATTTCATCCAAATGATGAGAAAACAACAAGAACCTAATCTTCTTGCGTATAATACCTAGTATTAGGGTTCTGCAAGACAAAGAAATCCAATCAGGGTAGAGTTCCAGGTAGGGAAAAGTTCCAATTGGGGTAGAGTTCCAGTCGAGGCAAAGAATGGACACACCAAACCAGAAACCCTACATGCATCAACCTACTTGGTCCCAGACCAAGAATTCCAGGAGACAATTAAGGGACCTAGGGTACCTTATAGGGTCTTACTCCACCCTAATTAACTGAATATGGTACCATCCTACTTGATAATGGGTCTCGCATCTAGATGAACTTTAACAGTTTTTAACCCTAATGTTGTCACATACAGTGTACTTATGATGGCCTTTGCAAAGAAGGCAAGTTCAACAACACAAACATGCAAGTTCAGGTGAAGGTTTCCAATCGAGGTAAAGTTCCAGCAGGGCATAGTTCTAGTCGGAGCAAAGTTCTAGCGAGGAAAATTTCCAGCCCGGGCAGAGTTCCGGCCCAGGAATAATTCCATCCCGGACAGAGTTCCAGCCGGGTTAGATTTCTAGCTAGGACAAAGTTCCAACCGAGGCAGAGTTCCAGCCAAGGCAGAGTTCCAACAAGGACAAGGTTCCAACAAGGCAGGGCAAAGTTCCAGCTGGGAAGAGTTCCAGCCCGGGCAGTTCCATCCTATTTTATCGCATGCAATCCATACACCTGGACAAAAACTTGGGAATAAATGAAGCATGTATGTATTGTTCCCTCTCAAGCCAAGTTAATTCAAGCAACATAAAACAGACCACCCTTCAAAAATTCTTTAATAAACTAAGCTGCTCCAAACTATTCTATATTCACTTCAACGAGCTAATTTTGAATAGTTATGGTAAGACAATTTATTTTTTATTTTCAGCAATGTGAATTCATCCCCATCACTACTCCTTATTCTTTTCTTGGGGTTACTAGAATATATATGTTCCTGAGTATTAATGACAAGTTCTTATGACAATTCAGGCATTGTTCCATCAAACTACACAACTTATACAAAAGATAGAGGTTATTAAAGATAAAGAGGTTCAAATAATTGTTTGAATACAATTTATGTATATGCAATTGGGAAAGAAATGAAGCCTTGCTCTATTGAAGGGTGGTTTGAATCCATTAATATAAAAGGATCACCTCATACTGACCCTTTACATGGAAAGTACATAGGTGTAGCTACTACATATAGTACAAGGACATGAAGTGTAGCTCATAAATCAATATTTTCACAAAATTTATGGCAAGAAGATGAGCAATTAATCTACATGCAAGTACACCTATATTCTCTCTTTAACACACACATACTCATGCAAGGCCTTGAGTAAATGATGTGAAGGTGGATTTGCATGTCTATTAGACAAACATAATTAGAAAAATCGAGCAACTACAATAAAAGATGTCAATACATTGGAAACCCTAAATCCTAGGTACTTTGAAGTATATATTAATTTTTTTCAAGTACATTTTTTAGCTTTTCAGAGTCATCAACTTAGTGCACCACGTAGCGAGGTGCATGCATATAAATTAATATATTGCACCAAGTAGTGTTATGGGACATTTGTCACATTAAGTTCTTTATGTGGGCTCATAACTTATCTAAAATACTAAATAATTAAAATTTTCAGTTAGTAAATATAATTAGCACCTATATTATTGTAACGTCCACGACCCTCCGACCGGCAAAGAGGACGCTACCATGACATTAACCATCCGGGAAACTAGCCCATGAACATGTGCATTCATAAAAATGCTGAAACACATGCATTGAAGTAGAACATGCACATATACATAATTATTTATCATACACAGCGGAAGCAAACATACATTCATTCATTCAACATGTTCATCATAATTTATTTACAGTAAATATGATTACAGAAGTAAAATAGACAAGATTACTTATCTCATAAAGAAATCATCTCGCAACCAGCTACGTCGCTGCAACGTTCCACCCAACCTTAGGCTAGCATGCTCCTAAATCTCTCAGCAATGCTGCCACCCCTGAGCTGGGCATGATTCCCCAAGGAATAAGGAAAAAGTAGGCTTACACATAGCCAAGGATACACAAAACACAGCCAAGCCAACACAGTTGGGTTTATCAGGCCATCAAGGAGATGGGAAAGGCTAAATGCTAAGCTGGGGATCCCATCGCAGAGCTAGGAACACCTACACCAGAACTAGCCTGACTTCTAAGACACCCACACACACCCAACACAAGGAATCAGTCCCTTCTCTGCTACACAGTCCCTTAGGCCCTGACTTCCCTTCCAGTGCTATTCAGGGGCTGTGGAGAAGAAAGCCATCCCTCTAGCTCTATCTATGTGGTTTCCAAACACACCAGGTTTATCAAGCAAACCAAGCCCCCATCCCTACTCCCAACATAGTCCGAAGACCAACCACTGCATACATGTAGTCACACAAGCGATTCACAAATTGGGAAAGGAAAACAATTCTTGAGCCATTCTTGGCCCTATCGTGGCCAAAATGACTCCAAAACAACTTACAGCAGTCCCAAAATGTATCAGTAAACACAGCTTACAACGTGGGAAAACAACAGTCTATCCTGGACAACGAAGTCACCGGGGAAACTTACACAGTCCGAATATGGAAGAGGAAAGGCCGGTTCTCAGTTAGGTAGAGGATAACACATACACAAGCCAAAATCGGTAAGGAAAACATACACATAGCTGAAAAACATGAATGGCTCTTCACAGGGAAATCGTGGATGAAAGAACACGTCTCCCAGTTCGCTGTATGAGTCAAAACCAGGAAAAATCTTGTGCATGAGAATGTACAGAATTATCGTCCTTGCGTGAGGATGAGCAATTCCCCGCCTATGCATGAGGATGAGCCGACAATGGAGAGAATGGAGAGTCAGAAGTGCGTGAGTGTTTCAGCACCATCGTGGACAGAGTGGAGAGTCCGCATGTAGTGATGGCAGTGGTGGTTTTCCTTGCCAACGTGAGGGTCAACCTACTGGTGGAGTGTGCATGTGGGTGAGGACTGACAGTCCTGCCACACTCCACTCCCCAGCCATAACTGCCCCAACTACTCTGCAGAGCATTAAAGTGGTAGTTGGATAAGACAAGGAAAGATGGGCAAATCAAACGGGGTGGTGACACATGGATTTTTCCCCATAGGTTCAAGCTTTAACAATTTCCCCCCTTTATCCTTATGAGAATCATGCCCCTTCTCAATTTAGTTGCCACAAACATAGCTATTTGGGTTATTTAATTAAAGATGCATATTTACATGATGCCACAATTTAATATATGTCGTGTACCACGATAGACCATTGGCAACGATTTCGTTCGCCGAAACATAACACAACTAAATCGATGGTGGGGATTTTTCCTTTAGCTCCACACCATGATTCATTACAATATATACATCATGTACATTTAATGCAACGAGGTCAAAACTGGGGTGTTACATTCCCCTCCCCCTTCAATAGCATTGTCCTTAGTGCTTTACAAAATTTTAACAAAATGCTACACTGGTATCACCTCAGTGTTCCACAGAATTGAACAAAAATGGATGTGCCAACTGCATGGCATCCTTTAGCTCCCACGTAGCCTCTTCAGGTCCGTAGTGCTCCCATTGCACCTTTACCTGAGCTATGGCCCGGTTCCGGAGCATTGTGACCTTCCTGTCGAGGATGCGCATTGGCTCGATTCGGAACTCTCCCTCGGGTTCCACCTGAATCACATCCAAATTTATCACATTGTTAGGATCATGTACATACCTCTTAAGCAAAGAAACATGCAAAACATTATGAGCTCTAGTGCTAGCAGGCAATGCAAGTCTATATGCAACTGGCTCTATTCTTTCAAGCACTTCAAATGGCCCACAATATCTTGGTGACAGCTTGTCACAACTTCCAAGCTTCAAGGAACTCTTCTTTGCCCTCACTCTAAGGTAAACGTGATCCCCAACAATGAACTCCCTGTTCACCCTATGCTTATCAGCATAGCTTTTCTATTTGTCCTGTGCTGCTTTCAGATTCTGCCTGATCTTTACAACCTCTTGCTCCATTTCCTTGAGCAATTATGGTCCAAGCACAATCCTGTTCACTAGATTATCCCAAGTCACAGGTGTCCTACACCTCCTTCCATACAAAGCTTCATGCGGACTCATCCCCAAGGATTCCTGCTGTCCATTGTTGTAAGCAAACTCTACCAAGTGTAAGTAATCTTCCCACTTGGTCCGTTTGTCCATCACGTACATGTGAATCATGTCTTCAAGAACCTAATTAACTCGCTCTGTCTGCCCATCTATCTGAGGATGGTATGCAGTGCTGAAGTTTAGCTTTGTACCCAAATCTACAAACAACCCCTTCCAAAAATTGGAAGTAAACTTGACATCTCTGTCCGAGACTATTGCCTTAGGAAATCCATGCAATTTGAAAATCTCCTTCATGAAGATCTTTGCAATGTCATCAGTCTTATGCATAGACTTCACTGGTATAAAATACGCTGCCTTAGTCAACTTGTCTACCACAACCATGATGGAATCATGTTATCTCCAAGTCATCAGCAATCCTGTAATAAAATCCATGGAAATAATTTCCCATTTCCATTCTGGAACTAGCAAAGGCTGCAACAAACATGTAGGGTGTTGATGCTCAACCTTTACCTATTGACATTTCATACACCTCAAAATGTACTCAGCCATATCCCTTTTCATTCCTGGCCAAAAGTACTGCCTTCTAGATGTAGCAATTGTCTTCTGATATCCTGGGTGACCAGAATACGGAGCTTGATGGATTTCATCCATAACAACTCTCCTCAAACCTACTACATTCAGAATATAAATTCTACCTTTATAAGTGAGAAGTCCATCTTCTTCCAATTTATATCCCTCATACCTCTTCTCAAGACTTTGCTGTTGCAATTTGTCTTTTACCTGCTCATACAATTCATCTCCAGTAGCATGACTAACAATCTGCTGCCTCAAATATGGTTGGCAAATACTAAGAGATGCCACATGCATTTCCTGCACCATCCTGCTGAGTGCCTCAGCTACCTTGTTTTCTTTTCCTTTTATGTGCTTGATTTCAAAATCAAACTCACATAAAAATTCCAGCCATCTCGCTTGTCTAGCATTCAGAGTAGGTTGATCAAACAAATACTTCAGTCCACAGTGATATGTTCTGAGCTCAAATCTCCTGCCCATCAAGTAATGTCTCCACATCTTGAGAGCATGTACTATGGCTTCAAGCTCTAGATCATGAGTGGCATAGTTCTTCTCATGTTCCTTCATCTTTCTCGACTCATAACATATCACGTGGTTTTCCTGCATAAGGACTCCTCCAAGCCCTTGTACGCATGCCTCGGTACACAGCACAAAATATTTCTCCGGATCTGTAACTTTCAATACGGGTGCACTGGTGAGAAGATTCTTCAACCGCTAGAAACTTTCTTCACACCTCGATGTCCATTCAAACTTTATCTCCTTCTTTTGCAAAGAAGTGATGGCATGTGCAACTTTGGAGAATCCCTCAATGAACCTCCGGTAGTATCCTGCAAGTACCATAAAAGATCTTACATCTGTCACATTTCTTGGAGTAGGCCAATTCATAGTGGCTTCAATCTTCTTAGGGTCCACGAATATACCCTCCTCTGAGATAATGTGACCCAAATATTGAATTCTATTTCTTTAGAAGTCACACTTGCTCAGTTTTTCATACAACTGATGCTCCCTGAGCAATTGCAATGTCAATCTCAAATGCTCTTCATGCTCTTCCTCATTCTTAGAATAAACAAGAATGTCATCAAGGAAAACAAGAACAAACTTGTCCAAATACCTACTGAAGACACTGTTCATAAGGAACATAAATGTAGCTGGTGCATTCGTGAGACCAAATGGTACCACTACAAACTCATAACGTCCATACCTTGTCCTGAAGGTTGTCTTATGAATGTCTTCATCCTTGATTCTCACTTGATGGTAACCAGACCTCAAGTCAATCTTGGAAAATACCCTTGCTCCTCTCATTTGATCAAAGAGGTCATCAATCCTAGGCAAAGGGTATTTATTCTTCACAGTAACCTTGTTCAACTATCTGTAATCAATACACAACCTGAGTGTACAATCTTTCTTCCTTACAAACAGAACTGGTGCTCCCCAAGGAGACACACTCGGTCGGATATACTTCTTTTCCAACAACTCTTGCAGTTGCATCTTCAATTCTAGCATCTCTGGTGTACTCATCATGTAGGGTGTCTTGGACACTAGTGCTGCTCCTGGCACAAGTTCAATTGTGAAATCAATGTCCCTCTTTGGAGGAAGTCCTGGAATCTCATCAGGAAACACATCCCTGAATTCCTGTAACACCTGATAGTCCTCCAACCTAGGAGTTTCATCGTCTGTTGCCTCCAAAATTTGAGCTGCATACAACTAGCAACCCTTCCTACATAACTTCTTTAACTGCATTGCTGAAACCTGTCGTACTGAAATCACCTTTGGAATACCTTTCACAACTACTAGGTTCCCTTCTTCACTCATGCATTCGAAATTCTTACTGTAGCAGTCAAGCTTTACCCTGTGAGCTTCTAACCAATCCATTCCAATGAGAACATCATAGGAACCAAGTGGTAGAACATTCATATGTACTCAAGTGACCAATCCATTCATGACCAATGGACATTTCTCTACCACTTCACTGACCTTTCTCTTAGTTCCAGTGGCTAGCTGGACTAACCAAGACTTCCTATGCTTTACTTTCTTAAAAGCACAAATCTCCACTACTCTAGGAGTAATGTAACTGTGAGTAGAACCAGGGTCAATCAAAATAGAAACAGATTGCTCAACAATCTTACCTGCTACCTCAACCATAGTTGACTAGTGATCTGCTTGGCGGTCCTCCAGTGCTGCATAGATCCTAGGGACTGCCCTTGCTACTTGACCCACTGTTTCTACTTCTTAAATGTTATAAGCTGGCCTTGCACTCTCATTCTCTAGTGGACAATTTCTACGCATGTGGGGTCCTCCACATTTCCAACATTGGAGTGGTCCTCTATTCTATTGTGGATCTTTAGGCTTTTCTCCTGTCACTACAACTGGTTTACTCACAGCTTGGGATGGCTACTTCTACTGATTCCTGAAGTTAGAAGGTTTGAAACCTTTATTTCTTTGGTCAAACTTCTCATTCTTCTTGTCCTTCCATGCCTTATGGTAATCCAGTTTACCTTTGCTTTTCTCATAGCAATACTTAGCCTTCCTTATTGCTTCTTCAAGAGTTCTAGGTTCATAAAACTCAATTCTATCTTTGTAAGACTGAGGTAATCCACTCAGAAAACAATGGACCTTCACTTTTTCATCTACGATGTACCAGACATACCTCAACAGCTCCAAAAAATTATTTGCATACTCTTCCATGGTCCGTTGTCCCAATCTCAGCTCATGGAACTCCTTAATCTTGTCATCATAATACCTGTCAGAGAGGTATTTCTGCTTGAAATACTTCTTGAACTGTTTCCACTTAAGTCTCCTTTCGCTGATCCTCTTTACTTTCTTGAATTGTTCCCACCAAATGGATTCTCTTCCATTCAGATTGAATATGGCAACTCTTGCCTTCATGTTTCCCGAATAATCCTGAACTTGAAAGTACTTCTTTATCCCAAGAATCCAAGCTTCAGCCTCTTGTCCAGTATTTACCTCACCATCAAGTGTAGGAGGTTTAGCTTTCTTAAATTCATCTCGAGAGCGATCCCTACGGTGTCTCTTTCTTTTTCTTTTACGAGAAGAAGAAATTGAATCCCCACTAGATTCTTCAGAGTCAGATGATCCACTAGAAGTCCCTCTCCTTCTCCTAGTACCGCTCTTACTGCCTTCTGGTTTTGCTGTACCTCGTCCAGAGTCTATCTTTCTTTACAAGTCTATCAAACTCTACAACATAGCAGAATTCAACTAATGCTACTCTTCCTGGGCTTTAATCAAGCTTCTCATGGTGGCTGCAACATCTGACGGTGTCTCTTGGAATCTCCTTCCATTAGACTCTATGTTATCATTCCCATTATGGACATTTTCTCCCATGGCATCTTGGGCATGCTCATAGGAATCCCGAGCATCATATCCATCATGGGTTCTCATAGCTGAACCGCAAATTACTTACCAAAATGCACTACTTGGAATACTGCTCTTGAAGGTGATTATGATTCTGCAAACGTGTTAGTAACACAACTGTTAGATGCATAACATTGATATAAATCAGAATTACTTACCTTCTCCTAGAAAAATCATAAAATAACAATTTTTCCCAACACAAGATTTTCTTCATCAAAGAACGTCTGTTGAGGGGGACGACGGGGGTCAAGGGGGCTTACCCCCTTATGGCTTCCCTGTGCCACTGCAGGGCGGGTCGAGGGCAGCTCCCTCTTTTTTTTTTTGTACATCTATGATTTTCACACAATCTGGCACATAAGATTGCTGCCACTTTTCTCCTTTTCAGCCCTAAAAATCCACTGAAAACCCGTTGAAAATCCCACTAAAAAACAGTCAAAATCTGCTGGGAAATCCCATAGAAAACTCAAAATTTCCTTTTTCCCAACTGAATTCCGACATTTCGGTGGTCAAACCAACTAGCTTCTTCCGATGTATCGGCGGTTGGGTGCACTGTTCATCGGGAGGATAGTCCACTAAACAGCCGCAACGGCGGGTAGCAATCCCACTACGGGTTCCACGGACCGTAAACTCATCGTATGTCAGAAGATCTATCCACTATCGGCAGTCGAAGCCTCTACCTTCGGAAGGATATTCCATTAGACAGCCGCAACAATGGAAATTCAATCTACTAACTTCATCCGACATAGTTCATTGGTAACTAAATTAACTAGGTGTCGGCAATGTGTTCAACTAACCATCGTCGATGGCCGACGATTCCAGGACTTAGAGAAATTTTTGAAATTTTCCCTTTAGTCTTCCTTTTCGCCGCTTGATCGGCTCAATTCTCTTCTTTTCATCATTGAAATAGTTCCATCAGCGGCCGCAACGGCGGCCCATCATCTTCGATCTTCTTCCGACCGGCGGCCCAATCTGCTGAGGCATAACCTGATCGGTATCGACAGTCTCTTCTCATCGGAAGGCTAGTGCTCTAGGCTTCCAAAACTGCAGGTGCACGAATCACTAACTTCTGTTGATCCAAACAGCTAACCGTCGCCGATCACTGATGGCCTTTTTTGGACGGTCTTTCAACTAAAAAGGGTCGACGTTTCGACGGTCTTCGACTGCTCTCTGCCAAAACTGTGGCTCCCGCTTCCACTATCTTTCGCCGACGACCGATGATCACTTAGAGAAAAATTCACAAGTTCTTCCTCTTTCAGGTGATATTTTGTCTAGCTCTCCGCTACATCGAAGGATCTTCCAACTTAGTCTTCCGATGGGCCGATGGTTCAGGCACTTAGACAAAATTTTCAACAAAATTTTCAAGAAATTTTCTATCATCCATTTCTGATCTCTACTGGGCAGAAGGCAATCCTGCCTCTGTCACTGCATATTCATGGTCCATTCGGGCCCATGTTTCAACATGAGCTCTAATACCACACTGTAACGTCCCCGACCCTCCAACGTCCCTGACCCTCCGATCGGCGAAGAGGACGCTACCATGGCATTAACCATCCAGGCAACCAACCCATGAACATGTGCATTCATAAAAATGCTTAAACAAATGCATTGAAGTAAAACATGCATAGATACATAATTATTTATCATACACAGCGGAAGCAAACATACATTCATTCATTCAACATGTTCATCATAATTTATTTATAGTAAATATGATTGCAGAAGTAAAATAAACAAGATTACTTATCTCATAAAGAACTCATCCCGCAACCAGCTACGTCGTTGCAACGTTCCACCCAACCATAGGCTAGCATGCTCCTAAATCTCTCGGCAATGTTGCCACCCCTGAGCTGGGCATGATTCCCCAAGGAATAAGGAAAAAGCAGGCTTACACATAGCCAAGGATACACAAAACACATCCAAGCCAACACAGTTGGGTTTATCAGGCCATCAAGGAGATGGGAAAGGCTAAATGCTAAGCTGGGGAGCCCATCGCAGAGCTAGGAACACCTACACCAAAACTAGCCTGACTTCTAAGACACCCACACACACCCAACCAGGGATGATTTTAGAGGCGAATTATAGCCCATTGGCGAATTTTAAGGGGTGCCCAAAAAAAGATGGGCGAATTTTTAAGATTAAAATGTTTTTTTTTTAATTTAATAAATTAGCCCATATTTTATTTTATATATAATTTCTGTTGACTAAATAGCCCGCGCGATTAACCTCTGAAAATTCATAAAACCTAATTTCGCCAAGCCGGCGATGGGAAAATCGTGACATTCGCCCCGATTTCTTCCGTAATGGAGGTGAAATCGCCAAAAATTTACAGTTTTGGAGGATAAATGAAGACGATTCGCCCAAATTTATTTTAGATAGGTTAAAATTTTGGTATTTCGCCCCACAGGCCTGATCCTTCTTCCACACATGAGGATAGGGTCGAACTATGCGATCAGAGGAGGTCAGGCTGCTTCATGGATTGCTAAGCTGAGGAGAGACCTAGATACTATTATCCGAGAGCGCGACACCTCTTTAAGTATTATCTTCTTGTATGGATGGCGTATAGATGTTTGTAGGCCTCCTTGTTTTTAGAGTACCCATGGGCTTGTAGATTGTTGAGTCATCATGGTGAGGTTTCTTAAATCCTTACTTTAGGATCATATCAGAGAGCTTGAAACCCAGTTGAAGAGTCGAACCGATACAAAGCAGTAGAGAGATCTCTCTTCTAGAGTCACAGAATCAGACCTCTCATCCGCGATGTATTTTTGGGTAAATTTGTTTTAGTTCGTCCCTGATTTGCAGGCCCTGGATGTTCATGCATTGGGTATGGAGCAGCATAAGATTTGGGTCTGCTTCAGGTGAAAACGGATGGCACAGGTCTGCCACATCGATTTCCTTCGAGAGTTTTCCTTACAGGGTCATCCAGGAGACTGGGTTCATTGATTATGACAAGCTGGAGGAGAAAGCCTTGGATTTCAGGCCTAAGCTTATTATCTGTGGAGGCAGTGCTTATCCCAAGGACTGGGATTATGCTAGGTTCCACGTTGTTCATCCATTCTTTGGCTCTTCTTTTTATATAGATCTGTCACATGTTCTGTCTTTTCTTGATATTAAAAACACATACTTATTAGCTTAAAGGGCACTAGTTCTGAGAGTGGATGATATTGGTCACACCAA
The DNA here is from genome assembly GCA_001517045.1 of Pseudotsuga menziesii. Lineage (NCBI taxonomy): Eukaryota > Viridiplantae > Streptophyta > Pinopsida > Pinales > Pinaceae > Pseudotsuga > Pseudotsuga menziesii. The sequence continues at coordinate 14,479 of LPNX010889111.1, read as the reverse complement.
GAAAAAAGATGGTCTCTTAATAGTTATAACAAATGCATACAGTTATGAACTGTTTGAAATTGTTTACTTCATTTTAACTCCATCCATGTTCTAAATATGTTGAGTCCTCTCTTCTGTCTGCAGCTATTGAGTTCATGCTATTTTCTATTTCAGGGTGATATTCACAGGCATGGTTGTTGTCATACCAGACATATCATCCTTATCCTCACCTGGTGACAGACCAGAATCTCGTAGAGAAGGTCCTCAAAATCGAAGTGCAACTAATGGTTATGAAGGAGTGAGTGGGCTTAAATCTATTGGTGTACAAGATCTCTTGTATCGTCTGGCATTTATTGCCAATTCTGTGCAGGTATTATAGGTTTCGTTATCCCTTACTGTACTAGATTAGTGATTATGCATGTAAATCATAACTTTCTCTAGTGGTTTGTTTCAAAGAGTTCTCAATGTTTTTTTATCATCATGTGTAGCTTCATGACAAGAAAAGAGGTGTTGATTTTAGAGGAGTAAAGAAGGATGGTGAGGAGGAGGATGCACCCCATTTTACGGTAATATTTGTCCTCAATTTCTAATCTGATTTGTCAGCATCTGGGGGAATCTTTGGTGAGCTAAAGCATCCGGTTACCCCTTTATTCCTGTAATTTATGAAGCTGTCTTTAGCGTGAAACAATTGTAATCTAATCCTCAGATCCTATGGCCTTGACTTTGTTGCATTTGTTTGGATAGAAATTTTCAATAGCAGAAACCCCAATGACATATCTAGTTGGCTGCAAATGTAGGGCCTATGGCAGTTTTCATTTTCCCATGTTTACTTATTGCATCCCCACTGCTACTTGTTATTAATGCTTCTGATTGTCAACGTTCTATGTATATAATTTCTATTTCTCCTTTCAACACATGTGGACCTCCTATGCTCATTTTGTATATCTATTGGCTATTGCCTTCAATTTCTAATAGTAGTTGGTGTCCCTGGTGATCTGTTTCTTCTTTAGGAAATGCTGGTTTCTGTGGCTTCTATCGAAGATCATGGATGTTTTCATTTTAAAGAGCTTAGTCCTGCTTCAAAGCGTAATTTTGAGTATGATCAATCTGTAGAAAATTGTGCCATAAAAATGTTGAATTAATTAGTCTCATTTTTTTTCTTCAGACAATGTAGTTTGAGAAGTTATTCACAATAATGAAATCCAAGGAATCAAGTTGCCATTTCACCTTGTTGGGAGTTTTTTCCCCTCTTGAATGGAGTGGAGTTCAACCGTACTTATTTTCTGTGCAGATTCTATACCTACGTACCTTAAACAAAGCCAATGCTTTCCTCGTTTTCTTTCATATCTATATCACACAAAATAATTCCAATCTCTTAAGCTGTGAGCACTATTGTCTGCGACCTTATAAGTTATTCCAGTAGCATCCCTTTCACATTTTAGAAGGAGCATTTCTATTTCTACGTTGTCACTTTCCTTTGGTTATTATAAGTTTGGCTATGAGAGTAGCAATAGTGTTTCAGTGAAGCAACAACCCTTTGTAAAATAACAAATTTGAGAGGAGATAAATATTTGCTTGTAAAGAAGATAGCACTTAACATATATGTCAGGGAATTTTTTTAGTGCATCATGGTTAGGAGCAAAATTTTATTTGATAGGAAGCTTTTAAAATTATCCATCAGTTGTACATTGACTTCAGGAAAGCTGACACATTTGCTGTCTTAAACAGTGCATCTATATCCTGCTAATTGCCCTTATTGCTGTTTAAAGTAGTGATGGACCAATAGAAACAGTAGAAATCATAGTCTTTATTGCTTGAGTAAAAGAAAGGCAACTGTGAAGAAGAATTGTGAGTCAAAAAGCATGGAGGAAAGAGGAGGAATATAGGAATCTGCTAGGTCATGACCACAGATGGCACAAGTGAAAAATTTAATAGTATATTAAATGTTGCTAGCATAGGAAAAGGACCATAATGACTATGTCCATTTAAAAACATGGAAGAAATAAGAGGAATATATGAATCTATTAGGTTATGATTCATTTCTCCACAGTGAAAATCTAGCATAAATCATTGTGTAGAAATGATTCATAATGAGGAATATGGTCATTTCTAGCATAGGAGAAATGACCATAATGACTATGGTCCCTACCAGGATTTACTGTAGACATGACACTTATTGAAGTTGCTTAGAGATCGAGGGGCCAAATGATTTGTATCATAGATGGGAAACATTGATTATTAAAATAGGAATGTTTACTCCACAATCATTCATTAAACGCTAATGTTATAATTTTTTTTATCAGTAAAAGGAATTGTATTATTGTGCCTAGAATTACATCAGCTTTCCCATTTACCAGGAAATTATATACTAGACCATTATATACTTATCCACTAGTAGGATGACAAATCGAACCTTTATGCCATAGCTGTAGACTAGGTGTGGCCAAAACTTTCTGGGAAAACAAGATACATGAGTTACAAGGATAGGTTAAAAAGTGATGACCACCATTTGATCACAAATTGAAATATGTTTCTATTGATTGGGTTCATGTAGTACATTGCAAAACTACTGTATATCTTTTGTATCAGATTTGTTGTACCATCATAAGGGGAATAATTGTCATGAATCATTTTAGCAAGATCATTCTTGTCTGAAGGCTGCCATGTAGCCCAGTCATCTGGACTTCTCATAAATACACTGGAGTTATCTCAAGTGCCATAAATATATAAATGAAAATCAAATATCATGAAACATACAAACTATCATCTGTGATTTTGGAAATATAACAGAAACTATTGAATTTCCATTGGTATCAAGACCACAAAGGTAAACAAAATATACAAGACAAAATAACTAGGATTTACCTGCTTGTCAAGACTCAAGAGTTGCATCAAGATTCAAAAGATGATGAAAGACATGATGTCCATGCTCCAACAAATGTTGAATTAAGCCCAAAATGCTTCCACTCCTATGTCACTACCAGCCTTTAAATTTTGCA
>LPNX010889111.1:0-11167 GCA_001517045.1 Pseudotsuga menziesii | reverse complement strand
TTCTGAATGGTCAGAAAGTGTGCATAGAACTGATTCTTTGTCACCTGCTTCAAGCGTTGTTTTTGAGGAGATGTTAGATAATGAGGAAGATTACCAGAGCACTAGCCTGACTGAGTTAGAAAAAGAAGCTTATAAGATAGATGATAAGAAAGAAAATTACTTACCAGCTAATTTCAATTCGTTTGAAGGTTCAACTGATTCTTGCAAATGGCAAGAGACAAAAACATTTTGTAAATGTTGGAGAAGAGCATTGTGCTTTATGGAATCCATTCTGGGAGTCTCCTTGTGTGCTGTGTTGGTTTTTCCTGCAATTATGGTGGTTGTCAATTTATTTAGCAAGCAAGAGGAATACCATGTCATGGTTCCCACCTAGGACATTCTATTTTGTGGTCATTTAAAATTAGTAATTTACAAATATTATCGACTTAGTATGCAGCCATTGTTTAAATGGGAGTATACAATTTGAATCATCTTCTTGAAGCATCTTGCTTTTTTCTTTCCCTTATTCATCAGGCTTTCTTCCATATATTTCATTGCGGAGGGGATTATGATAAAGCATAATTCCATTTATGCACAGTAGGAGGATGAAACATGGAAATATTTCTGCAGCTAGAATGATGTGCGAGTTATGAGGATTTTTATCCCTTGAATATAAAAAAAATCTATTGTGAGGTCTCATTTTATATAAATTACTCAAATTAGGAGTGGTGCCCAAGTCACTGGCCCATCTTAAAAATTTAACAACTCTAGATTTATCATACAATAATGTGGTCGGTGAAATTCCTAGGGAGATTCCAACAAGTAAAAAGCTTCAAGGTCTGGCATTGGCATATAATAAACTGAATGGCACTATTCCACCAGAGCTTGGAGACCTCAGTAGTTTGGTGAAGATGAATCTTACGGGTAACAGATTACATGGGAAGATTCCTGATACGATTGGAAAGTTAAATGGGCTTTCTCACCTTTATGTGAGCAATAATGAGCTCTCAGGTGAACTGCTTAGATCTCTTGCAAACTTGGTCAACATCGTTGGTCTACATGTACAACAAAACAGGTTATATTGGCATTGCTGGCTTGCTTTCAAAGAGCACAGTCTGGCATCAGATCGACACACTGAATTTGAGTTTAAATTCATTTAGTGGAGAAATTCCAAGATCCCTTGCCAATCTCTCTTGTCCAACCTACTTGGATATTCATAGCAATGAATTTACAGGTGCCATTGCTCTAGAGCTTGATAGTCTTTCACACCTTATATACTTGGACATTTTTGATAATTATCTGACAGGAGTAGTCCCTGATGAATTGTGTGATCTTATGGATCTTAACTTCTTCAATCTGTCGAATAATCTGTTGGAAGGAGCTATTCCTGAGGGTGGTGGATGTAGTAATTTTACGGCTTCTTCATTTGTTAGAAACAAGGGTGTGTGTGGAAATTTGATAGGCCATAATTTCAATCTTAGTCCAAAACAACAGCCTCATCTATTAAGGACTGGGGTGATTATTGGGATCACAATAGGAAGCACCCTTTTTGTGCTCGACCTAATTTTTGCTTTGGTAAAATGGAAAATGTTAAAGCAAGAGGCTTTCCCTAAGGTGGATGAGAAGAGGAAATTGAACCCAGCCATTGAACCTAAGGTAGATTAGCTCAACTGATTGCCACCAATGTTGCTGGGGATTTGTCTTGTTCTGTGCTAGTGGGTGCTCTGTTTGAATCTAGTGAGGCACACACTAGTCTATAGCGATAGGTTTACCAGGAATGACATCCATGAATGTGGGGAAGCGTCGCTTGGGTTTCCAGGTGAGGTTTACCTTGGACAATAAAATAGATTGTAACAGTTTTATTGAATACTTTTCAAAGAATTTATCCATTTTTTAATCTTGTTATGTATTTGTTCCAGAATTGAAGAAGTAATACTGTAATTCACAAAATTCTGGAGGTAATTCTTAAATCAACAAGGATGAATGTACATTCTCCTTATTTTCTTACATGCTTCATTTCTATCATTGCCTTAAGCACATTATCTCTAATATCTAACATCATCACATTTTGACAAGACTTCTCCAACGGTTTCCCCTGAGCAAAACTCTATCTCAGCCTACCTGAAACTTTCTTATGTTTCCAGGATTCTGCTTTCCATTCTTCTTTCTATTTGAGACATAAAAATCCTAAAAGATTTGAGTGAGTTCGTTCTGTTGTATGGTTATGTTATCTATTCTTTTGTGCTTTGCTAAAATTTCGATGGTTATTTGGTGAGTAGGTTGAAGTTGATTGAACCCTGAATTTTTATTTTAAATTCATTGCCTGATATTAGTTTATACTTTGTGGTTGATTTAGTGTAAGGGCTATAGCAGTAGTATTGCAAGTTGTTTAGTGCATTTCAGGCATAATTTTACAGGTTCAGTAGTGTCTGTGGTCTTCTAACCTGCATACATTTTGTCTCATTTAGGTTGTGAGTGGAGCTTGAAATTGTCTCATATTACATAGTTCAGCATATGTCAACTAGTCTGTGTTGTATAAAAGTAATTTAGGCTGTCCATTAAAATTGGTAACATGTCTATATTTGTGTTTGCTCATAGTAAACTCATTTATAATATTCTAATTTCTAAGTATGAACATGAGATGTGCAGTATTTATCTTAACTTTTTCATATATACTGCCATTGCTAACATTTTTATATTTGCAGTCTTTATCAAGACATTGATACTGATGTTCTAGATTGTTGATATTCTAATGGGACTAATGTGAGACTATTTATACTCTTATAAAACAGGTTAAACTAGCACAAATGGAGTATCAGCTACCGCAGTTGACACGAATGTGGACTCATCTTGAAAGGTAGGCAGGAGGCATGGTGAAAGGGATGGGTGAAAAAAAAATTGAAGTAGATAAGCGTATCTTACGTGATAAGGTATGTGATGATCATAAAATAAACATCATCTGTATTAAGTTTGGAGCTTTGGTTCTAAATGGAAGTTGTATTGGGTTCTCAACATCCTTTCCATTGTTTATATAGTGAAGCGTTTAGATGGACTGGTTATCTCTATATCTGGGCTATAACCATTATAGATGCTGTATGTGTCATAGCTTGTGTTGAGATTCCTTCATCCATCCATCTATACATCCATGTCTATATGTGCGTATGCATATCTACCTTTTAATATATGTGGCTCCAGTACTTTTTTGCAAAAGTCAAGGATATGGAAGAAGCTCAATAAAAAGAAAACAAGTTACAGAAAAGTGAACAGAATGATTAGGCCTCTTTAGAAACAAGAAAAATGTCCAAATCAGTATATATTTGTACACTATATGTATCCTGTACACACTTTCTTTCTGTACATTATGATTAAACATGGATCCGGCAATGACTCTACATAGTCTCCATGTATTTACAACTTTTTTTCACACGAAGCATTGTAATTACTCTGAAACATAACCGATTTCATGTCTGGGACATTGCAGCTGATAGCATGCATAATGCAGATAAAACAATAAGTTGAAATTGAAGCTTGGTTGACTTGTTGAGGTTCTTGATTTCATCTTAACTAGATTTTCTAAAATTTACTTAACAAAAGTGGGGCTTTTACCAAAGGGTGTTGGTTCACTAGTGAGGTTGGAAAAAATTTAATTATCCACCATGGTTCCATTCTTGCTATAGTGTACCCCAATCACATAGCATGAGTTTGAAAGATGGGAGGTGTTACACCCCATATTGTATGGGTGTCCATGTGTGATTATGATCACACTCTTCTGGGGTTCACAATGTCATGATGGTGGTGATTGAAGGAAAATCTAGGCATGCTAGTGCAAGAGAAGGTATGAGGTGATCTGAAGCAAAGTTTGAGTCCAATCCAGCATCCTAACTATGACAAAAGAGGTCATTTTTCAAATATGGGTGCATTGTGTGCCCTAGATTAGCAGTAGCAGCCTCAAAACTCAGTTCTGGGCACTTTTCAGACCTCCAACCAGCAATAAAGGGCTATGGACAACCTTGTTCATAACTTTGGGCAGTTATGTGGGAAACCAGCAGTCAAAAGGGACAGAATAGTCCTAAAACAGCCTGAGGATCAGCCCTAGATCAATTCTAGGTATACTCCTAGTCAGTTTAGGCAATGCTCTAGGCATGAACAGCAGGCTAGGAGCCCTAAACTTCAAATCTGGGCACATCCTGGGATTTAAAATCAATTCTCATCTCTATTTGACCTCCTAATCAGCAGTAATCTGATTCTGGGTAGATTTATTGATGAGAACAGCCCTAAACCTTTAAATCTAGGCAAAATTTATGGGTAGAAATGACAGTAAAACAGCAGTAAGATGCAAAATCCCAAGTCTGGGCACAATCTGTGTGAAGAACAGTAGCACAAAAGTGTCCCTAGCCATGTTGTAGCAGCAAAGACACATCTCTTGGCGTCAATTCAGCGGTAGTAATTCATCATTATCAGTTCTGGGTGGCTCACATGGCATATTATGTTGTTTTTCGAGCACTGTAGGGTGACGTTTTGCAGGTTTTGGTCCAGCAAGGTTGTTTGTACTTTCTTTGGGGGGCGATCCACCTTATATTCCTGTTTCAAGAGGTTTGTGCACCATTTTTGGCATAATTAGGGTCCAATCTGGGCAATAAAACTCACAAGTGAAGAAGTATGGCAGCATTGATGTGTTATAGAAGCTCCTCTATCTATCACTTGTGACTTGAGGCTTAGAAGTGCTGATCCTATCCACATAAGTCTGTTGAATTTTAGCATTAGCATAAATACTTAATTTTTTTTGCAGATTAGCTTAAACAAATGACAAATGTAGTAAAAACACATTCATCACATCAGCACAATGGACACGAGAGTTTTTCACTGGGGAAACCTTCAAAGGACAAAACCCCCAAAAAAATTAGTAGCTCATCTCGTGAATGAGATGACTTAGGAAATTCTTCAAAATGTTCCTTAAATCTAGATTTACAAAAATTACCCAATTAGGGCTTCATCAGGAAAAACAGATATTTCTCTCTCCTGCCTGAAAAACAGAGATTTATCAGGAATTTTTATCTGCATCTGACCTTATACTGGTGATCCCACTTTCTACACTTGCAAATGTGTAACCTTTATGTACAGTACAATTTACTCTTTGAATAGGAAATTGCTAGTGTCAAGTCATGAAAATTTTTTAGGGATCTTTTGGGAAAATTTGCAGGTTATGCAAGATGGAGACATAGTTCAAGTTGGGAGGAGTGAAGATATTCTGGGAACAAATAATTATATGGGAGGAGTGGAGATATTCTGTATACCAAATTTTTGTCAATTTCTGCTTGATCTGCACAGACATCATTCCCCGTTGATGTCACAATCCCAAACATACTCCAATTATAGGCACCAGTTAGATCAAATAGCTACATTTTTTTTCTCTTTGTCACAAATCTCATCCATCCATTTAACTTCGATGGCAGTTTCTTATAAAGCAAGATTTATACTTCAAACCTCCCATGGGGTCCAAAATATGCAATCATGCCTTCTTCGAGTGACTTATCTTTTCTAATTTGTATTGCCTATTATGCCCTGTACCACATTCACACCACGTTAGACACCCCAATCATCTCAGTTGTGTCAATAAGCGGACACTTATGTGTCCGAGTTGAGTCTTAAGTTTGACTCTATGGTTTTGAGAAAGCCGAGTTGAGACAGCTCTTACGAGTCTAATTTTGTCTAAATTCATATTTGCAATTTCAATTTGCATGTCAAATGTGAGGCAGATTGATATGGTGAATCACGAGTCAGACTTAGTTGTCTGTCTCTGAAAGACACTGAAAAACATCAAGCACTCATTTTACTTGTTTTTCGGATCTGATTTCACAATAGACAACCAATAGAACTGTCACCTGTTCAAAATATCTGACATTTTGTAGTTTGAAGTATCATCTACTATTGAAAATTTACATCATATGGAAATTATGAACTTTCAGATTAATCAAAAGCATATTTTAAACTGATATTTAATGTATTTTGATATTATTTTAATTTCCAAAGTCATCTTGAGAGTTTGAGTTGACTCTTACTCTTCAAGCTTGCAGAAATTAGAATCATTCTCCAAGTCAATTCTGGTAACTTTGAGTATTTGTCTTCCATCAAATGTTTTTCTTGCCAGGGGCATCATATGCCCTTTAAGAAATATGGTCTTGAAGGAGATTTGCAATCACATTGACTAATGGCTTATTAGCTACGTCAATCCAAGTTCCAACCATCTTAACAAATAAAGACTAGTAGTATTCTATTTGAAGCAAACAAATTCCACAAATATTTCAATAATTTGCTCCTCTTTTCTTAAGATGGTGTTTGATGCGGGCTTTCTCAGACAAGGGATCTTGTTGGCCTTGGGAGATTCATTGCTTGTGCAGATCATTATCATGCCAATATGCTGAATGAACAACATTAAATGCAATGATGTATAAGCAAATATGTAACATGCAAGGCAACCATGAAACATCTTCTCTACTTTCAATATCAAGTAGCTTGTCCAATGACTCTGTGTTTAAAATATTAAGACTCTTCAAAAATTAGAAATCCATTCAACATTCTCCAAATCCAAGGTAATAAAGGAGATGGAGGACTTTTTGTCATTGATCAACATACCAAATTCCCCTAAGAAAAGATCCAGAGTAAATTTGAGTGTTTCAATATCCCTTCTTGAACCATTAGTGAATAGGAGAATGTCATCAATGAAGAGTAAATGATAATACATGAATTCCCATCCATTCTAATTCCTTATTACAGACCCTTCCCTCGTCTGAATAAACCTGAAGCTTATCCATTTATCTTAACAATGATAGAAACTGATTGTACAAAAGAAAGGACCCAATTGAAAAATTGTAGCTAGAAGCCAACCTGTAGAAGAATAATCCTTAAATATAACCAATTAACATGACTGGATGCCTCTATTGTGTGCCTCACTCATTGTCCCTGACAGGTTAGCTGCCATAATCAATGCTGACATATTTGCACTAGGCATCATCTGCAAATGCAGGGATGTACTTGGGAGTTTTCTGGGTGAGGTTTTCCCAGGTAAAAAATGCAGTAAGTATGCAAAACAGTAAAGGAAGGCTGAGATCAAAAGATAGGAACAAGAAGAAAAGCCAACATGTGATATGCATAAATATAATGCACTGTTTTGAATAAGGAAAGCTATAGTTAGAGTTAAGTTATAGATAAGTTCATAATAGTTATCTCCACGGTAGATAATGGTGGGTAGGAATTCCAATGAGACTTTTATTCACTGGTAAGGTTACAAAGTTAAAGGCATCTGTCAGGGTTTCATTCACATTGTGTTCTACCACACCTGAATTGCATGGTGGTATAGAAAGAGCTGAGGCTAGGTGCATGTCCCAGGTGACTGTGGCAAAATAAATAGTCTTCCGAGCATGGCATCTAAACCACAGTAAAAACCGTACTATTCAGTGCAGCTCCTCAGGTGTGTTTCTAAGAATTGCTTCCTTAAAAAGAGTAGTAGGAACCCTATTTAAAGAAGATCTGTGTACCTTTTGAAAACAGAGCAAAAATGATTGGTTGTAATGAAGAATATAAATCACATCATTTTCCTGCATTTCATATCTCTGAGATGAACCCAGTCTGTCTTCTCTTCAAGGCACTCATAAGTGAACTATTAGGATTTCCTGATATTAACATTCACCTCCAATCATTTGGAGGAAGATAATTTAGACAGTGTCATAGATCACCAGGACAGCTATGAGCAAAATTGGGACTGGCGAAAGTGCAATGGTCAAAACCCATAAGCATTCAATGCAGACCTCCCAAGCTATGGTGAGAATATGGGTGCCAATTAAAAAGTGAGTTACATAACTCTGGTGAGAATATGGGTGCTTATTAAACAGAGAGTTACATAAACTCTGAGTATCACCAACTCAAAATCAAAATCATCTATTGCAAATCTGTGAGAAGAACCCATGAGAAATTATTTTTGTTCTTTGATTGCCATTATCCTTTAAGAGATGCATTGCAATCACATTTACTCAAGCCATGAGATTTCGACTAATATATATAAGCATATAAGAGGATCCTCTGGTATCCCTTCTGCCAATGAGTTAAATACTAATAGTCCAATAGTTCAGAGTATGGGAACAAGCCACAGAGATCACCCAAGCCACAGAGGTGCCTTAGGTCGGTCTCATTAGGCCACTCAACTGATTGAATGGGAATGTGAACCACAAGGTTTATCCAAGCAAGCCTAATTCATTCGGCCAGTCTCATTAGGCCATCCAACATTAGGAAAGCTCTCCTTCCTTGCGAGATATTAGTCCAAGGAGAGAGTCTTTTTATTAAACAAGCTGGGGAACGAGCCACTCAACAAGTAACTGCCAAACGCTCTAATTTATTCCTTTCTTTAACACAGAAAGGTGACTTGTAGCAATTTCATTGAAAAGAGACCTGTAGCAATTTACACTGCATTTTTTATTGTTTTCTGTAGTTTCACTATTATGTAACTTAATTTTCCTATAACTTTATCTTTCCTGTGACGATTTTTTTCTTCTAACCTGTAGTTTGTATTATTCTTGTAACCACCAAAATTTGGAATATGTACAAATAGTAGTGTTGGATAGACGCAATATCAATAATATTCTTTAAGGCATTCAACTTGTAATTGAGAATTAATGGAATATGGTAGAATATCTAGTGCAATAACAACGTATGGATTTTCCTAAATAGTTAAATTATTTCATGTAGGGAGTGTGTTAAATAGGGTTTCCTAATGAAAGATTGGTTATCTACACATACAACGTATACATATCCCAAGTCCACATCCCATATTAATAATTAGAGGTAGCAGAGTATATCCTAAAATATAAATTGATTGACAACCAATATTCTATAACTGAACAAATAGGATCACTAATGTTCTCTCTAAATTTAGGCACAATTGGGTGTTGAACAATATCCCAATGAATAGTTTATTTTATTGTAGATGGCTTGTTGAGGACACTAGTTTCCATGTTGGAATTATCAAATGTTGATGGAATTTGAATTGATATAACTTCAAGACTTGAATCTTGACTATCATCTTTGATGCTCCCCCTATCAAGTGCAAGGTGAGAAGAATGTGGGAGGGATCCAAGTTAATGATTTGAATTCTTCTATTTTTGAATAGTTGTTTAATGACTGAATTAGTTACCATGTATATGGTGGTTTTGGTTGACCACTAACCAATTTCACTAGTGTGGTGGTTTTAATTGACCTCTAACTACTTTCATAATATACTAGACCCATTTTAATGTGAATGAGATTATAATTGTGTCTCATGTGTGTAATTTCCCCCCTTAAGGTACAAGGGAGTGCCAATTCATAATGGGTTATAGTCATCCCCTAAATTATCATCTAGATTAATTTATTAAAAGTTATTTCTTTTTGTATTTTTATTATTCAAATGTGTCTTTTCATGTCTAAACTAGACAATAAGATTTATGCAAATTCTCAATTTGTTGATTCCATTGCCAAGAATGTATCCAACCATAATGCTATGTTCCTTTTTAACCTTCTTTTTCTTTAGAAATAATTTTGAAAGATGAATTGTCTTCCCACATGAAGACAAGGATGAAAAAAAATGTCTCAAAATGCCCAACTCTATGACAATGTTGCCATTTATTAAGAATTTTCTCAATTTTATCATCATCCCCTTTATCAAGTTGTTGAATATTTGAGTCTTTCTACTTCAAATGTTTGGCAAGAATTCATGCATTATGGAATCAATTTGGTCTGGAATAGTTGAGAATATGGAAAGTAACTTCCTTATCATTTCCAAGTCTTGTTTCTTGTTTGTTGTCATTAATTTTTTTCCCAAGGTTTGATGATATGCCTAACAAGATCATGTTTTCCTTGATGTTCCTTTATGAAATCATGATAGTTTATTTTATGACATTAAAAGAAAATTCAATTTCACATTTATCAATATTAAATCTAGTATGAATCACTTCTTCTTGCAGTTACTCATATTCAAAACTTGTGTTAATCAATTCCATCGCATAACCTTGTAAAGAATCATCAACCATTTCATTTGACGTATTTGTATCACCCAGTTCTACTAGGACATTCATGTCATGGGTAACATCAAATTTTTGCATTAAGTTATTGGTGTCACAAGTAGCATCCAATGTTTCAATGAGGTTATTAGTGTCACAAGATACATCAACCATGTTCTCAATTCGCTCCTCATTTTCAATTAATTTTGTTCACTTTGCTTCAATTTGGTAGATCCTTCCATTCAATTTCCTTCTAAAGATTATGAACCAAATTATCCAAATCTTGTAATTTGTCAAATAGTTCTTTGATTTCTTGATTTGATTTTTGAAAACACTTTATTCCTTTACCCATGTATTAAGTTTGCTATGCTTGCTTGTACTCGCTCCCTTAATTTCATTTCATGGTCGCTTACTTTTATGTTAAATTTAGAGTGTTGAGTACTATCAACCATGCACCCTACATTGAAAATAATATCCTTATTCAAATTTCGTGTAGGTCTACCCTTTTTTGACATTTTTCACAAAGGTTTGCAACTCCACCCTTTTTACAATGATTTATCTTTCTTTTTCAATTTTTTTTTTTTAATTTGATGATTCAATCACTTCTTGAGTCAAAGAGGTTTTCTTCTTTATGCATTTACAATTTTTCACTTAATGTTTGTTTAGGTGTGGGTGTTCCCATAAAGTTGTGTAACACATTTTGGCAAGACGCAGGCATGGGTTGCCTGAAATGCAAGCTCGATCGAGGGTTCTTTAATCCCTTTATCAAGCTTTTTTCAAATAGCTCGATCGATGATTTAAATAACCCTCAATCAAGCGATGATTTACACTAACTTGTCCCAAAATTGCTATAGGTCTCTTTTCAATGTTTTCATGCCTAGAAAGCGCCTAGAATTAGGGATTTAAGACTGCTTGTTTCTGTTATTCATACCCAGATCTTACAGGCTCGATTTCTACATTGTATGACAGGCTCAGAAAATTAAATAAGAAACAGAGTGATTTTCTATATGAAGTCTTTGAGTTGAATAACAGTGAAAATAGAATCTATTAGCTTGTTTGAATCTGATGGAAGAGTAAGTCATCTGTATAAATCTTTATCTTACATGGAATTGAATTTGAGTTTAGCAATCGAAATCCAGATAATCAATGGGAATCTATAA
>LPNX010889076.1:405752-417339 GCA_001517045.1 Pseudotsuga menziesii | reverse complement strand
AACAATCAAAATGCAAACCTCAATCAAGCACCCTTACTCCTATGTAATTACAATGCTCAACACTCATAAATGCAAACTTTATTCTTGCCATTCATACAGAACTATTTCTACCAAGACATAGGCCATAGGACAAAAAGGAATGCTAACAGAAGCTAACGGAATAGTAGTCCTCTTTGACCGAGCTTCACACGGGATAGTTTGAGTAGTGCCAAAAACTGTACTGAAATCCTCAGCTATGTTCAGAACTTAGAAAATATCAGGCATAAACTTTCTTTTTTACAAGAATCAGGTAACCCAAAATGCAGAACGGCTGGAGATGATTATCAATTGGCTATCAGTTAATTTTTTTCAAGGAGTTTATTAAATTTTATTTAACCACCCTTATGACCTCTCTTTTACCTTTACGTAGGTACATCGTTCATATGGACAAGTATGGATGAGGCTGTGAAAGGAGACATTAGAGTCAGAACCCACTGCCAGCAAGCCCGTTCAATACTCCGGTGGGGTAACTGTAACATCTAAGAATCTTCTTCCCCAGGCAGATGCCCCATTGCCAACAGGCCTATTCAGCACCCTGATGGGTTTGCTTGTTCATACCACAGGTCGGTACCCGCTGCCAGCGGACCTGTTCAGCATCCCGGCGGGTTAACCTCTTGCACCTTTTTTCTATCAGAGGCTCTGGTCCCAATTTCACCTTAAAGATAAAATTTATGATTTGCTCAGGCATAGATGAGTGGGGGAGCAGCTCTAAAAACCATCTAGGAGTGGGATGGTACCAGAATTGGAAGAGTATTCTTTGTACATGCCTGTAAAAAATTTGCCCAGATGAACAACTAACCTTTGCAACTGTAAAAAGTGAAAATCACAAAGTGGATGTACAACAATGTATATATATGTATTAAGTATTATATCAGCCAATAGATAATAACCCCCAAACTGCCCAGCCCTGGATACCTTTTCCAAAAATGCTGCCTGTCTTAAAAAATAATTAATGCCCATAGCTGCCACTAAAAACAATTCCCTCACTCCATCTAGTGTGAAACCAGGTCAAATGGTCCTAGCAACCCATAATTTCATAAGCAGGAAACATTTGGGAAGCTTAAAGCACTAATGTAGACAATGCCTGATGGTTAAGTACTCATATGAATAGCTAGAATAGTTTTGAAAAATATGACAGCACACATACATTTACCTGATACAGACATTTTGATTACTAGTGCAGCCCAGAAATTACCCAATTATACAATCTCTTGCCAAAAAAACAATCATGGCTGAAAAATAGAAATAATAACAAAAGACTTCCCTGTTGTGTTCAAAACATCCTGAGCCTGAAAAGAATATCTGCACCCTTCAAAAAGAAATCTAATAAAACAAATTTCTGTACATATATACAAAACAATTTTATTGAATGTTATTATGAAGAAGTGGGAGATGAAGAAGTCATTCTTTCACCTCCTACCAGCTCTAGTTCCAATTGCTAACTCACATTATGAAGGAACTCTTGCTTAAAAAATGTTTGTGATATACCTTTAACCAATGTAACTTGTCCATCACCAAGTGGTCTTATATTTACAGAACAGTCACAATTTCATATTACCTTCTAGCATTTTTCCCTGCTATGGACTGCTGTTATAATAAATTTTCTGAAAGTATGGACTGGAGAGAAGGTCTAAAGTCTGGTTAAAGATCTTATCATTTTATTGAAAAGAAAGAAAAACAACGAAGTTGCATTAATTTCTAAACTAAACATGCAACCCTTTTTATTTATATACATATTTTCCTATTCTACTTAAGAAGAAAGAAAACGTTTCTATTCAAGTATAAGAATTCTTCCAATGTAACCAAGTGCGAAGTAAAATTAAAAATATACATTTATCCACATATGAAAAAGTTGTTGCAATGATTACCTGGAGAAGGAGAACCAACTAACTTACTTGCTTCTGCAACAAAAGGCATTGAAGGAGGAAATGGTGTCGTAGTCTGGTTGCCTCTTGGAACCAACTTTCGAAGTAGTCCTGGTACTCACCTTCCTTCATCATATCATGTAGATCCCCTTCTTTTGATTGATTGATTTCGGAAGTACATAGAGGATTTGCTGATACCTCCTCAATTTTCAGCTGCTTTCCATCCGATGTAACACCCAAGTTGTCAACTTCCTCTGCAATTTGGCAAGGAATGTCTTTTTGTGGCTCTTGGGACTTTGGTTCATTTGTTGTGTCAGAAGAGGTAGATAAACTCTTAACTGCTGTCAGTATGTGTTCTACCTGATAAGAAGAACTCCCAACTGCAGCTAGGATTTGAGAAAGTTTTCCCAAATTAATGGTTACTTCTGCATCCATTTATGTCAGTTGTCTTGTTCATGTTTTGCACAAGGCTCAATGTATAGGGCTCTTACAGCACCCGAGTTTTTATTTTTATTTGATTCAGAGGTGTTTTAAATGATTCTAATCAAGACTACATGCTGCTCTTGCATAAAATGAAACACTCTTGAAATTAAATTGCAGAAAGTAAACACACCCAAACTTGCAAAAAGAAAAACACACTTGCATGAAATTAAATTGCCAGAAAGTAAACACGCCTTACAGGAAAAGTAAACACACTTTTGCAGCAAAATAAATCAAACAAAAAAAAAAAAAAAACAAACACACTTGCAGGAAGGAAACAACAAGGGTTTGGGGCAACCCACTAAAGTGGATGCGGCAGGCTGTTACCCCATGGGAATCCCATAGAGAAGTCGTCTTTGCGTCTTAACGTTTCCCCTCCACCTTGTTGTGTAATGTAACAGGAAACCTATCTACCGGAACAAATTCGTAGAAACAAAAATGAGCAAAATACCAGCTTACCTTGGAGCAACTCCCCGGCAATGGCACCAAAATGTTGTTCAAAATTAATATTACTTAATTAACCTCAATTTAATTATCAACCGGGCAATCGTAAACTTTGAGCTGCTACACTATATGTGCAGGCAAGATAGTTTTAAAACAACTCTAATCTTTCAGAGAAAGTCCACCTACAGCAATCTTTCAAAGAAATCCTACCTACAGCAATGCTTCAAAAGAATAATCTACTGATAAATTAAACAAACCCTACAGCAATCCCTTAAACCACTCAACAATCCACACTCAGCTACAGTGTTGATAATCTATTCTACAAATAAAAGAGCCTAATAAGTTTCACAATAACTATGATCTATTGACCTGAAAACTCCACCATAATCCTACGAGATCTAATGCTTCACTCCACACTAATACTTCTAAAAATTATTGCCAGCGTAATACCTGTGATCTCTTGACTTTAAATGGTCAGCACACACAGCCTATTATAATGAAGCTTGGCTGGTTATTGTTATTTAAATATACTCTGTTTTATTTATGCACATTAATGCACACAGGAAAGTACCAAGGCCATTCAAACAATGCTCATTAATTAGTATTAGGCTGTGTGAGAAATATTTGCTAAGTCTGGTTTGCATATGCACACTGTGGAGCTGATGTTGCTTCAAGAAAGCAATATTATAAACTAGTGTTCCTCTCCAAACTCAAAAGTGAAAAGGATGAACTATTCATCAATTATTCTCACGCTGCAGCAAAAAGGGTCTTCAATAGCTAAAATCGATTTCATTAACCAAATTGCCAATACCACACTTCATACTGGAAATCGAAGGGAATATTTACACCCACACCATTCCTTAATCTGTTTTGCAGTCCTGTGAATAAACAGAGTCTAACCCAATCCCGTAGCTTCTATCGCTATCTCGCTATATACTGGCAATAAAAAGAAGAGTCTATCGCTGTCTCACTATATGCTGGCAATAAAAACAATGTGAAAACTCAGTCTACCTGTAATCTTTCATAAAGCAAAACTTGAATCAAGCCATCACACAATTTATAAAGACAATAACCCTAAACAATAATCATGGCCATTAATACAGAGTCCACGCTGAAACCAGAAAGGGGCGTTAAAGACAAACTATTCCTGAATTTACTCAGCAAGCTAATTCAATTACAAGTGACTAAGAATCTACAGTCATTCATATGAGTAAAACTATCAGCATTCTATATAACAATATCAAAGAATAGAGACATTAACCTGTGATTACAAAACACACAATGCAAAATACCAAGGTTGGTGCTGAAGGGGGCCCTCCCTCAACGCCTTCCAGCTCTAAATTGAAACCGTAAAGAGAATAAACGCTGGTTGTATTAATAAAATGGAGTATTACAATCTTTTTCCTCTGTATCCTCTTCTTAATGCTTTATTTATACATGAACAGATGGACAGGATCCATCCCAGAATGCAGAGATTTGAGCAACTACCCAGAAAACGGCCAACACCAAATCTGGCAAAACCATGTCTGTTCCGGAAAGGATTTCTCCACATTCATTGAGAAATTCTAAAAACTGCCCTCATTTAGGGGTAAACAGGGCCATTTGTGAAGTGGGTTTCGAACCGTTTTGAGTAACTCCCAACCGATTGCTCAGAAATCGAGCCCAAAATCAGGTTCCTGATCAAGGACGGGAATGACATTGCCAGACTGCTTGAAATCCATACACTGCTAAAAATGGAGGGTAACAGCTCCTTAGACACAGAGCATCCTGTAAAACAACACCTGAAAAATCTGCAGAGGCATCTGGAAGGCGATGGAAGCTCAAGAGACACCCAAAATGTGGATCGAAGCCCCCAAATATGCTGGTGCAGCCATCGTGAATCTATCCTAGAGCGCTGAAAACCCTGCACAAAAGAAATAACAAGCCATCAATTTACCGGATATATAGATGTGGAGATTTAAAAACCAATTTATGCCTAAAACGATATAAAATAACCAAAAAATATCACTCACCAAGCATTTGCCCACGTGGGTCTCCATAGAAACATAACCATACAAATAAACATTAATAAAACTAATATATCATATGGTTTTATAAGTGTTATTCTAGAAAGCGATGTATTAGACAGCTAATAATAGAAGACCAACATATAGAATCTCCACAAATGAGTTGTGGTCTGGAAAAACATCTAGCCTCTGCTCAGCTTCTATTTGGCACCGGTTATATGTAATCAGGATCCTTCTGAAGAATTCTAAGCATGATCCTTTCGTCTTTCTAACAGGATTTTTGAAATCCTCTGCTGCGTTTATAGCAAACTCTAATAAGTCGTAATCCTGCTTAAGAGCTTGTCAATCTTTTGAGGGCAGCTCTGCAGGAGTTTCTTCATTATTTTCCAGCCTTGACATTCTTCCTGTCAAGACTTCCATGACGTCCTGAGATCTATCAACAAAATAAGAGGAAGTCTCCAGAATTTCCTCTAATCGACCATCAACTTGAAAAAATTTGCATCTCTCTTCTTCTATGGCGGTCTGCAGCTGAAACATCTTGGCCTTTTGGGCCAGCACATGTTCTTTGAAATGTTGGAGGTCAATCTGCTGCTCTTTTGCTTTTTCTAAAGCGGTAGTTAGAGAAGAAATCTGCTCTTGAAGTTTCATCTTTTGTTCCTGAGCTTGCTTCTCACTTGCCTCCAAAGCGGTCTTTTGCAGCTCTAAGTCTTCTATCCTTCCCAGTAGCTATTCCTTCTCCACCCTTAGCTCTTGATACTCTTGTTGCACTCTCTCCAGACACTCTTGTGTAGTTTCCATAGACCTCCTTTCTGCTTGGAGAATATGCAGTTCATCCCTTTGAAGACCTCATCTCTTTTTGCATGTCCTCATATTTTCTCTTCAGCTTACTGTTTTCTTCTCTCTCCTTTCTTAATGTGTCTTTCAACTGAGAAGAAGACTTCTTGGATTGCTCCAGGTCTGTCATTATTTTGTCCACATCATCCTCCAAAGCATGGATCAGGGCAGCTCCAGCTCGAATGGTGAATCTGGGATCTCAGTCTGTTCCATATACAACGGTTGTATCCGTTATCATTTTCCCAGACATACCTCCTGTTTCAACCTTCTTTTTCGTTCTCTTCACTATCCTCTTTCTTTCCTTGTCATAGAATACAGTTTTAAAATCAGGGATCTCTTCCCCTACCTTCTATACAAAAGGGACCAGCTTAAGTGTGGGGACCATAGACTGTCCAGGTATGCTGACAGCCAGTATTTCTGGGTCCTGAACCTCAGGGTTCCCCACATCCTGAGTCTAAATATCAGCTATGTCAGAGGCTAACTGTTCTGTCATTGTCTGGGTCAGCTTCAACCTCTCTGGTTCCTGTTTCTGAAGTTCTTCATCAAGTTTCCTTTTCCTTTCTTCTTCTTCATTTCTTGCATCTTCCTCTGGTTTTCTAGCTGCCTCTTGTGCAGCTTTTCTTTTCTCTTCTTCTTCTCCCTTTAGCCATCCCTCAGCCTCTTGGGCCAGCCTTTGGGCTTCCTCGTTTCTTTTTCTTGCTTCTTCATCAGCTTTTGCTTGTTCATCCTGCCCCTTCCCACCTTTTGTGGTTATCTTCTTTTTGAACCTTCTCCTCAAGGTTTTCATGTTCAATGCACTGCATAAGATGGACTCCTCCCTGTCCCAATGGTGGGTGTATTCGAAATGAACGTTGTTTTCTTTGCAGTGTTCAGCCACTTTTATGTGGGAATCATTTCTATGGAAGGGCATCTCACCAAAATGAAACCTTTCCAACTCTTCAACAAACTCATCTGCTTTTTTCACTCTGGTAAACTTATAGTTCCCTAACTTGAAAGGCAAAGGGGGATAGGTAGTCTTCTTATGTTCAAAAAAAAACTTCCAATGCCATCCAGGAATACTTGCCTAACTGCCTCTTTATGAATGATGTAGTATGTGGCATATTTGGGCAATAGGGAGGGTGCTCTGGAGCCTCCAAACATCCTGAAGTAGAGTCCATCCTCAGTCAGGAAATAATCTGCATATTCTTTGATTACCTGCAATGCCTCTTCTGACATGCAGTTACATTCCTTCAGAAAAATGAGAGTATATAATGGCATGATCAACTGTTCACAGACCTCCCGGTAATGACTATGGTATTTGTGCGCCCATAGTGGCTTGTATGCAGAATAAATAGGCATCCTCTCCCTGTCCCAGATGCACCTTAGGCCGAGAAAAGGTTGATTGCACAGTATACAATCAACAAGTATGGAACTCATATAAAATTCAGACCTCTTTTGGGACACTCCTCCCAAAGCTGAGGCCATACAGGCTGAAAGACTGTTTGATACTATGTTGGCCCAGTTGAAAATGGTCCCCTGGGTTGCAACATAAAAAAATAATTGGCATCCATTCTAATTTGAAGCTCCTACCATGAGATCTCCCAAAAATCATGTTAAGCATTAAGGCGATGAACCTGTATGGGGCCCTTAAGCTTGTTGTGTCATACTCTCCCGTAGGTCTAGTTCTGAAATGTTTTCCAGGCAACAGCATTCTTTTGAGGGTCTCAACAAGGTCCATCCTGATGTTTTTCAACCAATCATCAAACAAAAATACTTGTGCTTCGGGCAGGTGGTAGGCCAGGGCTATAGGCAGCATAGCCTTCTTTGTCAAAGTTCTCCAGGATCATAGTGGTTACATCTGCCCAGGGCAGAATCCAACCAATCATTTCAGAGCATGGGAAAAGATCTGGTCTGGTGGCAATCTTCATCAGTGAAGATCTCTCTATATTTGTGTATATGCTTTCTTCCTCCAAGCCCATATCAGGCACCTCTCAGTGCATGATCAACCTGTATATCTCTCCCCACTGGTACTCAGGCTCTACACCAGATATGCACTTGGTTTCCTCATAGATGTACTCAGTTTTGGTGATAACTTCCACATCTGGCTCCTCCTCGACCACAGGGGCCTTCTTCTTTTGTCTCTTTGACATTTTGAGTTCGAAATCTTCCTGACATATATGAAATTATAAACATTAAACCATTTCCGGATAAGTTGCGAACATTGAGACAACAACGTGCAGTGTTTTACTTCATCTATGTTTAACATGGCGGAAATTAGTTAAATGAAGCAAATATGTGCATACATCTAAACTGAAATGGCTTAACTAACAGAACTTTAGTGAGAAATGAAATCTACATTAAAATGAAGAAACTTCGGGCTCTCTGTGGGTGCCATAATCATCGCGTTGCACGGGAATAACAGAGGAGCTTATTCAATCTCTCAACAGTGCGCTCTCAGGAGAGACACTTGTCTGTGCAATCTATGACCACTATAACTTTATGCAGTGATACACCCCTTCTAAACCGGCTCGGGTTTGAAACCGACTGTGGACTGGGTCGCGCGAACAGCGCGGTGAAATGCGGTTGTGGTTTAAAGGATACAGGCAACAAAAGAGGGGGAAACTAGTCCAAATACCATAGGGAGGCCATGAAAAACCACCCCTCATCAACCTATCATCAAGAGGGGCAGATTGGCGCAGACAGCGTAACGCCCGTCTGCACCAATCTCCCCAAAATCTAAGCACAGGGTTGAAATACGTGAGGGCTTTGGAGGGAAACTACCCTGCGGGCCAAACACGCCCCCACTAACAATTATGCTACAAACCCCCCACTATATACATGTAAATATGGGGTGAAGAGAAAACGACCATAACAAAAACCTAACCGTAAATAAAAATCAAAAACGCTCAAACGGAACGGGATAATGCAATACGAGCCTACCTGGCACTGCTTCGTAACCGGTGGGAAGAAGACTGTCAAGCTTCCATGGTTGAGCCGCCTGGAAAGAGGGTACACCAACAGCGGGGGTCCGACCGAGCTCGAGCGGAGTGACAGCGCATGAAAACGACAGTTCTTCAACAGTTAAAAACAACAATAAAATGATTCACATGCCCAACCCCATATATATATATATATATATATATATAGTCAGCCATGCGCGGCAGCGAAATATCAGATGGCGAAAGACTAAGGATCGGGGGTCGCAGGAACATTTCCTTCCGCAACGTCGGGTGGCAAAACCACTAAGATATCTGCACGTCGGAAATCCGCAAGACTAATCATCAGAGCGATAGCGGAATAGGGAGCCGCAACAGTGGAACTGTAAGGGATATCACCGTCCGCAATAGGCAAAGATCGGAGGAAAACCGAATAAACGACCGGAAGGATAGTGTTTTTGGTAGCCGCAACGGTGGAATCCCACAACACAAGGATCCGCGACAACAACAACGCGGGGTTGAAAAGTCAATGTATCGGGGGACTTCACAATATACCATCTGCAACGGCGTAAAATGAAAGAGCAAGATGTTCTGATGCGAAACCAAAAAATCAGCCGATTAAGACAAACGTATCGGAGAAAAATGTCGAAGCTAAAACTTGTTACCTCTCCGCAACCGCAGGAGAACCAGCAAATGAACTTCTGATTCAAATACAGTGAAAACGCATTCAAAGGTAATGATAAAGCTTAAACAAATAGTGTATCGTTTCAAGCATTAGAAAGGTCTTTCTGGAGAATTATTAGATCAAATCAAAGAAGAAAATCAAGCTAATATAATCAAAAGGAGGGTCCCGAAATTTTTTGAATTTTGGAAAAATGTTGCAACTGCAACACCACCTAATAAAACATGGGGGGAATCATTGTGTGAAATACGTATGTCTATCAGATGACATAATGAAAGTGTCACCCTTATGGAATTATACGATTGAACTATGAAAATGTCATTTGTAATGTCCCTAAAATTATTGAGAAAAATAATAGAATGTGATAGAATACCAAGGCCTAAGATAAAACATAAGAGATAATAGATAGAACCTAAGAAATAACCTTTGTATTAGAAATTTCCAAAAGAGAGAGAAAATCTCACTCGCCTCTTTAAGGGGGAAACTCCCTACGAGAAGAGGTTTGAATGAAATAGAAATACTTGATCATATTACATAGCCTTCTACTCTATATATAGTGCATATAGAAAGAAAAAAATGTAACTACCGGTAGTATCGTTATTAAAGAGGGTCGACCACCTAGTGGGTCTTAATTAATAAAGAGACGCTTTTACATTAAGTAATTATCAAATAACTATCTAATGGGGGTTAAGTTAGGACCTTAACATTCCCTCCCTCTTGAAAATAAACATTTTCTAGAAGACTTGAGATGGGGAAAATGTTGCAAAATGGTTGAATGTTCCCAAGTAGCATCTTCTAGTTGCATGTCCTTTCTTTAAATCATAAATAAATGGGTAGTGCACAAGCAGAGGCATCTCTTGGCCAAAATTGCTTCTAGTCTAGGCCAAATGGAGCCTTCTTCATCAATTTTTCATAAGGTAATTTGGATGCAGTTATTATGCCATGTAACCTTATTCAAACAAGAAACATGAAATATCAGATGGATTTTGGAGTGTGTTTGAAGGGTTAATTTGTAAGCCACATATCCAATGTGTTGTATGATCTAATTGGTGCCAACATTTGATGACCTTTAGCTTTGATAGATATCTACTTATAGGGTTGGAGGGGAAGAAACACATAAGCCCCTATTTCAATGGAACATTTTGACAAATGTTGTTATGTTTGTTCTTTCATGTGATTTTGAGCCATAGCCAAATTTTCCTTAAATGTATAGAGAATGGATTCATGACTATGAATCATATTTTCCATTGCAAACACCATTGAGGTCCATGGGATATATGAAACTAATTAACGTTTTTGTTTCCAAGACCGATTGATATGGGGTCATTTTATCGCATTGTGATAAGTGGTATAATACCATTCTTCAGCCATAGGTAACCACTACACCCATTGGTGTTTCTTTTCCAAATAAAAACAACTCAAATAAGTTTCTAAACACTTGTTGATTGCTTTTATCAATGTTTGGAGATTATAAGTTGTGTTTGGTTGCAACTGGGAACCCTATAGTTTGAAAAAATCTTGCAAAACGTTGTTGGCTAAAGTGGGATCCCTATCAGACACAATGGAAGTGGGCATACTATGGAACTTTAAAAATACATAACAAAAATTGGGAAACAATTGTTAGAGTAAATCATTGTTATAAAGCACAACAGTGAACATATTTGTAAATTTGATCAATGACCACCATGATGACTGATTTTTTGCCTTCTTTAGGAACAACTAATATAAAATACATGGAAGTGTTCATCCAAATAGTGGTTGGGATTGGAAATGGATACAATTCCCTGATAGTCTTCATTGCATGCCCCTTATTCCTTTGGCATGTGTCACCTTCAATGGAAAAAGTATGGATATCATTTTTCATTCATGACAAAATGAAAGGTCAATTAGTGTGTTCATATGTTTTATCAAATTCCTAAATGCCCTATTAGGAATATGAATGCAACTCTTCTAGTATCATGTGTTTCAAATCTGAATTTGGTACCAAAAAAAGGTGGCCTTTATAACACAAGGTCTTGTGTTTACATGTAGCATTTGGAAGGATTGAGGTCTTTTTGAATTTGTTTTATGAGTTGAGACGCCTCATCATTGCATTAGAGAGAATTTGAGGTAAAAAATGGGCCTCAAAATGACCAAAATGTACTATAAAAATCAACCAATTACAGTCTAGTAGATGACATCATCCCCCATGGTTGAGGTGGCATTGCATGAGTTAAGAATGCTTATTTGTCACGTTTTCTATGGTGGATGAAAACCCATAGTTAACCAAGGTAGTGGTACAAGTACTTTTAAGTCATAAAGTGAAGTACTCATGATAAAAGT
>LPNX010889076.1:373642-405567 GCA_001517045.1 Pseudotsuga menziesii | reverse complement strand
ACCCCATAAAACCCTTAACTCATAATATTTTAATATATCTTATATTTTTGTAGTACATCTCTTAGGAGGCCCATTTTTTACCTCAAATTCTCTCTAATGGTAAACCACTCATATATTTCGTCTATTAACCATTCTAGTACTAGTTGGGATAAAGGAAATAGAGATCCATCTTCATCATATTTTCTAAAAAAGACATCTTCCACCACACTGACTTTTCTCTTTTATAGATGGTCTCACATTAATACCATAGAATCTTAGTGACCTACTGGTGCTACTATATAGATGACAACCTATATTCCAAAAGCTACTTCAAATTATGTTGATTTATTTTGACCTAGAAGTGTCTTCTAATAAAATAGGGGCACCGAGTTTCAACTGCATGAAGAATGGCCATCATTTATTTCTTATAATTGTATTTACCTAAATTTAGATTGATAATTATTTACTAATGAAGGCCATGGGGCTCCCTTCTTTCATGAGTATTGATCCTAGATTGTGGCTTGACACATCACATTCCAATAGAAAAGTATATGTGAAATCAAGTACTACTAAGGCATACATGTAACACCGCTAGTTCTAAACCCCTAGTTTGATGATGCCAAGATGCAAATACTAACTATGAGTGCATTGAAGGCTGAAAATATTATAATTTTCCATTATTTATATTAAAATTCACAAGTGGTTGTGTTGAGGCAGTAGGTCAAAAAGATCGGGTACTGATTTATTCACCATAGATAGTAAGGGGGTTAGAATGACTGAGGAAAAACCATGTTATGACCCCATCAAGCCTTTAAGTCTCTAAATTTTGCTTTAAGTCATGATAACCAAAAATTCCTTTTATTAACTTGAACTTATTTTATGACTTAAAAAGGGGTTAAGTGTGATTATGAAATGTTTCATTTTTAATTAAAAAGGGAAACATGTGGCTCATGAGAAAACCCATGTGTTTTCATATTGTCATGCATTAAAATAATGCAAGTAAAAAGAGAAAAGTATGTTCCTTCCATCATCATGTGTGAGAATCCATGCATGGGAGGCGTTCTGCACACACAGAGGAGAACAATTGCCTAAGAAGTGAATCTGATACAAATTCATGAATCCATAAACCAGTTGTTGAAATTTTGTTCTAGAACTCTATCCAATTTGTCTATGGTAGTTCCTTTGAAGTGGAAGATGGTGTAGTTAACTGTCTTGGAGGAGAGCACAAATGATAGTGATGTGTTTTCACTGTTGTACAATCAGAAGGAAATCAAGGAACTGAAACGCACTATTTGGCGTGGAATTGGATTTAAGCCAACTTTCCTTATTGCCGAGTATTTAATCCTAAAAAATCATGGGACATGCGAGATGTCAGTCATGTGAATGCATGAGTCTTAACTCAGGGATGGCGTTTTGCTAAGAGTTAAATGAGAAAAAAATTTTATGGTTGGGTGGAGCATGCCTCACGCACAACGAGTTTCCCATTACAAGCCTTTTTTAGATAAGTTTTCTATGGTAAAAATTCAATTGTTATTTAGGATTTTTGTGTTTCCTTGTTAAAAGATGTTATGGAATTTGTACTTGAATATGATTGCCAAGTATTTGCTTACAATTATAAGGATGTTGCTGAAAATTCCAAAGTTTGGAAAAAAAAATTCTGGTTGCATAAGGAATTAAACTGGACATTTCTGAAATTGATGCCTCTATTATTAATTAAAAATTCAAGGAAAGAGCATTTTTACATGCTTAGTTGTGGTATGTTTTTCCATAGAATGTATTTGTTTGTCTGCAGCCATAAAATTTCATGTAAGTTAATGTTTGAGTGCCCAATGACCATAATAATTCCTTGGATTTGTTATTTCTTCACCCATATGTTATAAATATATTTAATTTACCTTTGACCTGATGGTTAATGGAAGTTCAAAAGAGAAGTTGTTATCTTGTCCTTATATTTAGTTATGCTTCCCATACAAATTGATTGGTTATGCTTCCCATACAAATTGATTGTTTCAATTTGAGTTTTGAAAATTACAAAAAAAAATCATGTGCATGAAGTGTGAATTTTAATTCCTCCACATGTTTGTAAATAATCCCTAAATTACAAGGCTAAAGCTGAATTCTATGAATACCAATTCTTTATTGAAAGTAAATCCTGGAAAATTTATTCTGGTTGTGAAATAGTTTATTTATGTTTTAAATAAAGGGGCCTAGTAATTAGTCCATTATTATGGGGTAATGAGTAAATGACTTATCCATGCAATGTTTACTGGGCATAGCTCAATTCATTAAGGAAAATAAATTAATAAATAATTATTTACTGCTTGTTTGAATCATGTTTGAATTATTGTTTTTTATTAGATACATAGGAAAATAATTATCAATTGTTGGGTTGGTTTTTTTTATTAATTACAACTAACATGTGTTAAGGCTGGATTACTAAAGCCTTGCATTAAGTGGAATTTAGTATTTATATTCATAAATACTATATGAGTACCATAGTGTACAGTACCTAAGACATAGTTCTTATTTGGAAGCTAATGTTTAATGCATAAAATGAAAAATTATAAGACATAGTTTTTATTGGGAAGTTAATGTTTAATGCATAAAATGAAAAATTGTAAGAATTTACTTAGACATTCCATATTTTGGAAATATTGGTAAATGTTATTCTACTTAAGTTATACCTCTAATATTATTGCACAATTAATAGGTTAGAATATTAGTCATTTTGCACAAATAATAGGTTGGAACATTTGCAAATATCATATTAGAATATTACTATTATCCATGTTTTGGATAGATTGGTTTTTTAGTATAGTTAATATATGCTTGCAACCCTATTGCCCAAATTCTACTAGAAATTTCTAATAATTTTTTACCGCCCATTTTCTACTGTAAGGTTTTATAGTTTCAATTAAATGTTTTCTAAGCAATGCTCCAGAATAAATTTTTAAGAATAAGTTTGGAGATGTTTCTTTCCAAGCATTAGGAAATGCTGAGGAATAAATTTGTAAGAATAAGTTTGGAAATGTTTCTTTCCAAGCACTAGTTTATTTAAGATCAAAATAATGTATATTAATATCTTAATAGAAAGACTATTATGAGTATTAAAAATGGTGTGCATTTATATGTATTAAATATGAAACACCAAAATACTTATATTTGCTCAATTATGCACAAAACGATTGTGCTTATATGTATGCGTATATGGATTTCCTCCAATATATGAAGCTTTGGCTAAATGCTTATTTTGTTTTGTATGCATCGGTTATGCATTATTGTGCAATTGTTAGAAGAATGCATAAAAGGATTATGCATGTAACATAAAGAAAAAAAAAGTGTTTTAAGTCTAATGTGAAACTAGGTGTGTTACGAATTGGTATCGGAGTTGAGGTTACATCTCTTGAGCCTTTGGGGTTCCATTTTATTTCTCTAAAGTAAAAGTTTTCATGTTGAAAGATAATATATATATATATAGTCACTGGAATGAAAAGGAAAATTGCTTCCATGGTTAAAGTTTGTTGTTTAAAAATGAATGGGTGTCATACCAAAGTTGATTTGGATATCATTCCTCTCAGTTCATACAATGTGTTGATCATAATGGATTGGTTGGAAAAGAATTTTACAATTTTGGACTACCATAATAAAATTATTACCTCCCTGGATGAGGACAAGAATACAATACAGATAGACGACATTCCAAGACCAATTTCCATTAGATAAATTTCAGCCATGCAGATGAAGAAATGTTTCACGAAGGGGTGCAAGTTGTATTCTATACATGTACAGGAAATGGTAATTGGAAAAGAAGCAAGCCTAAATGAATATTCATTGTTGAAATAATTTGAGGATGTGTTCCAATATATACTCGGGTTACCACCAAACCGGAGCGGTGCCGGGAGTGGTGCCAATGTTAAAATCTCCTTACAAAATGAATACGTCACAGCTGAGGGAATTGCAATTGAAATGATATGAGCCTAGTGTGTCACCATGGGGAGCTCCAACTCTGTTTGTGCAAAATATGGACGATACACTTATATTCAGTATGGATTATAGGCAACTGAATAAAGTTACAATCAAAAACAAGTATCTGCTACCGAGGATTGATGACCTCTTGGATCAATTGAGAGGGGAAATAATATCTTCCAAGATTGATTTGAGATATGGGTATCATTAGGTCTGCATAAAACATGAGGATATCAGTAAAATTGCTTTTAGAACTATGTACGAGCATTATGAATATACAACATTTCCTTTCAAGCTGACAAATTCCCCAGCTACATTGATGAATGGTGTGTTTAAACAATTCTTGGACAAGCTCATAATAGTATTCCTGGATGATATTTGATGTAATCCGAATCTGATGAAGAGATGAAAAGCGTCTCCAGATTACTTTACAGATACTGAGATAAAATCAACTATATTCCAAGCTTAGTAAATGCTCATTCTATCAGAAGCAATTGTTGTATTTGGGTCATGTTATCTCTGAAGGGGACATAGCGGTGGATCCAGCAAAAATAGAAGCCATACAAGAATGGCCTACTCTGAAAGGTGTCACAGAAGTAAGATCATTCATGGGGCTTACAGTGTATTACCGAAGGTTCATAGAATATTTCTTTCGGATTGCAAATTCGATTACGACATTACAGAAGAAGGGTGTCAAATTTAACTGAAGCCAAAAGTGTGAAGATAGTTTCAGTCTTGAAAGAGTTACTCACATGTGCTCCAATATTAAATTTTGGATCCAGACAAAGAGTGCATGGTATCTACAAATGCATCTCTAGAAGGATTCGGTGGAGTTTTGATGTAAGATGGGCATGGGATTTGTTATGAATCATGAAAGTTGAAGGAACATGAAAAGAACTATGCACTCACGGTATAGAATTAGATGTTATAGTTCGTGCACTCCGGATGTGGAGGCATCATCTAATGGGAAACGGGTTTGAATTAAAGATAGATCACCATAGCGTGAAATATTTATTTGAGTAGCCTCATCTAAATTCTAGACAAGCCAAGTGGATTGAATTTTTAAGTGAATTCAATTGTGAAATCGAATACATTAAAGGCAAAGAGACTCGAGTGGCAGATGTGCTTAGTAGAAGAAGTCGGAGAATGCAAGATTCAGCTATCAGCAATTGGAAATCTAATTTAAAAATCAAGTTACATGAGGCACTAAAATTAAATGATCATTATTCGCAAGTGGTGGAAGCATTGTAAGCAGGCGACATGCCATTAAAATTTTCCAAATATGCATTGGCTAAAGATGGAATTCTTCAAGTTAATGACAAAATTTATATACTAGCCGACAGTGAATTGAGCAAAATTATATTACATGAAATGCATGATGTTCCTTATGAACGTCATCCTGGGTATCAAAAGACATTGACATCAATTAAGAAATAATATTGTTGGGTAGGCATGAGGAAATAAGTGGCCATATTTATTGCTCAATGCTTGGAATGTCAAAGAGTAAAAGCAGAACATAGACATCTTGTTGGTCTACTCAATCCATTTCCAGTATTCTAATGGAAGTGGGATCTGGTAAACATTGATTTAATTACAAAGTTACCTGGAACATTGAATCAGCACGACTCCATTTTGGTGGTGGTTGACAAATTGACAAAGTCGACCCATTTTTTCCGGTGTAGTCAACATTTAAAGCAGCGAAGATCGCACAAACGTATATGAGGGAAATTGCTAGGTTTCATGGTATTCCAAAAACAATAGTTTCAGATCGAGATACAAAGGCTACTTTGAACTTTTGGAAAGGTTTATTTAGAGAATTTGGAACTAAACTCAACCTCAGTATAGCTTATCATCCGTATAAATATGGACAGGCTAAGCGAGTAAATAAAATCATTGAGGACATGCTCAAAATGTATGTTATGGACAAGCCCAGTAAATGGGAAGAATACTTAGTAGAATTCACTTACAACAACGGTTACCAAGCATCGTTGAAGATGAATCCATTCGAAGCACTATATGGTATAAAGTGTAATGTTCCAATGAATTGGGATAAATAGGTGGATAGGTTGATAGTTGAACCAGAAATTCTTCAGGACATGGAATAGCATGTAAACCATATCAAACAAAACCTGAAGGTATCTCAAGACTGATAGAAAATATATGCATACAAAAATAGAATACATAGGGAGTTCCAAGTTAGGGAAAAGTGTTTCTCAAAGTTAGAGGCATAAAACGTTCATTACGATTAGGTAACTGCAAGAAGTTGGCCGCCAAATTTTTTGGACCTTTTGAGATCCTAAGCAAAATTTGATCAATATCCTATGAGATAACTCTACCTCATAGAGTTAATGTGCACAATGTTTTTAATATTTCATTACCAAAAAAGTATGTTTATTATTCCAATCACATACTTGATTCATCTGTGGTACAGGTGGAACTCGAAGGGGAAATCCAAGTACATTAAGTTTGCATATTAAACACAAGATTCAAGACACTTAGGAATAGGGTCATAGGACAGGTAAAATTCTAATGGACCTATTACAATCCTGAATAAGTGACTTGGTAAATGGAAAATGTTATGCAGGAATAATACTTGTATTTATTTTGAAGACTTGCATATATGTAATGTAAATAAGTTTTGAAATTTTTATTTATATGATTTTGTACAATGAAACATTGAAGATGGTGTAAAATTTAGGGTGGGGGGGGGGGGGGGGGGGAAGGAATGTAACACCCCTATTTTGATGATTCCAAGATGTAAATACTAACTATGAATTCCTGCAACGATGAACATATTATATTTTTTAATTATTAATATTAAAACTCACAACTCATTGTGTTGGTACCCGAAAAAGATCAGGGACTCATGTATTCACCAGAGACAACAAGGGAGATAGAATGACTGAGAGGGAAAAGCCATGTTATGATCCCACAAGGGAGATATGCTTATGAAATGTTTAATTGTTAATTAAAAAGGGAAACAGGTGGTTCATGAGAGAACCCACTTGTTTTCATCTTGCCATGCATTAAACTAATGCAGAGGGAAAACCCATGTTATGATCCCATTAAACCTTTAAGTCTCTAAAGTTTTCCTAAAGTCATTATTTAAGACAAAAAATACTTTTTATTAATTTAATTGTATTTTATGACTTAAAAAGGGTTAAGTGTGCTTATGAAATGTTTAATTGTTAATTAAAAAGGGAAACAGGTGGTTCATGAGAGAACCCACCTGTTTTCATCTTGCCATGCATTAAACTTATGCATGCAGAAAGAGAAAAGTTCATTCCTTCCATCATATTGCATGAGAATCCATGCATGGGAGGAGTTTTTCACACATAGAGGAGAATGATTGTCTGAGAAGTGAATCTCATACAAATTCCTAAATCCATAAACCAATTGTTAGAATTTTCTTCTAGAACTTTGTCTAATTTGTCTCTAGTAGTTCCAGTCAAGTGGTAGATAGTGGAGTTAACTGTCTTGGTGGAATTCTGAGCAAAGATGGCAGTCATTTGTTTTCACTGTTGTGCAGTCAGAAAGAAATCAAGGAAGTGAAATGCATTGTTTGGCATGGAATTGGATTTAAGCCAAATTTCCTAATTTCCAAGTGTTTAATCCTGAAAAATAATGGCACTACTGAGATGTCAATCAGGAGAATGCATGAGTCTCATCTTGGGGGTGGTGTTTTGTTGAGATTTAAATGAGAAAAATTGCCTACGGTTGGGTGGAGCGTGCCTCACACGCAACCAGTTTCCCAATACAGGTGATGGGAAAAAAAATTCTAGGGGGGAATTTCAATTGTTATCTAAGGATTCAATGTTTCCTTGTTAAAAGATGTTACAACATTTTTACTTGAAAATGCTTGACAAGTTTCAATTAAATGTTCTCTACGCAATTCTTAAGAATAAATTTTTAAGAATAAGTTTGGAAATTGTTCTTTCCAATAATTAGTTTATTTACGGCCAAATTAATGTATATTAATATATTAATAGACAGATTATTATGAATATTAAAAATGGTGTACATCTATATGTATTAAATATGAAATAGAGAAATACTTATATTTGTGCAATTATGCATAAAATGATTGTGCTTATATGTATGTACATATGGATTTCCTCCAATATATTAAGCTTTCGCTAAATGCTTATCTTATTTTGTATGCATTTGTTATGTGTTACTGTGCAATTGTTAGAAGAATGCATAAAAGCATTATGTTGTAACATAAAAAAATAAAATAAAAACTTTTAAGTCTAGTGTGACATTGGGTGTGTTACAATGCCTGCATGGGTGTGGCTCATTAGCGGTTCACTTGTTATGAAGTCACATGTTGTAAATTAGAGGTCACGAGTTCAAATCACACTCGGCTTTACCCGTGTCCCATGCTTACGAGGTGTGCGAGGCACCTAGGTTTATAGTGGTAGCGAGATTGGATCCCTGGACCCCGTGTCACATGAGTACTAGCCTAATCTCTAGTTGTCGATTCTCCTATAAAAAAAAAAGACATTGGGTGTGTTACAATATGTGGTATAGATAGATTATGTGTGTTGCAAATGCCTTTATGCTTTTCCTGGATTTCTGGAAGACCTTCAATATCTTTGCGTGAAAGTGGTAGTACCCTACAGTGCACATGTGCAAGCATTCTATGTGAAAGTTCACTTGGCTCTACCGAGTCATGGACCAAATCTTGTTCTGGTTAGCCCTTTAATTTGTATAAGCATCCCTCTTTCTCTCCAATCACTACTGCATCATCTATGGTCTTTCCCTTGTTAGGGTTAACCTTGACTTAGGATTGAGTCAAAGGTGGTTAGGTCTAGCACATGGTTTGGGCACATGGTTTGTTGTAGCCCATGGTATTGTCCCATGGTATTGCATGTGATTAAGCCTTTATAAGGCTTGAGGAGGCTCCATTGTAAAGTGGCCTGGAGGTGAGCGGTGACTAGCTCGCTTGGCCTGGATGGCCGGTTTTGGCCATGTAATGAAGATCTTCATTGGTGCTGGTTTTCCCCGCATGGAGTTTCCAGGGTATATACCAGTTGTGACCAGTTGTTAGGTTAAACGAGCAACATTAACATAATAATGAGCGAGAAATAAACATTATCACAAGAAACCACATATAGACACACAATATACCCTGGAAACCCCATGCGGGGAAAACCAGCACCAATGAAGATCTTCATTACATGGCCAAAATCGGCCATCCAGGCCAAGCGAGCTAGTCACCGCTCACCTCCAGACCATTTTAAAATGGAGCCTCCTCAAGCCTTATAAAGGCTTAATCACATGCAATACCATGGGAAAATACCATGGGCTACAACAAACCATGTGCTCAAACCATGTGCTAGACCTAACCACCTTTGACTCAATCCCGAGTCAAGGTTAACCCTAACAATCCCCCTTTTAAACTTGACTTGGAGTAATCACCAACTCCCCTCAAAGTTTTATCGAGGAATCTCACATACACCCCCCTATCACCTAGGTCTATCTCCTGACTTTACTGGTGAGTTACCAGGGGTATGCATGCCTTATCAAGTCTTATAGCCATATGCCCATTTACATGCAAAATGCTCCATTACAAATTTTATTTTTTTTCATGTGTCTTCATGGTGACTATACCGTCACCATATGTTACTTCATCCTCTTGCTTTATTTCTCGTCTACTTGTCATGCTCCTTTTGTACCTACATCCAAACTCTGTCATTGATGTCCATATAAAGAAAAATCCATCTATCGGATTACATGGATCATCGGCCGCTGTAACCGCCAGTTCTCTAGGAATTCTCTTCACATACATGGCTTCATCAATATTGGTCCCAAAACTGAGATTAAACCATCTCACATTTCTCCCACAATCGAAGACTCAACCTCTCCAATCCACATCAAGCTAGGCTACGAGTACACCTGCCACCCTCGTACCTACCTAGTGGTTCATTACACACTTGATACAACATCCCTTCTCTGCATATAAGAGGGATACCTTATGCTTTTAGCATCCAGAGAAATCCAAACTTGCCTACGGCTAAGTTTCACATGGACCAAAAAAAATTACTGCTAGGGTGTCGAGTACCACCGAACATGCACCCCACAATTTCATTATGCACATAGAAACACCAATGAGCATAACCAAGCCAAACCATGGCTCTGATACCAGTTGTTAGGTTAAAACGAGAAATACAATATAATGATGAGCCAAAAATAAAATAAACATGAGCAACATTAACATAGACACAAGATATACCCTGGAAACCCCATGCAGGGAAAACCAGCACCAATGAAGATCTTCATTACATGGCCAAAACCGGCCATCCGAGCCAAGCGAGCTAGTCACCGCTCACCTCCAGGCCATTTTACAATGGAGCCTCCTCAAGACTTATAAAGGCTTAATCACATGCAATACCATGGGACAATACCATGGGCTACAACAAACCATGTGCTAGACCTAACCACCTTTGACTCAATCTCGAGTCAAGGTTAACCCTAACAATCCCCCCTTTAAACTTGACTTGGAGTAATCACCAACTCCCCTCAAAGTTTTATCGAGGAATCTCACATACACCCCCTATCACCTAGGTCTATCTCCCGACTTTACCGATGATTTACCAGGGGTATGCATGCCTTACCAGGTCTTACAGCCATATGCCCATTTACATGCAAATCGCTCCATTAGATTTTATTTTATTTTAATGCGCCTTCATGGTGACTACACCATCACCATCCGTTTCTTCATCCTCTCGCTTCCTTGCTCATCTTTTTCCATGCTCCCTTTGTACCTACATCCAAACTCTATCATTGATGTTCATATAAAGAAAAATCCATCTACCGGATTACATGGGTCATCGGCTGTTGTAACCGCCAGTTCTCTAGGAATTCTCTTCACATACATGGCTCATCAATCTTAGTCCCAAAACCGAGATTAAACCATCTCACATTTCTCCCGCAATTGAAGATTTAACCTCTCCGATCCACATCAAGCTAGGCTACGAGTACACCTGCCACCCTCGTACCTACCTAGTGGTTCATTCCACACTTGATGCAACATCCCTTCTTTGCGCATAAGAGGGATACCTTGTGCTTTTAGCATCCAGAGAAATCCAAACTTGCCTACGGCTAAGTTTCACATGGACCAAAAAATTACTGCTAGGGTGTTGGGTACCACCGAACATGCACCCCACAATTTGATTCAACATAGAAACACCAACGAGCATAACCAAGCCAAACCATGGCTCTGATACCAGTTGTTAGGTTAAAACGAGCAACATTAAAATAATAATGAGCGAGAAATAAACACACCAAGCAACATTCAAGATAGACACACAATATACCCTGGAAACCCCATGCGGGGAAAACCAGCACCAATGAAGATCTTCATTACATGGCCAAAACCGGCCATCCTGGCCAAATGAGCTAGCCACCACTCACCTCCAGGCCATTTTACAATGGAGCCTCCTCGAGCCTTATAAAGGCTTAATCACATGCAATACCATGGGACAATACCATGGGCTACAACAAACCATGTGCTAGACCTAACCACCTTTGACTCAATCCCGAGTCAAGGTTAACCCTTACAATCCCCCTTTAAACTTGACTTGGAGTAATCACCAACTCCCCTCAAATTTTTATCGAGGAATCTCACATACACCCCCCTATCACCTAGGTCTATCTCCCGACTTTACCGGTGAGTTACCAGGGGTATGCATGCCTTACCATGTCTTAGAGCCATATGCCCATTTACATGCAAAATGCTCCATTACAATTTTTTGTTTCATGTGTCTTCATGGTGACTATACCATCACCATCTGTTACTTCATCCTCTGGATTTTCCATGCTCGCTTCCTTGCTTGTCCTTATTGCATTCTTACCATGCTTGTCCGCACACATTTTAGATGATTTGGTTCTTGCATGTCCACGTGCTTATTCTCTCGATCGCGTCTAGTTCTGACTCTGGCGATAGCTCCATGTTGTAGCAGCAACTACCCCAACTACCTCTATTGACACACGCGTCCTCTTGGCCTTGCCTCAAACCGCCTCTTCCACGTCTTTACTCATTGGTTCCTTACACATGACCGTCACCAGATCCATACTTTCTAGGCTCACCCTCTTCTAGCCAGTGCCTCCATTGACATACCGGCTCGTTTCTAAGGAGCAAACCTTCTTCTATGCATGAGCAGCTTCTCACGTTCTTGGCCACAATAGTGTGACTCCTTTTCAACCAGCGTGTAGGGTATCCATTGAATAGATCTACATTTCCACAATCCTGGGTAACCTTCTCTGTTGGAACGCAGCTTCCATGGTCTCAGCTGTCTTAAAAAATGGTGGCTTCTACGAGAGCGTGACTGTCACTAGAATGCATGTCTAGGGACTTGCGGCTCCCGTTCTTTAGCGAATCCTCAATAATGGGAATTTGATATAGAATCACAACCAACCTCATTATTCACACTATAAAGGTTTCTTCTATACTATAGCTTCACATTTAACCACGACATCAACAGATCTATGATTACCGAAATCTCAAAGCCAATGCGATGGCTTTCTTCTCTTCTGCCCGCTTAGTCCAATGTTGTTATTGTAGCTTGACCCCTCTTTTTTTTTAGTTATGAAGCTTTCTCACCCTGAAATTTCCACATATAAGAGATCTCTTACTTGACAACTCTTATGGGGTTCTTTCTTCACGCGCGACTACAATTTCTCTCTTTCATCACTGGAACACGGGTTCTCTACACAATGTGCTTGCTATATTTAGTCTAGTTCAAAACCTTTAGGATTCAAGCAACATGTGACCTCTACAGGAACATGTCCCAATGAAACCCATGCGGCCTCTTACTGATCCGCGAGATTTCTTTCTTCTTTCACGCAAATGGGTATGCTCTCTGTGGCCTCACTTGAATCCTTACGACCGCAGCCTCAAAGATATATTCTCAGTAATCACAGGTTAGTTCCCATATTCACGTACGAGTGGAAGTGGTCGTACTGGCTCCTCATGCAGATAGGGTTTCAGCTTCCCTACCTTCTCTTCCATAGACTACTTAGCTCGCCCGGGAATTCACAGGTCTCCCACAAGCCGTTTGTTTCCTTCGCACAAGATCCCTGAGCTCTGATACCAGTTGTTAGGTTAAACGAGCAACATTAACATAATAATGAGGGAGAAATAAACATTATCACAAGCAACCACATATAGACACACAATATACCCTGGAAACCCCATGCAGGTAAAACCAGCACCAATGAAGATCTTCATTGCATGGCCAAAACCAGCCATCGGGGCCAAGCGAGCTAGTCACCACTCACCTCCATACCATTTTACAATGGAGCCTCCTCAAGCCTTATAAAGGATTAATCACATGCAATACCATGGGACAATACCATGGGCTACAACAAACCATGTGCCAAAACCATGTGCTAGACCTGACCACCTTTGACTCAATCCCGATTCAAGGTTAACCCTAACATCCCTTTGGCCACATAAGAAATTGGCCATCAAAAAATGAAACCCTCGTGCCTTTTGCATCCAATGCAAATATGGAGAGAAGATTCTTCTTTAGTTCTGGTACAAATAATACATCTTTCATCTTCATAGACTTTCCAGAGTCTAGCTTATAGGATACTTCACCACTTCCTTTTATAGGATACTGGCAGTCATCTCCAAGTTTCACTTTGTGGTTTGACTCATGTTCGGATAGGTTCACAAAGGATTCTTTAGATCCCATCATATGCTTGGAATCCCCACTGTCTATGATCCAATCATTGCTTCCATGTGTAATAGTTCCTGTGAGGGAAGAAATCAAAACATACTCTTCATTGCTCGAAGAATATTCACTTTCTCCTTTGACTCTCTTCCTCGGAGGTTCATCATCCTCTGCACTGTGAGCATGGTGTATTCTTTTGTTGTTCTTCTTCTTCTGGGAGCCACCTCTGTTTCTTGGAAAATCTCTAGAGAAGTTTCCCTTCTAATCACATGTATAGTATCTGACATTAGATAGAACTCTACTAGATCTTCTGGGGTTATATTTCTGATTCTGGTGATGATGATTTCCTTTCATGTGATGATAGTTCCCCCTTTTGGATTTTCTTGGTGTGTGTTGTGAGAGCTTGATCTTCATTTCCCATATTTTCTTCTCAAGCAATGATTTGAGCTTCTTCTTGTGAGCATTCCTCCCACAACCTATTGAAGGTGATTAACTTTCTTCTAGTACAAATTCCTTGAATACAAGAGTCTCGTGATCTGGGGAGACCATTCAAGGTGGTCATCACAATTTCGCCATTCTCTACTTCTTCTTCCATGGCTTCAAGTTGTTCTTTGATTTGAGAGACCCTTGTAAAGTATGATTGTATGGTCTCTGCATTCTAGATATTTACATTCTTCAACTGATTTCTCAAAGTCATCTTTCGATTTATATTATTTTCTTCAAATAGCTTGGTCAAGGAATCAAACATCTCTTTAGGTGTCTTTAAGGAAGATACATGTGGTATAAGGTGATCCTTGATAGAATCAGCAATAATCCTCTTGGCCTTGACCAAGTTCTTCTTGTGTAAGGCTTTAGCCTCATCTCCCTCTGGAATTGGAACCTCTCCACTTATGTAGGTGTCCAATTCATTTTCTTCAAGAACAAGTGAAATCCTCTACTTCCAAGCTCAAAAGTTATCAGCTCCTTCAAGATTCTCATCAAGCTTGGTGTGATGAGACATATTTAATGAGAACCTCAAATGGAAATACAAAATACTTAGATCTTACCAATTTGGGATGCCTGGACTGGATCTGGAGCTGATCTTTTGCAGTGTTGGTTTTCTGCTCCAATGTCAAATTAGGGTTTGACTTTCCCGGAGTTTTACCTAGCCAAAAAATTTGATCTTGGTCTCTAAATTTTGATTTTGAGGAGGAGAGAAATCTTATGATGGGATCAGTCAAAAATTCCACTTCTGTGAAAATCCCTAATTTCCCGCAGCAATGATAGGCCAAAAACTGAAAATGCCCAGAATCAGATTCTGCTTCGACAGGAAGATGCGCCCTTCAAAGGAGAGTTAGCCTAGTCTCCTTTTTCTGATGATCTGTGGAGAGAAACCCAAACATTAAGAAGCCCTAGCTTCTGTAGTTCCACAGTGTCTTCGTCTCAGGTTAGCTCTGATACCATGTTAGATTTTTATCATTTAATCACTATGATCTAAGATCTTATTTGAGATACTAACATGCACAGCAACAATCACAAGAGACAAGAGACACAAAGATTTTTTTCTCGAGGAAAACATAAAGGAGAAAACCCTGCAACTTCCTCAGAGACAAAATGAGCACCAATAGCAAAAGTAAAACCCAAAAGTACAAAGATGATCTCTCACAATTGTTCTCTCTCTCACTTGTGCGAGCTACTCCTCTCTCACTCATGCGTTATTGATGAGTGAGTGTGTGTGTCAAGTAGAGTGTCTAACTCTCTATTTATAGCTAATTTCCACTTGACTTCTTCCCTACAGGGTCGATTTCTCTAGGAGAGCCTAATAACCCTAATATAACTCAACTGAGGGGTCTAATTCCCTGACATACAATGGAGGGTTAACCTCAATGACTTTACATGACTTAATTATATTAATGACTTTCCCGATCGGAGGAACAAACATCTCTGTCGTGGTACGATATGAAATATAAAAGTGAATAATTCCGAAGTTACAAATACATCAACACTAAACAACTGAATCGGAATGAAGTGAAACGAATCCCCGTGAGGAAAAATTATTTTTGGGTCAAGTAAATTAATCCCATAACTTTCCATACGAATTTATAGATTCAACCCATGCTCCATTAAATTCATGAGTTGATTTCTCAGTTACCTTCGTACAACAAAATTAAAGAACAACTAGAAAATTCACTTGCGGAGTTATTTTCCATTTATGGCACATGTGTTCTCAAGATGACACTTGCAAACAAAGGATTCAATCCCACACACCACTCACCTCTCCCTAGTGGATAAGACACATCTCCCTCATTTTAGTTTCCTCCATAGCCAACTCTTGGACTTTTATTTGCGTTGTAAATATTTACATGCTTCTTACATTTTTCTATGGCTTACTAGCACATGTTCAGCAATATAAAATACATTCTTCTTACATTTTTCCATGGCTTACTAGCACATGTTCAACAATATAAAACACGTTCCTTTATAATATGAGCATTCACTAGCGGATCCTTGGCCTTGAGCTCCACACTAGCAATCATACATCGCACATTTACAATACTTGGATATTAAGCCAATACATTCCAAGGGTCAAAATGGGAGTATTACAACAATCTTTTACTCTATATATAATGCATCAATAGCAAAAACCCTACTACCTATGGTCCCAATATTAAAGAGGATTGACCACCTAGATTGACCACCTAGTTTGTCTTAATTAATAAGAGGCTATTTTACATTAATAACTACATGTAGGCATGTAATAAAAAGCAACATAATGAAACCAAAAAGGGGAAAAATTAATCACATTTATTTAATAATGTTAGGATAATGATGAAATCGAAGGAAAAAGAAGAAAAACATATAAAAAAATAAAGGAAAGAAAATAATCATATCTACCACCTAGTTATGTAGGCAATGCCTAATAGATGAAAATAAAATTCATGAAAGTAGTGATTAATGGGAGAAAGTATAAGGGATAGCTTGGAATATAAAACCATGTGTCACTTGAAATTGTATTTATTCATATGTATACCATCTTAAAAATGTTGAGATTTCACACCTATCTATCATTGTCTTTATTTAGTCACTATTTCTCTACCCAACTGTGCATTCCAACAGTGGTATCAGATATTATGTCTCTCCTCCCAAGCTTGCATTATGACATCAGTTGGGTCTCTATCCTCCTTCGATCTACTCTCCAGCACACTACAATTTGGTAATTGATGCTCTCTCTTACACAAACCATAATATTGGTATTGTTTTGGCTCATTAAACCTATGGTTACCTACTATCTTATGTGTTCTAGTTCCTCCACTCATGAGCGAACTCCCTCATCAACCCACATTTGTGTGTTACCTCCCTATGTGAATTGGGATACCTTTTTCGCTTGGGGGTTTATCTACCATCCCAAGAGCTACAATTTGTGATACCTAGCAAGGTGAAACCCAAACTTCAGACTTGCATGTACATTATATCTCCATTCATGTGCTTCATCTCCTCTAACATGTACTTGGCATCCCAAGAGTTGTGATTTGTGATACTTGACTTGGTGAAACAAAACCTACAGACCTTCCTGTGCATTATATCTTCATCTGTGCACTTCATCGCTCCATCTTCCACACTCCATCTTTATCTACGTTTTATTCTCAAACTGTGATTTCCCTATATGTGATCTCCAACTTTGTGCGCGGAATCTACATGTAGAGTAGCAGGCCGAATATGCTTCAGTGAACACTAGTGAGGGACGATGTGGACTTCTAAAAATCCTCGAGATTCGAAGGTTTTGCAGACATAGAGGAGTGACATGTGCTCGGTGCTTCCTCAAACTCAACTTGGATCTTCCTCAACCTCAACCTGGAAATTCATCAAACTCGACCTAGATCTTCCTAAAAGTCGTGAGATTTCTCAAACTTGACCTGAAACTTCCTCAAACTCGACCTGGAGCTACAAAGAAGTGGAGTCAAAAGGAAAAGATACCTGTGCAGAAACATGAAGTTGAAGGGCATGCATTGAAACTGAAACGAATCTGGAGCTAAGTGGAGACATGCATATTTTAATTGAGTGAAGTGGCAACAGTTTACTACTATATTTCTTACAATTCTACTACTTTATTGTTTGATTATAGTATAGCCTGCAATAGTCTCCTCCAGCGTTATTGCTTGATGTATTGAGATTATACATACCATTGTGTGGTAGTGTGGAATTCAAAACCCTAATGGAGTGAAAGAACCATAAAATATTTTTCTTTTGTGTAGTGTTTGCTTCTGGTATTTTCAAGATTTTATATTCTGGGAGATTTAGAGCATTTGCTTAGAAAAAAAAAAAAAAATTGGGTCATTTGAGGGTCTCTTTTGTATCCTCTAAAACACAATGATCACTGTGTTCACTGTACTGGAGCTTCGAGAGACCATTTTGTAAGAATCTTGCAAATTGTTACATAAATTTTGTAGGACTCTTGCAAACTGTTACATAAATTGTTATTGCAGAGATCAAGAGAAAAGATTTTTTTTGCAAGGAGCAGCTGGTAGCAAAAAACTGTTGATTTCTGATTTGTGAGGCCCGTGTTTCAAGTACCCTTCCACCGTGTCCACCGTTCGTGTCTGCACCGCTGCTCCGCCTCCCCATTCACCATCCTGCAACCTCCTGCCCCTGACACCTCTACAACCATTCCGCCTATGCTCTTCTTTCACACCTTTCCGTCCACTGCATAGTCGTCCCAATCCCCGCGAGCCCATGTACTCTCCTCTGCCTGCACAAAATACTCTCTCTAATCCACCACTCACGCACCCCCTATGCGACATCTCTCATTCTCCAACTTCCTCAGCACCATCCATCACCTCCATTGTCATATTAAAATAATATTATTATTATTAATATTTATTTTAATATTAAACCTTTTAAAAACTATTAATTCATTTTACATATAATAATGATAATAATATTATTATTATTATGAAACAAAAATCATGGTTGGCTTCTAACAAACATCCAACAAGAATAAATCAAGAGCTCAAGGCATAAATTGAAAAAAAAAATGCTTTAAAATCAACTCAGGACTCAAGGTAAGAATAGAGAAAGGCATCCAGATCAAAATAAAAGTCAAGAGTATCTTGACAATATCTTGGCCACATTACAGCTGCATACTTTGGGTTCCCCACCTAGCCATAACCCACCACTAGA
This sequence comes from Pseudotsuga menziesii, assembly GCA_001517045.1. Classification (NCBI taxonomy): domain Eukaryota; kingdom Viridiplantae; phylum Streptophyta; class Pinopsida; order Pinales; family Pinaceae; genus Pseudotsuga; species Pseudotsuga menziesii. The sequence continues at coordinate 386,785 of LPNX010889076.1, read as the reverse complement.
CCCTTTCAATACACTTCATCCAAGCATGCTCAAGTCACCAGAACATCAAGACACAACGCCACCCCATGGAGTACCCTTTAACATTCCATCAATATCAATACTCCCAACACATAGATGTCAGATAAGGGTAAAACTAGAATTACCCAAATACGATGGTGACGAAAAATAATGCATTGCGTGGATCATTAAACCAAAAGAATACTTTGACATCCATAACACACAATACGATATTGAAAAGATTAAATATGTTGCCATGCAATTGGAGGGTAACACGTACCATTGGTACATGTTGTAGAAGACTACAATGAGGGTTTGTTTCTTCAGTTGGAATAACTTTAAAAACGATCTTCTTAAAAGGTTTCAAGGCATAACTGAGAAAGACTTATTTTCCAAGATTTCTAGGTTGCAGCAAAAAGGCAATGAAGATGAGTACACATGTGAATGGGAAGCTTTGGCAACCCAGGTTCTAGAACTAATCGATGACCAACGACTGCAAACATACATACATGGACTAAAACCACACTTTGAGATGAGTTTGAATTACACAACATTTCTACCATGGATAAGGCAAGACGTAATGCCAAGATCATTGAGAACAAGTTCAAAATATCTGCTTAGGTTAGTTTCGACAAAAAATTATTCCAAGAGGAGAGCTCTCCAATAAGCAAATATGAGAACTTCAAAATATATGTCATCGCATCTAAGGGAAGGAGAAAAACCCAGTCTGGAGGCCCAGAGGATGAAGGAAAGTGCAAATATTATGGAAAAAGTGGGATCCTAAGCATAGATCTTTACAAAAGGGAAAATCCCAAAAGTTGTATGTCTGCAAGGCCAAAGAAGAAGATGAGTCTGAAAGTGAGGAATCAAGTATTGAGGACGATACTAGAAGTTAAGATGGACGCCACTATGAAATAGAAGATAATACTCCATAAATATCATTAGTCACCATTACGGGGATATCCCAATCTCAAACATTGAAGCTAAATAGGCATATCAAAAACAATAATGTCTTGATTCTCATAGACACTAGCAGTACCCGTAACTTTATTAATGTTAATATTTATAATGTATTCAAACTTTTCATATACTCAGTACCTGACATGAAGGTTATGGTAGGAGTTGGTAAGAAGGTTGAAAATGTAGGAAAGTGTCACAAGATTAAATTACAAATGCAAGTATATAACCTAGAATCTGACTTCTTTGTAGTACCTCTTGGAGGAGTAGACGTGTTATTGGGAATCCAATGGTTGCAAACATTGGCTACTTACTCTGCAAGCCATTAAGAGCATTTTATCAAGTTCAAGTGGCTATGGAAAATGTACAAATTGTACGGTTTCCAGCCACTCTAAACTCAATTGGTTACATCACATCAAATGGAAAGGATAATTCATAAAGGAGTACGTACTTAAATAATTCAATGTCAAGAGATGTAGTTGGTAACATGTGAGGTAGGTGACTGCAAACCCCCAGAAATACAAGAGCTAATCCAAAAACACCACAAGGTGTTCCAAGAGCTTCTGACGGAACTCCCACCAAACAGCAAGATTTAGCACATAACTGAGGTAGAAACAATGGAAAAACTTGTCAATATCAAACCATACACCTATCAATATCAAATCGTACAGATATTTACATTACCATAAAACAGAGTTCGAAAGGTTAACTCAATATTTATTAAAATGTGGTGTCATTTCAAAGAGCAGAAGCCCTTATGTAGCTCCGGTAGTGCTAGTTCGAAAGAAGATGGATATTTTAGGTTGTGTTTAGATTGCAGAGGGTTGAACAAGATAACAATCAAGAATAAATTCCCTATCCCATTCATCGATGAGATGTTGGATGAACTTCATGGAGCTAAGTACTTCTCAAAATTAGACTCAAGATCGTGTTATTATCAAATCAAGGTTAGATTAGAAGACGTAAAAAAAACTGCTTTTTGTACTCATGAGGGCCATTATGAGTTCAAAGTAATGCCCTTTGTATTAACTAACACCCCAGCCACTTTTCAAGCCGCAATAAACAATTTGTTCTAGCCATATTTTTCAAAGTCCATATTAGTATTTTTTTATGATATCCTCATATATAGCAAAACTTGGAGAGAGCATCTCCGACACATAGATCAAGTACTCACCATCTTGGAAGAGCATCAATTTTATGCAAAAATGTCAAAATGCACTTTTGGAAAATAAGAAGTGGACTATCTTGGTCATATAATATCGAAGGAATAAGTCAAAGTTGATCCAAGTAAGATCAAGGCAATCACTAAGTTACCTAAACCAGATAACAGCTCGAAATTAAGAGGATTTCTAGGCTTGACAGGATACTATCAAAGATTTGTGAAGAATTACGACCATAAGACTGCCCCTCTAAAAGATGTATTGAAGAAAAATTCATTTTGATAGAATGATGAAGCCAAAAAATGTTTTGAAGCATTGAAAAAAATTATGTCATCAACCCCAGTATTAGCAACACTAGTCACAAAACCCTTTGTAGTTGAATGCAATGCTTCAGGATTCAACATAAGAGCATCCTTGATGCAAGATTGTCATCCAATAGCATTCGAAAACCAGAAGCTCAACAAGAGAGAGAGAGAGAGAGAGAGAGAGAGAGTTTAAAGTCCACATATAATAAAGAAATGTTTTCCATTATACATGCTCTAGAAAAATGGTAACAATACCTTCTAGGGAGAAAAATATTCATACGAACAGACCACAATAATCTTTAATATATCTTACAACAAAAAACATTGTCAACTGAAAAACGAAAATGAATAGAAAAAATTGTTGCATTCGACATGGAGATATTGCATAGAAGGGAAAAATACAATGTAGTCGTTTATGCTCTATCATGAAAAGATGAAGAAGTCAAAGCTTATGAGATTTCAGTTGTGGTTCTAGACTAGTTGGATGAAATTCAAGGTGGATATGTAAAGGACCCAGACACTTGTGCCTTAATCAATGATCCTAATCGAAGTCCAAAATTTGAATGGAGGAATGAAATAATTTGTTATAAAGAAAGGATCTACTTAATCCCAACATCAAGGTTTAAGACTAAAGTGTTGATGGAATCCCATGACTCACCAACTACAGGACATGTAGGTTTATTCAAAACTTACTACAATTCCAAGCAATCATTCTATTGGAAGCAAATGTATAAATACATTCAAAAGTATGTAGTCGTGTGTGACACACGTCAAAGAAATAAAGGTGAAAATGTCATGCCACCCGAGTTACTCCATCCGCTACACATTCCAAACCATAAGTGAGAGGAAATTTCCATGGATTTCATCGAAGTGTTACCCTTATCGGAATGCAGGGATAAAATCTTAGTGGTCGTAGATAGATTAACGAAATATGCACATTTTATGGGTATAAAGAAAACTTACTCTGCTAAACAAATCATTGAAGTATTCTGTAAAAATGTTTACAAATTACAGGGGTTTCCAAAAATCATTGTTAGTGACAGAGATGCCAAATTCACAAGCAAATTTTGGAAGGAATTCTGCAAACAAAATGGGATCACTTGTAACATGATTTCAGCTTATCATCCATGTACAAATGAACAAATGGAATTCATCAACAAATGTTTGGAATCTTATCTTCGTTGTTTCATCACTGATAAGAAGAAACATATGGTTACAATGGTTACAACTTTTAGAATAGTGGTGTAACTGTACCTATTACACGTCAGCCAAGATGACACCTTTCCAAGCATTGTACGGTTATGAACCTCCACGATGGAAAGAAATCGTTCAAGGTGATACAAAAGTACTTGCAGTAAAAATTAAACTTGAAGAAAATCATAGAGTAATCCAAGTACTCAAGGATAATTTAACTATGTTACAAAATATTATGAAGCATCAAGTAGATCAACATAGAACAGAAAGAGAGTTCGAAATAGCAGATTGGGTATTTGCAAGACTTTGGCCATACAAGCAATTGTCACTAAAGCAACAAAGAAAGAATAAATTGGCCCCCAAATTTTATGGACCCTATCAAATTATTCGAAAGATTAGCCCAGTAGCATATGAATTGAAGTTGTCAGATAAGAATCGAATTCACAACATTTTTCATGTTTCGAATCTTAAAAAATTGTGGGGTCCACGTCAATCTGCTCAAATGACACTTCCTACCTAAGATGAAGAAGGGAAGCTCGTTTTAGAACTAGAAGTTGTCATCAATATCAAATAAAGAAGACTATGTTCATGAATAATAAAATAATTCCTTATTAAGTGGAAGAATTGGCTAGAAGAAGATGCTTCCTGGGAGGGTTGGGGGGGCATGATGTTTGTGTGACCTATAGTATTTTGTATCCATAAACAAAGGACTTATATCCCACTCACTTCATGAAAATGAATCCTCTACAAAATTTACTTATAGTCTTTGTTCTCAATCTTATACATAGATATATGTTTCTCTATCTTATGCAGTTCTGAGTGTATAGTACCCAACAACAGTATCCAGGATTAGAGGTGTGGCTTGGTCTCTAGGGAAGCCTTTACATAAAAACTATCTAATAACGCAATAGTATTCATGTCAATTTAACCAAGACAATGCAAACACTTTATCGCTAAGAACTACAACTTCAGGATTAATTCTAAGGCTTATGTTCTCTATATACATCAAAATGAATCGGGATTTTTATGCTATATTTAGGTTTGGATTACACTACTTTATCTATTAGATATAAAAATCCAAAACCAATTACAATCCCAATGCTCAAGTACATTTATTATCAAAATTTTATATATAGTCTTAAATGCAATTGTTATTTCACTCAAAATCTATTCATCAGTTTTGAAGTAACACCATAGTATCCAAAATTCTTCCAATATGAATTCCCTAACTACCTGCAATTACATATACCATTTAATGAAAAATGGCATGGAAATTCATTAATAAACATTTGTGTCACAATTCATTAAGGCACTTACTTTACACATAAGGGGAAGGCCATTATTATTCCGTGCAAGCAGGGAATTATGTAATCGCTCGGGTTTTGGTATTTGTGCTATACAAAATACATTTTTATGATATAGTTTAGAGCTTAAATTAAGTGGTTTTCCAATGTTTTGGGCCATCGCCCTCTTATTGTGGTAAAAAAAATTTGTTTAGAAATCTGACAACTTGGGAACTTGCTGACCTTTGTGCATTGTGTAATTGCCTGACAACCTGCTCACTCCGACAACACTTGACATCATGCAATTGATCACTCCGACGCCTTTGGTAATTGTTGTCAAGGTGCATGTAGTAGATGTGCATGCAACAGTCCACCTAGATTTCATTTCCAAACAAGCTTAAAGGTTCAGGGTTGTATAACCAGGTGAAGTTGAACCACCAAAACCGTTTAAAGATAGCCTTCTTGTATGATTTCTTTATTCACAATGAATTTTCATTTACTGTGTTCTGATCGTTATATCCCATGTATATGGATCCTATGTCCAGTTCCTCTTGCCAATAAGTCCTCAACAGAGCCTCAACAGATATTGTTAGATCAATATAAAAAAAGCATTATTTGCAGGTATTGACAATTTCTTTTATTGTCTAGACTTTGCTTTGCAAGTTCATATTTCTCTTTCAGGGAATAATCACATGAGAATCTCTTGGATGACAAAGGATAACGTTGTAAGATCAATAGTTAACTATGGAACCTCTTTTGGAAAATACACATCTTCTGCAGAGGGAGAAAATACTAATTATCGTTATTTGCTCTACAAATATGCAAAAGTCTACCATGTTGTAATTGGACCACTTGAAGTTGGGTTGGTGGTGTTAACAGGAACGGAACTGCTAACAGGCATGCAGTTCATCATGTTAATGGGAACGACAACAGGATTACCACAGCGGTTGTTTCCAATGGAGGGTGAGGAAGGGTGAGGTAAGAACACTCTTAAATGGGGCCCGTATTTTCATTTTCTTCTATAGAAATTATGTTACAAACCTTTCAAATATGAAAATGCATTTCAAGTTTTTTTTTGTTTTTTGTTTTAATTATTATTATTATTATTTTATTTTTATATACTCAAAAGTTGTTAATAGTGTCGACGCTTTCTATGACCAGAGTATAACTCTTTGCAACTGCCCCAGAAGTATTAAACGAAATGCACTAATTATGGCGAGAGAAGAAATTGAAGTCTGAGTATGGCGAGAGAACAATTTGAAGACAATCTTCACTGGTGTTTCGCACTAAATAGGTAAATTTTGTAAACCAACGGAACTGAATTGTAATAATTTACCGTTGATTTTACCACCGCAGAGATTTCCGAGCTTGAATGTGGATATATAGAGAAATAATTGTTTTTTCACTAAATAATGAATATTGTTGTCTTCACAGCATTCTTCATACAAAAGTGAGCAATTACCAAGATATAACCCTGCTCGATACGAAACCATTCGGCAAGGTAAATATACGCAGTACACTATCTAGAAATATATAAAATAAAGATTGTGAATTACCTTTTCTCTAAACGTCAATAAGGCTTGCTTGCTCTTGCAAACAGGCGCTTGTTATAGAAGGAAAGTTGCAAAGCACAGAAGTGGACGAGTTTGTTAATCACAAATTACTAGTGCATCCGGCGCTCATCTGCCACCTGAAGGAAGTAATTAAGTAATTTGCATCTGGTAATATCCATCAGTTTTATCCCTTTATATGTCGGATGTCCGCAAATACTTCGTTCTCATGATTCTAATTTGTAGTGATGATGTGTGATTTCAGCCTCAAAAGCATTTTCATCATGGGAGAGGCGAAGGCTCCACAGCTCGGGAGGTATTACCCACACGTATCCATTAATTTATGGTTTTATTTCTTTTATTTTGAATTTTTTTGGACAGAATAATAGAAGGATATAAATTAGCGATGTCCCTAACAACAAAGGAGATCGGACCAATGCTACCAAAGACACTAGAATGGTGTAAAGAGCTTAAGGAAGGATTTAAAAATAAAAATAAAAAGAGCATATAAAAGCTCTACTATATCTAGCAAGAGTAAGTAAAAAAGAAAGAAAAAAAAATAAAGCAAGTAGGCCACCTTCTGTAAAGGCGAACTATGCTAAGGCATCCATATCAACCTTAATTGTCTCTAGCTTTCAAGTTCTGTTATCTAAGGGATAGAAATTATTTAAAACTCTCTTCAATAAGCGATGTATTCAGGGAAAGGAAATCAAAGAACACTTAAAATATTATCAATATTTTTTAGCATTTTATCATTTGTATCAGACAGGTAAGTATTTGCATGTAAGACTAGATGAATGTAAGGGAATAATTATTTCTCTTCAATAAGGGATGTATTCAGGGAAAGGAAATCAAAGAACACATAAAATACTATCAATATTTTTGGGCATTTTATCATTTGTATCAGACATGACGATATTTGCATGTAAGACTAGATGAATGTAAAGGAATAATTATGAAACTAAACAAAGTCAGATGAATAATTATTGCTAATTCATTTAGAATAATAATGTCTTGAGAAATGGAGAATTTAGCAGATAATCCATTATAATATGAATATGAATAACATAAAGAAAAGGCAAAGGCATATGTCATTCAAATAGTAAGAATATATTAATACTTCACATAATTATTACATAATATGAATTTCCATACTCTCTTTTATGCATTACAAATCACAACACATATACAAAGATTATGACAATAAGGTTGCCACCGTCTTTTATTAATTGATAAAACTCAGATACGTATACAGAATGAGCCTATTTATGCAATTACAAAGAAGATATACTATTACAATTAATTGTAGAGACTGCTACAATATGAAAATTTAAATCCAAGTTACCAATTTTGAGGATTTTAAAAGAAGTTGAATTCAAATCAACTCCCTATTTTTTTGTTGAATTGTTTTTTAATTAAAATCAAGTGAACATTTAACATAGTTGTACTTTCTTAAGTTGTTAATCATTCTAATATTTATTCAAAGTTTCTAAACTTTTCTAACTTAAAAAATAACTATAAGTTTGAAATGTTTAGCCAATGTTTAATGAATTTAAATAGTAATAAATAAATAACTAAATTAAATTAAAATATGTTTAATTTATTTACTGAAACTTCATGTCTCAAAGTTGGTCACTTATAATTTTTTTAATAATTTGATTAAGTTCACACCCTTATCAGCAAAAAGATGTTCTGTGTAGAAAATGATAGGGTCGTTTAACAAACTCTAAAAGTTAATATAACCATAGTTCCCACCTTTATTTATTTTGATTAAAATTCATTAATGTTATAAGGTTTTCAAACAATTCTTTTTAGAAAGTAATTTCTCACAAGTTTAATAATTTTCGTTATAATTCTCTTTGTATTTCATTCCAAATTTGTGATGTTTTTGAAATTGTTTTAGTTTAAATAATTTTGTTATAATTTCTTTTTATTGCATTCCATTAGTTTAATTTTCTTTTAAATCTAGGAGTTTATAAATCAACCTTTGTGTAAGCTCATCTCTACCTAGTTGATCCCTACATAAACTAGGATATATTTTCATTGCCTGAGAATGTAAGACCATAATTATCTAAAACCCAAAACCAGTAACACAACCACTAAAAGTATTTATTTGAAAACTACACTAAGGACACATACTTACCCTCTTAAGTAATACGAACCTGAGACACATTCTCAACCTTCTCCAGTTGTTGGTGCAATATTTGGAGTTTATTGGTCACGGCATCCGCAGGATGATATCGAGCTTTGAGTGTATGTTGTTAACGTCGTTCCGAATTGTTGTTACCACCACCCTAAAACCAGCCTAGATTCAATTACATTCTACCTTCTCCCTCCATGTGCTCTGTGGCTGAGATACAATGAAAATTCTCTCCTTCCCTTGTATTTCTTAATCCTCAATTCTTGAGAATAAGTTACACTTTGCCTCTCTTAAATTTTCATACCTTGCATCTATCTTTTGATTTTTTATACATAGTCTCTGACCTTGGATCTATCTTTTGATCTTCTATATATATAGTCTTTGATGAAGTTTACAGGGGAAACCTCCTCAATTGAATTGTACTGACTTTGTAACTAAATACTACCATGTTTCCTCTTAAACTGTGTTGTAACTGATTGTCACTATCTATGCTGATTTGGCTACGATGAAGAGGTTCCCTATGATGTATAGGGTGCCTATGTATCTTTGGAAATAAATGTGACCTCATGTTTCTAACTGCCATATCTAGTAGTATCTATTGCTCATAGGAGGGCATGGGTATGGGTTCATCTAGATTTAAAGAACTCGAATTTGATTATAGTAAACTGGCTACCGCACCTAACTCCCTCCAATTTTGGCCTTGCACGTTAATGGAAAAAAGGAAGCACTTGGAATAATCCAATCAATAATGAGTTTCTAAGGAAAAGTCCCTTACTTAGTGTTGTAATCTCACAGATCACATAAGGTTACCAATAATACATACAAAAATATACAGAATATACACAGAATCAAGAGACAAGAACTGATAAGATGAACAGATTATATTATTCTCAATAGATCATACAAAGCCAAGAACTGAACTTCGTTCTTGTGTGGCTCAACAGCCTAATATATACAATTTACAATCAGTTAAAAGTAACGACCCGTCGGTTCGGTGAACCGACACAACTATTAGTTAACAGACTAACTACTGTGTTTACCCAGCCGACCGACGTAGTCGGTCTCTCGACTTAGTCGTCTGCTCGACTAAGTCGGTCTTCATTCAAGTCGACTTATGTCGACTTGATCCTTCTACATCTCCCCCACAAACAAAACATTTCTTCGTCCCGAAGAAAAAGGGAGGTAAAAAATAGATTAGAAGTACAAAAATAGATTTGCAAAGGGAGACTGCTACTAAGGTGGGCGGTGCAGGCGAATAGTTGGTCTCTCCTGCACACAGACTTCGACTATTGCTGGGGCCGTGATGGCAAGCTGGTGTTGAAAGTATGTCCATGTCTGCAAAGCTTTCTGAATGTCAATGGTTAGAGTAGTAAGATTTGAGAGTACCGACATCTTCTCTGCCATTGCCATTTCTGCAATATTTTCCATGTTGGGGCCCAGCAGCTAATTGTGTTCTTCCGCAGCATCAAGGAGTCTCTGCATCTGCGGACAGATGTTGTCGACTTTCTCCAAGTTGGGAAGGGCTTGCTGAACCCACTGGTGTGCCTCACGTTCCAACTTCTGCAGCTTAGTGTTTTCCAGCACTATTTGTTCTTCGATGGTCTGCCGCAGTTCTGTCTCAGTCGACTTCCTTCTTTCTAAGGCCTGAATGACTTATCTTGTCTTCCTCGTCTGAGTATAGACCTACCCATAATGAGTAGGCCAATCTCGGAGTACTTCCTCAGTTACAATGGATTCCTCCATGTGGTCTTGTAGAAGTTTGTGAGCCTCCGAGAATGCTGTGTGCTGAGTCAGGAGCAATCGGACAGTTTCTTCTTTTTGCCCGGCCTTAGTCTCGTGGAGGTGGGTCTCTATGGTCGACACCAAACCTTCAAACAGCTGATATGCTCTTTCCAGCGGTCGGTCGGTAGCAGCTTCGACAGGTCCTGGGGTAACAGTCTGTACAAGAGACCTGCATTTGTCGAGGAACTCGACTTCTTCTGTCTCCTTATCCTTGAGCTGTTTCCTTAGTCGTGTCGTCCTCCTCTTCGACTCTTTTGCTAAGGTGTTGAGTAGCTGGCCAACCTCTGAGTCGGTCAGCGAGCTTACATCCTGTAAGCTAATCCTTAGCTGAGCGGGTCTAGGAAGAGGGTCTGTGGTCTCCTTTGCTTGCTCAGTGGGTTTGTCGGGAGGACCTGCAGAAGTGGAAGGAGGATCAGAGGTCGAAGGGGTTTGTGTCGGAGGGGATGGTTCAGTGGTCGGGGGTTTTTGTGTTTGGGGAGGTGGTATGTCCACCTCTGGCTGTGATGATGATGGTGGTCTCGGCTGTGAATCAGGCGGTGGTGGGGGTGGTGGAGATGATGGTTGTGAAGGTGGGGAGGGATGGTGTCCTGATCCTGGTGGTGATGGAGAATGGTGTTGGGGACTGTGGTCGGAAGATATAACGTCTTCTTCCGGTGGGAGTTGGTAGTCGGTGAAGGTCTGTTCATGACCTGCGATGTTGCCACCGTCATGGACCCTTGTAAATACTGTTGTTTGGTGTGCGTATGTCTTTTCGCTTGCTTTTAGGGGAGTTGTTGTCTTGATTGTCTGCGTTGATTTGAACAGTGCAGGCAGTGTTGCAAAGAAGGCTCTAAGCTCCTGGTCTAAGCTTGCCCTGGCTCTGAGTGCCTCAGGGATAACTCTTGCAAAGTCTTCGGGGGAGACGTCGGCCTGCTGCACAGGTGCTTGCTCCTCGACTATTTTAGTCGGAGATGGGGGGGGAGGAGTCGTCACCAGGTCGACCACATCTTCGGACAGTGGTGTTGTTTTGGCCTTCTTTGGCCGACCTTCGGGTGCTCCTGCTTCGACAAAACGTTGAAACTAGGTTTCAACAGTTACCTTATTTTCTCGGGCATCCTCGATAATATCGAGTGCTGAGGCTGCCAATTCGTCGTCGTCGTCGGTGGAGTCAGCAAGTACAAGCTTACGCTTACCTTTTCCTTGCTGACGTTTCTGCAGTTTGATGTTCCTTTTGGCAATGGCTATCTCCGTCGCCAGTTTCTTGAGAATGCTCCGAGACACAGCATACTCAGGGTTGTCTTCCTCGACTTCTCCTGTCGGGGTCTGAGCGGGGTCGACCGTCTGAATAGCCGGAGGAGCGGTTTGTTGTACTGGTTGTTGTGCTAGTGGTGGTGTCTGATGTTGCGCTGTCGGGGGGTCCACGACTGGTGCAGTCGGATGTTTCACTATTAAGTGGACCCGACCAGGAGTGCCAGTCGGGGTATCTTGTGTGACAAAGGTGCTAATATACAGGTGCAGCTCATAATCTTCCTCCTTCTCCTGGTCGGTCAGAGGTTCGACTATAGAGAAGTCGACTTGTTTTGCCGCCTCCGGGACTTGAATTTTGGTTTTTGTCTGTCTAGACAGCTCCCGAAAGATCTGCTCAACTGTGGGATAGTAGTCGAGGTCCCTGGCATTTGAATCATGAGTGTTTGATGACCATACGGATGTATGGTCGAGCTCCAGCTGGATGTGTGAGTCGGCTGGGAGGTGTCGTCGGATGTTCTGGGGCACCCTCCACCTTGTCATTCGCAGCTTAAGATGCTGGAACCAGTTTTCCAGAAATATCTTGCCTTGGCTCAGTTCATGCACAGTTCCTTTTTGGGAAAAGGGTTTGAACCTGTGCATCTCAAACCTAGTCGGCTCTCGGAAGACGGGACTGCCTTCCGGGCATATATAATACATAGCAATCCAAATGATTAAGGAGGGGAATTTGATAATACCTCCTGTTTCCTGACAGCGCTCGCATATGGTTTTGACCAAGTCTGCGAGGTAGTCTGCCCATCTGAAGATGCGTCCGTCGGTTGTAATTTGGTCGACGGCGTCCAGCATTTCCAGCTTGAGGTCACTGCTGCGACCAGCCAAAGTGAGAGTAATGGCGATGATTTTCGCCACAATCTGTGGTGTTCGTGCCTCGATCTGATTGATCATTAGGCCCTTGGAGTTTTTACCCGACGTCGAACCTGTAAAGTGTTCGACTAGCCCTTCCTTGATCCCAATGGGGACCGGGTCACCCTGGTTTGACAAACCCGTAAGTCGGGAGATAACATCCCCATTGATGTCGACTGGTCGGTCAAAGTAAAATCGGCCGTTGTGGTAACGACTGATAATGAATTTGACCGCGGCTTCCTTTGTACCAGTGAAGCTGGCCATGAGAGGTGCGTTTGCATAGGCATATATGGTGCTATGCCTAACTTTCTTAGCCTCCTGGGTCATGCGTCGATCTTCAAACGCCCATTCTTGAATATCCGTCCATAGCTTTTGAAACGGACCCTCCTGGACTTTCGCGTTTTGTATTCGTTTGAGTCGCTGGAGTAAGGGTGAGTCTGCTTCCTGAAGTTCTTGGGCCTTAGCCGCAGCTCTGGTGCGTTTGGGTGCCATGGTTTCTGACTGAACAGACTGGTCGGAATTCTGACAAGGCTCGCAAATTTCAGTCGACTGGGAGTTTGAATGCTCTGTATGTACGTGGTGTGGTGAATGAACTATGGAATGTCCATTATTTATAGGCGCGGGTGGGGTGGAGTGTCGAACTGGGTC